>LPNX010698803.1:864826-1118482 GCA_001517045.1 Pseudotsuga menziesii
TTAGTACATATTCATCCTCGCTTGAAGAATCTTCACTTTCATATCTGGATCTCTTTCTGGATGGTTCATCATCTTCTGCCGTATGAGCATGATGTCTTCTTTTGCTGCTCCTCTTCACCTTTTTCTGTTTGTTAGGACAATCTTTTGCATAGTGTCCTGCTTCATCACAAGTATAGCATATGACCTTAGACATATCTATCTTATCTTTGTAAGAATGCTTACCTCTTGTATGATGAAACTTCTTTCTTGATGACTTGGAGTGAGACTTGGAGCACACTATAAGAGCTTGGTCTTCACTTCCCATCTTCTCTTCTCTAGCTGCTATCCGAGCTTCTTCTTGAGAGCATTCTTCCCATAGTCTGCTGAATTTGACCAGCTTCTTTCTAGCACAGATTCCTTGAATGAAAGCATCCCATGACCTAGGGAGGCCATTCAAAGTAGTCATGACAATCTCTGCATTTTACACTTCTTCATCAACAGCTTCTAATTGTTCTTTGATTTGAGAAACCCTTGTGAAGTATGATTGGATAGTTTCTGCATTCTGAATCTTCACATTCTTCAGCTGGTTTCTCAGGGTCATCTTCCGATTGATGTTCTTTCCTTCAAACAATTTGGTTAGGGCATCAAACATAGCTTTAGGTGTCTTGAGAGAGGACACCTGAGGAATAAGATGATCCTTGATAGAATCAGAAATGATCCTCTTTGCCGTAACCATCTTCTTCTTATGAAGAGCCTTTTCCTCATCTCCCTCTGGAACTGGAATCTCCTCATGGATGTAGGAGTCTAATTCATTCTCTTCCAGGACCAGGGAGATTCTATACTTCCAAGCTCACAAGTTATCATCCCCCTCAAGATTTTCATCAAGCTTGGTATGATGAGACATCTTTAAATAAGAACCTCAAATGGAAATACAATAGATTTTAGATCTTACCAGGTTCAAGATGTCAAATCTGAAGCTTGAGCTGAAATCCTGTAGAGCTGGTTCAAGAGCAACAAGGGTTTTGATTTCCCAGAGTTCTGTCCACCCAAATTCCTTCAAATTTGTTCCTAACTTCGATTTTGGGGAGGAGAACAATCCAGGCATGGGCTCACTGAAAAATTCCTCTTCTATAAAAAGCCCTAATTTCCGGCCCCAGTGACAGGTCCAAAACTGAAAATCCTCCAAATTGAATTCTGTTTCGACAGAAAGATGCGCCCTAGTAAGTCCACCTTACTTTTGCTGAAAAATAGTGGAGAAATATCCACAAACAAGGAATCCCTAGCCTCCGCAGCTGCACAGTGTCTTCTTCTCAGGTTAGCTCTGATACCATGTTAGTTTTTCAACATTTAAGCTAGCATTATGTTAAGATCTTTTCACTGAGAGAATAACAATCATAGCAATCACATAAGCACATCACAAGAAACAAGAGACACAAAGAGTTTTGGGAGGGGAAACCATAAATGGAGAAAACCCCTCAACTTCCTCTAAGATAGTATCACCACAAGATGTGAACCCAAAACAGTAAGATGACCTCCCAACACAACAGCAGCCTTCTATCTTCTGTCAAGCCAAAGTATTTCCTTCTCCAAAGGTGCACCACACTTGAGAGAGCAAGTGATGTAATTCACAAGTGATAAATAGAGAGACTCACACTCTCTATTTATATTAGTCCGTTCACTTGAATTGTCATTTCACACGTAGGCTCGACCTAACATTACTTACCCAAGCCTACACCTTAATTAGTGTATAATAACTCAAGTGCCCCGAAACTGTGGGGACTTACCTAATGACTTGATATGACTCATTTACATTATTAATCCTCCTGATCGGAACATCGGGGCATGACCACATGACTCAAATGCATAATAGAAACATCTCGGAATAAACCTCAGGTTACAATATACAAAATACATAGAAGAATACATTTCGAAGTTACATATACATCAACACTCCTACTATGGCAAGACAGATCTCACATCTTGTTCAAGAAATATTGAAGAACCCTTCAAGCTAATATAAATATATATTAAAATGAGGGAATTCAGGTGATCATGAAAGTCCTACATGCATATTCTTCGCTTTATTATTGCTAAGAAAAATCATAGATCAACCAAATCCTTTTATCATCCAAAATCATTATATTGATCCATTGGAAATACATATCACATGAAATAGTAGATTTTTTATTCAAAACGATAAGAAAAATTCCAATTTTATCATAATCTAGCGAAGCATAAATTTTACAAAACTTCTATGGTAAGCATAGTTTCAAGCCATTTCATGATTTCACTTCAGAGACCCCCAAAACCAATGGACCTATGCTCTTAGAATTTTGACATGTTATACTATGTCGAACATCAAAATTTAAGCCGAAGTTCCTACCTAAAACTTTGCCAAAAAAAAATTTACAGAGTTGGATTTATTGTATCCTATAGCCATATGATGTCACTCCCATATCATGTAACCCACTTACCGTACTCTGCAAAAATTCCTACTATCACGTGTTTGCAATGCCAAATTAATATTAAAACCATATGATCTATCCATTCATGAACATTAAGGGTGTAGGATAAAAAAAATGTCAAAACAGGAAAGGTGTAAGATTAATTGTTGGATAATGTTCCCCAATCTATGTACATTTGATTCTGCACAGTTAGGTTCATTGATCCACAACTTTTTTTTAACCTTAATATATCTGCAATCATCTGCATCCATTTGATAACTATGTACAGTTGATTTTGCATAGTGTTGTTGATGTGGTGAAACTTAAGCACTAGACAGACTCCCCCTTGAGGAGTGTGCCTATTAGGGAAGCATTGTTGGATCTCCCATCCAACGGTTCAATATCATAGGCACGTTCCTCGAGGGGGAGTATATTGATGCTTAAGTTTCATTGTTGTGGATTGATAAACTATTTGATTCATCCATGATTTTTTACTTCGATATCTACTCAATAAACATCTAACTGTTTAGAAGCTTGACATAAATGTTCCCATCAATTATCGTAAATCAAAATATTTTATTTTCATCAAGTAGAACTATTGAGTGGGATGGATGGAATCAGGAGTTAATTTGATAGAATCCAAGAATATTTTGTATGACTGTTTTTTTAATATTTATCTTATTGTGATGTTTGATATTTATTTTTGTCCATCAACTAATATTTGTTGAGAGTTAGTGGTTGAAATTTTGGTATTTGCTCCCGTAACTCTGCATTTCTTAATTTTTTGGAGACATGTTCATGCTTGTAAACCAACAAAGTTTTAGATACTTTTATTGCAAAAAAAACAACATTAAAAAATGTAAAAATACTTTAGTCTATATTCAACTAATTCTTGACTAAATCACCATTCAAACATACTTTACAAATATGAAACTAAATGTATAGATAATTTATGAATATACATAACAAATATAGGGTGTTGAAAGCAAATAAATGCACACACCCTTTTAAGTTTATGTTTGCTTTCTTTGAAGAATAGGCATGGTGTAGGGGCCGATTTGCCAATATTTTAAGAATTGCAACAATAATGAAAAGCAACCTACAGGTCATTATAAACCCAAGGATCCTCCCTTTGATTATGGTTGGCTACTAGTACTAGTACTATAGACTATAGTTTCCATTTAAGAAATGGTTTGCAGTTCCCATTTCCTTCCTTGTCATTGGGTTCCACAACTTATACCCTTTTACTCCATCATTGTATCTGATGAAGATGCATTCCTCTAACTTGTTATCGATCTTTGTCCTTTTATCCTTTGGGATGTGTAACCTAGGCATCACACCCAAAATCTCTAATATCTATAAGAGAGGGCCTTTTACCATCCCATGCCTCACATACAACCTTTTACCAGTCGAATTGCACTCCTTTATGTCAATCTTCTGCAAATATTCCTTTGACACTCCAATGAAAGTAGATCTTAGGTCAGATACAATCCATTATTCTCAGTCTACAAGGAGATCCTCCATCTTAAGCTTCCAAAACTCAAACGTTTTTCCCATTAAACTTTTCAATTGCTATCCTCGATGTGTTAGCCATTCTAACTATAAATCAATGCTTATGGAAGACTCATACTGTAACATGCATTCTCGAGATCCAGGACCAAGCCAAATGATCAACAACAAAGGCATCTTCCTGCATCCAAATACAAGTTTGATACCAACTATTGGGTCCAAATACCGATTACAACATGTTTGTGTTGCAGCTGCAACTATTTCCCAAATTTCTAAAAAAAATTGGACCCTCCTTTTGATTTTATCTAGCCTGGGATTGTTTGGTTTCCTGAGATTTGTCATTCCTCTCCTATAAACTTTGATCTTTTGAAGTCAGAAGTATGGTCAACTATTTTTCCTTTATTTCAGGACTTGAATGAGCTAGTATTGTCATTTGTTTAGCCAATGCATAAAAGACTGTGGAGTTTTGTTCATTTTTCAAAGCTTAACGTTTGCTTTCTTGATGATTTTATCGTTGTCGAAAGTCGTTTGACAAAGGAGTCGGGGCATTAGTCCTTTATACTGCCGACATTTCGAATGGCAAGCAGTGATTGTCTTGATGGACAGTCTCATTTCTCGCCGATGCATGTTTTATCTCCTTTTTGTTTCATTGTTTAAACTTTTTATTTTGACTGTCGGCGATTTTGTTTATCACTGTCAGAATGTTTTTTTGACTTTGATCGGAGATTTTATTGTTTGTATATCCGAAACCATGGAGTATATTATGTCTTGAGGTTTTGATGTGTTAGTGATTAGTCTTTCCGATCGCCGACACATAGTGCTTAGAACTTCCGATCGCTGACGGTTTTATGATTTGCGGAGCCCGTAGTTGTTTGTGAGTCCACAGTTGCAGCTGTCGATCAGACTATATGACATGACGCTTAGTGTTTTCAACTATCGACGCATTAGTGGTTAGTGATTCCAATCTCCGATACATGACTTCGGCAGCGTTTAGTGCTTGGATTCGTCGACACTACGGCAACACTTAGTTTAATTCGTCGACACTGCGAAATTCATTAGAGGAAATTTGGGGTCTAAAATGGGCCTTATAAGAAAATGCGCCAACAATAAATTTTGTGAGTTGGAATTCAAGAACCAATAGAATTTCAATAAAATGAGTAAACCATAATGGTTGAATTGACATATTTGTCATAAAAGAAAACTATTTTTTTTGTTCGTATTTTCAACATATCTCCCTGTGTTTTTACTCAAATTTCAAGCAGGAGATCTTGTTGGATGTGGAATTTAATTCCACATCCAACAAGTACCCACACTGCATACTTTTGATGGACCCCGCTACCCCAAAAACAAGAAATACCTGAAAAAACGTGATGATTATGTCATCATCATGTTTTTCAGGTATTTCTTGTTTTTGGGGTAGTGGGGTCCGTCAAAAGTATGCAGTGTGGGTACTCATTGGATGCGGAATTAAATTTTGCATCAAATGAGCTCTCCCACTCAGAATTTGAGTAAAAACACTGGGAGGTATGTCGAAAATATGAACACAAAAAGTAGTTTTTTTCATTCCTCCTCCAAAATTAATAACTATTATTTTATTATTTTCACTATTATTTTATTACTTTCCTTAGGAGGCCCATTTTAGACCTTAAATTTCCTCTAATGTCATTATCCTTTATGTCACCGACCTTTAGCCTTAGAGCCTCTGATCGCCGAAGTTTTTATTTGATCACGGAACCCGTAGTTTGTTTGTCGCCCATCGTTGTGGCTGTCTAGTGGACTATCCACCCGACGGCTAGTGCTTTTGCCCGTCGATAGAGTTTTTCTTTTCCCGTTGATGAATGGTTTTCCCTCGACTGCACTGCGATCTTGTTTTTTGGGTTTTATTGTTATCCGAAACCATGGTTTTCCTCGATTAGGGATTGTATATGATGAGGAGCATAAAGCAGAGTCTAGTGTTTTGAAGATTAGCGGTAGCGGAAATGTGGTTCATGCTTTCATCGAAGGATTTCGAGTGAGTTTAGATGCATCCTAGATCAAGAGGAGGAGTCTGTTCTACCAGGGTTGTGATTTTAATTACAAACGGTGGACTTAGAGGATCTTAAGACACAAACTTGCAGGATTTTCTTTGCCTTGTCATTCTTTCTTTTCATGCATTAACTCCGTGTATAGTTTATTTTACAGAATGCATATGGAGGAGGTAAATAGACTGATACAATTTTTTGTTATTTTGGTAAAATCTAAATGGTCTAAGGACATGCTATGTTTATGACAGGGTGATTGATGTAAAGAAGATATGTCTAAAAGACAAAAGCAGAAGAGGCAGAGAATTGGTTGAAGAATGAGGAAGAAGAGAGAAAGAGAAATGAAGAAGCAGAGATAAAGAAAAGAGAAGAAGAAAGTGAGGGTCTGAGATTAACAGGATCTCAAAAAGACCAACAAATTACTGAGTAGATCGATAGCAGCAGAGGCCCAGGCTTGGAAAATGTTCATCAAGGACCAAGCTGGTCCCTCTTCATAAAGTGCTCTTAAATTTTAATTTAAAATGTAACATATTGTATAAATTATGAGCACATACTACAAGACAAAATTTTGGAACTGAAAGGTTGAGGAAGCCCAAAGGTCATTGAGGGACAACCCAAAGGTTTTGCTTTTTGTATAAATATAGGAGAGTTTAGATGTAAGAGGAACTTTTTCCCATATCATTTGTGAGAGTATATTGTAAGAAGAAGTATTTCCTTTTGCAATAAATAATTACAAGTTTCCTGCTAGAGAAAGCTTGGTGGAATGTTTCAAATGTTTTGCTATGGATTAGTTGAATGTGAACTATTTCGTTTTCAGCTTACTTCCATTAACTGTGAGATCATTCTAACTCAATGAATTTCTTCATGTTATGAATGTACTCTAGTTTATTTTGTGAAATTTCCACTGTGAGTAATAAAGGTTGTCATAAACAATAAGCTACCTTGTTGTTCATATTTCTATTAATGTTCATGTGTTCTGAAATAAGTAACAACTATCTGTAATTTTTCTTAATGCATGCAAAGAAATACAGTACTCATTGATAACTAATAATTTTGCTCCCTAGGGATAGGTTAGTTAGTTAAATTTAGTTTCTTGCTGTGTGCGATTTAGATGTGAGAGAGTTAAGATGAGAGATAAGAACTTGCACATCACATTGTGACACTCCTCGTTATCTCTATCAAATTTGCATTTTTAGCTAGGCACTTGCACATCATAACTTAAACACAAAAAACTAAAAAATATACACGGTGGACCGGGCCGTAACTGGTAAAACCTTTTAATTTGTTACTTGACCTATGGTAGTCGGACCGTAAACCGAATGGATTCCCCATACCAAACAGTAACTGGCTAGTTGGGAACGTTTATTGGGGAGAATCCCTAACTGTTGTTACCTGTGATTTTCCAGGCCTCAACAGTTTGTAAACAATTTTATATAGTTAAACGCAATTAAACATAAGACAATGACGTACAACACATTTAACACATTACACAAAAATTACCTTGGAAACCTCTCTTATGGAGAAAAACTAGCAAACCAGTGAGTTTTCACTCTTGTATTAATCAAACACTAAAAAATCATGTGTTTACAACCGTGACTTTCTAGAGCATAAATCACACTTCATTACATTATGCCATGATCATGCTTCATAGACATTACATCTTATTTATAGATGCAATACAACCAACTACTCATTAATGAGAATCCATAACTTCTTAACGACCTTCGATTATTTTGTCACAATTGACTTGATTGGGTAAACTTTGGTCGATTGCTCATTGAGATTTGGGTTGTTTTGTCAACTTCTCATCAACCAATCGTTTGTCTTTGGCCAAACAACTAATTTTAGTTGATTGGCCAACAAAAATTCCACCATATATCGCCTCCGACTCCAGTCGACTATCGAATTTTCCAATCGATTTACATGCAAATAATGTAACACTCCCAACATGACTAGTATCCAGTTTGAGTGGTTTATACAGGAAATCATTGAGGAGCTCTTGATCTTCTTTTATTACCTACTTTATAGCTTCATCACTTTGATCCTTGTCTTATTCCATGACCGTGATTTTTAGTTTGATTGATGCGCTTGTTTCAAATCATCTAGTTCAGGCATGTTGGGTTTATCCATGGTGATATCGGCAGAATTTCAAATCAATAGATCAACAATTCCTCTAATGCCTCTCCCTCTGTTTTGATACCAAAAACAAAGAATCAATAGAACTTCATGTAACTATGAGAAACAATTCTCAGACACACAACATATCTCTTATTGCTTAGAAAGGGTTACATTTATAGAACAAATATGGTTCAATGCATTCATTAACTTATGGATCTACATTTTTTAGAAATAGTAATACTCTATCAAATTGAATTCGAAACACCTATACATTTCTAGATTTATTCTAACAAGTATGAGCTCATGAGCTCATTGTATGCAATTTTTAATGTTAATTAATTAATAAGTATGGGCTCATGGCCTTATACACATCTCTTTTTAATGTTGATTAAATAATATATGTTACTTTATTTACATTATCTATAGCGAGACACCAATTTGTCAACCCACATCCTCTGTGCATGGATATCCGGTTTTGAACCTATAACCTTTTAAAAGGAAATACATATTCTTAATCATTATACCCATTCAAATAGTAAATATTTATATATAAAAAGTATATATAAAATAGACAAGTAACTATAATAGTGAGTAAAGAAAAACATAATTTTTTTGAAAAGTTAACATTGCTTAATACATAAACAAAGTATTTGAAACACATGAACATGAAAAATACATAATTACACTAAACCAAAGGATTTCATTATTCATTACAACATAGTAAAGAGGACAAAGGACTATTTTGAATATCAATTATCGCTTGCTTTCTTCGTAGAATAAAGTAAAAGAACAAAATACTTGAAATAAATGATTAAATCAAATGATTTTCCATTAAATGCAACATTTCTTGCAGGGAAGAAAATGCTTTTTAAAAAATGGAACCAAATGAGTAATAACAAAACATATTTTAAGAAAAAATAATCCAAATTTTTCGAGGTTCGTACAATGCCAAGTAAAACACCTATAATATTCAATTTGATATATTCAATCTTTTCACAGCCAAACACCTATAAACATAATAATAACAAATAAACACCTATAAATATAATAAAAATCATATCATCCAATTAAATAAAAAAATATGAATTATTTACATGCAACTTTTAAGAGGCTAAAGCAAAAAACAGTGATAACGCGTGGTCTCTTTTAATATTGTTGGAGACTTGCACGTCGGATGAGACGCTTTGTCATCTTCTTGTTCCCATTCCAAATCAGACAAAGAAACAAAGTATAGCTGTCGGTTAATGAGGCATATAGTTATTCATATTGATATGATATAATGGGTAAGGAGGCATATAATTGTTCATATTGATATGATTTATTTTAACTTATTATAATGGGTAAGGGAAGGGGTTGAATGATGTAAATGGTAACTAAGAAATCAAATTTAAGGATTTATTATTTTTATAAATATTATGGATTTTATGCTATATATTTGTAAAATTAAATTATTAAAATTATAACAAAAAGTTTATTTAAAATATTATTTCAATAAATTATATAAAGATATTAATAAAAATATTAACTAATAAACTATTTAATTAATTTTTTTTTACATAAATATACCAATTAAGTAAATTTTTACTTTATATTATATATTCCCTTGCCCTCTCTACCATGGAACTCATAGTTTTTATATGAATTTGGTATAAAAAAGTTATTGGGCATTTGATTAATTTGTCATTCCAATATGGGCATATGCTTCAAATAGAGATAGGCCCATGATCGATCACTTTTATGATGTCTTTATGTTGCTCCCATAGAGTCACTGAATCCTCGGCTAGTTGAAGACTAGATTTCGAGAGATGATCAACATCTACATTCCGTAGACGATATATATGATTGAAAGATATAGCTTCATATGCACCAAGGATACGACATATAGCATCAAAAGTAGGGATAAGAAAAATATTACCGAGCTTTTTGCGATAATGGAGGCATTCCATAATGAGCTTAGAGTCCCCCAAAACTTACAGAGATGATAACCCAAGATGAGCTGTCAACTTAAGAATCATAAGGGTAGTAGTAAGTTTTGCTTTGTTGTTGGTGGCAAGCCCAATATTTGCCAAGAATTTGTAGAAGTGATGTTGACAAAGATATAAATTCTACCCGAACCCCCAATGCTAGGGCTTCCTCGTGTAGCCCCATCAAAAAAACACCAAGCCCTATTGTGGTCAATCTGAAGAGTCATCATGACACTTAGTCCAAACAGGTTTAGTCTGAGGGAAGTGTGCTAAAATAGCCAAACTTTTTGCAGCATATATCTGTGGCTGAATGAATGTATCCTGAAAGATCATATTGCTACGCGCCAACCAAGTCCCCCAGATAATAAGAGGTGGGAGAGCCCTAAAATATTGAAATGATTCATCATTGATCCATTGTTGGTAGGCGTCTATAAGTCTGGTCCCATCCCAGATGAAATTTATGCTTGTTACTTGTTGTTTATACTTCCAAATCACCTTGATATATGAGCATTTAATGAATATGTGATCAATAGATTCACTATCATATTGGTAGAGAGGAATATGACAGGACCACATCCCATGAACTTAACCAGGTGTTCCTAGACAGGTATCCTCTTTGCCAACGAAATCCACATGAATAATATACTTTTCATAGGACATTTGATGTCCCATGTTACGTTGTGCCTCCAAGTTTGTCTGGGGAGTTCCTCTTCTTCCCGAAAGAGCATTATAACCAAGTTTTGGAGTATATGAACCCCCGGAAGGATTTTTTGACTATACAATGGAGTCCTCATCATGAGATAAAATTATATGATTATTCTCTAGGCATATGATATAACTTGTCCATCTATGATGATCATCATGAACGAATCCCATATCCTCCACCGATAGCCATTCCTGACCATGATGTACAACGGGTTGGTAGTTCTGAATCTGATTTAGGAAAAGAATACCTCAATTTGTAAGCTTTTGTATCATATCCTATGTCAACCTAAAATCATATTCACACCCGATCGATCGATCAAAACCAATTATAATATGGTGACCATTCCCTAAGTCCTAAGTGTGGTGTACAGACCTGAACACTTTAATTCTGTAATTTTTCTTAAATAATTCTGAAATTTAAGGGGTTCACACAAAACCTTCTCATATTGGAAAAAACAAGGGTTTCTTCTGGGAGATTTTGCAGAGGACAAGAGTGATCAGTGGGAAGAAAACAAAGAGATGTTATACATTGAATTTCCTCTCCCCTAACACATTTAGATCTGGTACCATTTAGGTTTGATAATCCGCACCGCGGAAACCTACTACCACGCTTCTGGGCAGCGAAACCGTGCAACTAAGGAGAGTAGTTTTTCCTGTTTCAACCAGAGGCTTTGAGAAACTTGCAGAGGTTTGTTACAGCCTTAATTTAATATATAAAAATTTATTTAGATAGTTTTCTAAGGTTCTGGAAAGTTTGAGGTGTTTTGGGTGAATTTGGGGATTTCTGGCAATTTTGGTGAAGAGAAACCCTGCGCGGAGGAGGATGCAAAAGGGTGGTATGAACCAAAGAAAAAATGGTTATGGAGATTGATATGGGAAGGTATGCCTGTTACTAACCTACAAGAACTAACAGAGCTCATTTTGAGTTTACAGAACCTATTTTGCATCAATTTCAGTAAAACTAGTTATTAAAAACTAGTATTCTAGCTAGGGTCTTAAAAAAACTATTAAATCATCTTAAATCCAATTATGTGAAATATGAGATTTATAGAATAGATAAATATGAGCTCTCTGAACATGAATACTTATTTCAATCCCTTCCCCATCATGAAATATTCATTACAACACTCATATTCACTCAATCCCCCCATACACTAATAAAATAGGATCTTTTTATGAAACTGAGATAATATTCTTCAGGGTCTGAAATATATCGACTTGATAAATGTAATTTTCAGAATATATTGACACTACATAATAGAAATAACATTATTGACTGACCATTACAAAGAGGCTTCCAAAATTAAGGGGCAGGAGGCCCGAACCATGACCAACAAGGGGATATGAGCATAAGTGAAGCACGGGATTCACTAGATCTTGACATGAAATTGATAGAGAATTTAATATACTTCTGAAATAAGCTTCACTGGATGACATTAGCGCTCCATAGACCTGCAATAGAAAGAAAGGGAAATGGAAGAGAAGGGAGGAGGGGTTTGGGGATCGTCACCCAATGGTATGAGGCACAACACTCAGAGAGTATGCTCACATAGCATAACCACAATATCAAATCATCAAAAACTGAAGCAATGGGTTCAAATTCATCTTTTATAGAATTATGGATGAGCTTCTTAGTAAGTTGAGGCCAATGGTGACCTGTGAGAGCAAGTCAAACCCCATGGTGACCTAACTCTAGCCACAAAAGAGCCCCCTTTGGGAAATTAGGAAAGTAGGACCATGTGGAATTGTTTCCAAGTCCAAATCATCCTTCACAATCAGAAACTACTCCCTCCCTTAGTCAAAAGCTGCCTCTTTTGATTTATGACAGCTTTCTGCTTTTCTTGGGTCATAAGTAAACTTTTTCTTTCCTTCAAAAAATTTCCTGCTTTTACCTATGTCTTCTTTTTCTTCTTTTAGGAAACTTCCCTTTATTCTCCTGCTTGCTTTTGTCATGGACTTTCTTATCTTTACCAAGGCAAGTTAACTAGCTTTCCCCAATGCGCCCTCCTGACATGGCAGCCTTAATTCCACATCATTATTGTGCATAATAAATAAAATTACTGAAATAAAATTAAATACATGCCTTAGAACAATTATTAGCAATATTTTTCCTAGGAATATAAATTAATGTCAATTTGAGCCCCTAGGAATTTAATCATGGTCAACACTTTTAATGTCCCAGAATATGGGGACATGACCATCCTCCCCTCTCAAATATGCTTGTTCTCAAGCAGAAGCACTCCAGAGTGCTGCAAATTTGTTCATCATGTAGGAGAACTAGAGCATGAATCCATTGTGCAAAAAGGTTGACTTTCTCCATGAAGCCATCCTGTAAAGTTTCTCCAAAACAAGCAATTCTAGGGTCCCATTGCTTGCATTGCACCCACTTTAGTGAGAATGCCTTCCCACACAACTTATCAAGCCAATTTATGCCTAGATCCCATTTCCTCAACTGTACGTATCCAAACATTAGAACCCACCATACAAATTTATCATCACATGAAATGGCATTCATGCTGTGGAAATCATACCATTGCACCGAAAACTGGAAATTCTCAATGCAAAGTTAGAAATCTGTCAGATTTCCCCACCCAACATAAAGTTCCTTATGTGCTTGATGCACATCAGCATTGAATCTCACAATGATGTTTCTGCAAAGACATATGTGTGAGTTCCATATCCAACCCCAATGAGTATAGGAATCATCCAACCAACAAGGATTCCCAAACTGTTCACAATAAGATGATGCATCACAATCATCTCCAAAAATGCAAGCAGGAAAAACAAATAAGTGTCCCCTCATCCCACCTGATAAGGGACTAACAATCCTACTAAAAGGTCCATGTGAACACTTCCAATGGCTCAATTTTCTGCCACTGGTCAAATAATGCAAGCATCTATCCAACTGTGTGCAAGATATTTTCCTCAACAACTTCTCTTGGCAGTTTTCTTGCTTATTTGTGTTCCACTGATCATGTGCAGAAATTTTTCTGCAAGAAGACTCCATGTACGACATGTAATATTTCACCTAATCCACATGTGGTTGAATGGCATCAAGTGACATACATATGTGCCTATGTGGCTTATGGGAGGGTGATGGTGCATTCCACAAGTCATCATGAACACCTAGGAAAGCCTCCAGCTCTTCATGTTGCACCAACAAGGAAAATTCCTTCTCCCAATTTTCATTCTCACTTGATGAGGATGAAATAAAAGTGTGGGTAGAAATTTGGATCAGAACCCTACAATACTCATCCACCCAAATTATGGCTTCCCAATCTTCATCCTCATCTGACCCTCCCATTGGGAAGAGACTCTTTCCAGAAAACAATTCCAGTTTTTTTCTAGAAAAGGCCAAGTGCTTGGTTCTCATCAAAATTGTCTACACAGTCCTCAAGCACAAAAAAAATAGAATTCACCTCATGTGCATGTGTATGGAAGGTATCCAATGGCTACAAATTTAATCTTTGTTTCTATTCACATGTCAAGACAATGTCAGTCACAACAAAAAAATTATTGCAGAAATAAAATTCTTTACCTCCCAAGGTCTTCATTCCAAAGATGTTTCTATCCACCCAATCAATGGATGAATATAGACTTTTATTTTCTGATCCATATGGAATTTCATCAGCCACCTCTTCTGGAGAAAATATACCATCCATAGGGTTGTTTCATAAGGTGTCTCCTTCCGAGGATGCATGTCAAAAAACCCTGTATTGATGCAAGAAATTCTAGTACATCCTTGATCCTCTATTTTAGTGATATATTTATCTACCCAATCCGTGAATAGATAATCATCCTTGCTTGCTGATTCAATTGGAATGTCCTCAGCCATATTTCCCATAGCTAAGAACACTTCATCCTTCCTCTCAATCTCAATGAGTGATTGGCCAAGATTTTCTTCCTCATACTCTTTTCACAAGCATTTGCAAATCTGCTCCTTCCTCGTGGTTGTCTTCCACATGAGGCTCCTTCAACACATCCAAAGAAGTTACTACCATGTGCACATGATTCTTTTCCATGCAATATGGGGGGTGTGGTACATTCAAATCCCTTTGAATTTGATCAATCTGCAACCTTGACTCTTGAAGAGCTTCTTGGGTTCTTTTCAAGGAATCATATGTAGCCTCCCATTTACTATGGAGTCTTTCACACTCTTGTGTTTCCCTCTCGAATGCACAATGGTACATTTCAGCCACCATGAGGAGATGTTATCTATCATATATTAAGTTCATATAGCTCTCCTTCATCTTGGACATGCCTTCTTTCAGTGCTATGCAATCCTGTAGAAAGGATTCTCCTTCCATGTCGCCACTAGAAGCTTTCCAACAACATCTTGCCACCAAGGCATTGATGTCAACAATTTTTTTCATGGCTTCCCTAAGTTTCTTTTTTCCCTCCTTTAGTGATCCACTCAAATATCCTCCACCAATATTTATCTTCCACCAATAATATCCTCCACCAATAATATCCCCCACCAATATTTCCTCTTCTAATAGCTGACATATATGACCATTTTTCTTGTAGCATGAACCCACCACATAAAACTCATCCTCAACATACAAGTCAGCCTTTGAATTTTCTGCACACTCACTTCCATGGTGTGAAGTCTTTCCATCCTCCCATGGATCAAATGGTTGTAGGTGTACATGGCTGTTGCAAAAATAAGAACTTTTATCATTCATTTTATTCACCTTATCCTCTTTTTGTACATATACTTTGGTGGCCTTCTCCTCCACCAAATATTCTGGTTCACACCTGAGTGGTGTGGCCTTGTTTTCTTCTTCATTCTATGCCTCCGGAGGTGACTGTAAATATGATATGTATACCTCTTTTGGATCTAATCCAAAAGATGTGTCACCACCAATACATGAGCCAAAACCTTGAGCAGTGATCCGGACATCACCCACCAAGAAACTTGAAGTGCATTCCTCTTCAACTTCTTCTCTTATGCAACCACCTTGTGGTGATTTGCACTTCACCTCCTAGATATCTGTGTCCACTTCATTTCTATTCTCCTCCAAGAAAATTGTGACTTTTTCATATTTAGTGGTACTCATGTCACAATATTTAGAATCTCTTTTTGAAGGAAAAGCAAACAAACTCTTAAGTCTTGAACATGTCAATGGTTTGGAGGAATATTCACCTTTGGTTTTGTCTTCTTCTTCTTTTCTCAGAAAGTTGAAACAAATTGGTTCCTCTTTGGATAGCTTGCTGCTCTTGAAATAATTCTCATAATCATGCTTGGGCTGGAATCCATACTTGAAATAAATATAATCTCCAAAAGAAAGTTTGGCACAAATATTCCTACCCAATGCTAGATAGTCCTCATAGCAGTGAGACATGTTCTCACATGCTTCAATAATATCTGTCAAGTTTTTCTTAACCATTGGAGAATCAGATCTGATCTCTTCCCCATCTGATGTCCAATAGTTTTCATCATATTCATGTTTTAGTATGCCTCCATCAACATAGAGGATTTCTTCTTCTTCATATCTTCTGCAGTATTCTTCATACTGCTCATCATAGTCATCCTCATAGTATGACATGGCTACAAGTTTATTTAGTGAGAGATTTTTTTCCACACGATGATCCAAGGAAAGAGCTCTGATACCATTGTCATGTCCTATGTCTGGTGTACAGACCTAAACACTTTAATTCTGTAATTTTTCTTAAATAATTCTGAAATTTAAGGGGTTCACACAGAGCCTTCTCGGATTGGAAAAAACAAGGGTTTCTTCTGGGAGATTTTGCAGAGGACAAGAGTGATCAGTGGGAAGAAAAAAAAGAGATGTCAGACATTTAATTTCCTCTCCCCTAACACATTTATATCTGGTACCATTTAATTTTCAGAATCCGCGTCACGGAAACCTACTACCACGCTTCTGGGCAACCAAACCGTGCAACTAAGGAGAGTAGTTCTGCCTGTTTCAACCAGAGGATTCGGGAAACTTGAAGAGGTTTTTTATAGACTTAATTTAATATATAAAAAGGTATTTAGACATTTTTCTGAGGTTCTGGAAATTTTGAGGTGTTTTGGGTGAATTTGGGGATTTATGGCAATTTTTGTCAAGAGAAACCTTGCGCAAAGGAGGATGAAAAAGGGTGGTATGACCCATAGAAAAATTTGTTCTAGAGATTGATATAGGAAGGCAGGCCTGTTAATAACCTACAGGAACTGAAAAAGCTCATTTTGAGTTTACAGAGCCCATTTTGCATCAATTGCAGTAAAACTAGTTATTAAAAACTAGTAATCTAGCTAGGGTCTTAAAAAAACTATTAAATCATATTAAATCCAATTCTGTGAAATATGAGATTTATAACAGAAATAAATATTATCTCTCTAAACATGAATACTTATTTCAATCCCTTCCCCATCATGAAATATTCATTACAACACTCATATTCACTCAATCCCCCCATACACTGATAAAATAGGATCTTTTTATGAAACTGAGATAATATTCTTTAGGTTCTGAGATATATAGACCTGATAAAAGTAATTTTCAGAAGATAATGACACTACAGAATATAAATAACATTATTTAATGACCATTACAAAGAGGCTTCCAAAATTAAGGGGCAGGAGGCCCAAATCATGACGAGCAAGGGGCTATGAGCATAAGTGAAGCATGGGCTTCACTGGAGCTCGACCTGAAATTGATGAAGGCTGTAATATACTTCTGAAATAAGCTTCACTAGCTGACATTAGCGCTCCATATACCTGCAATAGAAAGAAAGGGAAATTGAAGAGAACGGAGGAGGGGTTTGGGGATCATCACCCAATGGTATGAGGCACAACACTCAGAGAGTATGCTCACATAGCATAACCACAATATCAATTCATAAAAAACTGAAGCAATGGGTTCAAATTCATATTTTATAGAATTATGGATGACCTGCTTAGTAAGTTGAGACCAATGGTGACCTATGAGAGCAAGTCAACCCCATGGTGACCTAACTCTAGCCACAAAAGCGCCCCCTTTGAGCAATTAGAAAAGTAGGACTATGTAGAATTTTTTCCAAGTCCAAATCATCCTTCACAATTAGAAATTGCGCCCTCCCTTAGTCAAAAGCTACCTCTTTTGATTTATGACAGCTTTCTGCTTTTCCTGGGTCATAAGGAAACTTTTTCTTTCCTTCAAAAACTTTCCAGCTTTTACCTCTGTTTGCTTTTTCTACTTTTAGGCAACTTCCCTTTCTTCTCTTGCTTGCTTTTGTCATGGACTTTCTTATTTTTACCAAGTCAAGTTAACTAGCTTTCCCCAATGCACCCTCCTAACATGGCAGCCTTAATTCCACATCATTATTGTGCATAATAAATAAAATTGCTGAAATAAAATTAAATACATGGCTTAGAACAATTATTAGTAATATTTTTCCTAGGAATAATAATTAATGTCAATTTGAGCCCCTAGGAATTTAATAATGGTCAAGACTTTTAATGTCCCAAAATATGGGGACATGACATTATGAATCTGATTTAGGAAAAGAATACCTCAATTTGTAAGCTTTTGTATCATATCCTATGTCAACCTAAAATCATATTCACACCCGATCCATCGATCAAAACCAATTCTAATATGGTGACCATTCCCAATATGCTAGCAGAGTCAGTATGTGATAAGATGATAAGCATATTGAATATATTTCCACATCATAGATAAATTTTGTGTATACTTGGGGTAAATATGGATCCATTCCATGACAGTATAAGGCTTTATGTACTTCTCAGTGATCACCGTAGACCATAGACCGACACCTTTGATAAATCTCTAGATGTTCTTTGCCACAAGATCTTTAGAGAAACTCTTGTGATGTTTTATACCCCATCCATCGAGGTATTTAGGGAGGGATATTCTTTGCCATGATATCCAATGGAATTTTTTCTCCTCACGCTTTCTTTTCTAGAGGAAATCAAAGGATGTAGGAGTCTAATTTTCACCATAATACTTGTTGGAATGTGATCCATAGTGACCTAATATGCAAGGATAACTTTGAGAATAGACTTCTGCAGAATGATCCAACCCTCTTTGGTGATCCATTTGTTACACCATAGATTTATCTTCTGTTCCATACATCATATTAGCCGAGACCAATCCCTTAAAGTGTAATCATTTGGTTTGATCACAAAACCAATATACTTAATACCACAATCCATATTAGCCATCTCATAATCAAATTGATTGACTATCCACTTTAAATGACCCTCGTTAATATGGATATGAGATAGATCATATTTCTGGGGATTGATAATCATACCTGTAGCTGCGGAGAATTGTGTAAGAACATATTTGAGCTTATTGATTTCTCTACGAGACCCATTAGAAAAAAGCAAAATATCATCAACAAATAGGAGGTGATTGATAAAAGTACTACCTTAGGAGGGACATGACAGTCCTCCCTTCCCAAAATTTGCTTGTCCTCAAGAAATTTGATTTTAGGGTGTTGCAACACCTATTCATTTTCCCATGTGGAATCTAAGTAGCCCTTTCCAAAAGACTTAATACTCCTTAATGGTTATATTCTTTAGTTTCCTCTCTCTTGTCTACAATATTTTATCTGGTAGCAAAATTAACTTCCCTTCATCATCCAAAGGTGGAAGTTCTGTTGAAACTTTTACTTCTTTCCCATCTTCCTTCTTAAACATGAAACATGGAAAACATTATGCACCTTACTATTTTTCAGGAAAATCCAGCTCATAAGCAACTTCGCCTACTTTCTTCATTATCCTATATGGACCATAGAAATGAGGTTTTAAATATTTATCTCCTTTACCCTTGAGAGTTGATTGTTTGTAAGGTTGCAATCTTAAATACACTAAGTCATTCACCTAAAAATTCCTCTCATTCATTTTCTTATCTACATACATTTTCTACTGGTTTTGAGCAGTCTGTAAGTTGTTCTTGAGTGCTTTTAGGATATCTTAACTCTCTTGAATACAATCCTTAGTTTTGTGTGCTCTACTTTCTCCAAAAATTTGATCCACATAAGTTGAGGCTTCATATCCATACAAGGCCTTGAAGGGAGACATGCCTATTGACATAAGATAAGTAGTATTGCAGCAAAAATCTCCCAAATGCAATCATATGATCCATATCTTTTGTTGTCCTGTGACATAATTTCTGATATAACCTTCTAGCCACTGATTAAACCTCTCAGTTTAGCCATCATTTTGGGGATGCTAACTTGTACTGAGATTCAATTATGTCCTCACCAATTTAAATAATTCTTTCCAAATAGAACTGGTAAACTTATTATCTTTGTCACATATTATTATCTTTGGAAATTCATGTAATTTGAACATTTCCTTCAAGAAGAGTTCAACAATTTGAGCCGCTAAACTGGTGTAAGGAACAATAAAGAAGTGTGCAAACTTGGTCAGTTGGTCAACCACAACATATATGCAATTATTACCGTGCACCATGGGTAGTCCAGTGATAAAGTCCATTGAAATGTTTTCCCATTTTTTATTTGGAATATACAGTGGTTGAAGTAGACCAGCTGGATGTGTGTGCTCAAATTTATTTTGTTGGCATATATTACATTCCCTCACATGTCTCAACACATCAGGTTTGGATCCCTTCCAAAAATATCTCCCTAATATTTTGGTAGGTTTTCAGAAAACCAAGATGCCCTGTTAGTGGTGAATCATGGGAAGCATCCAAAATATTCTTTCTTAGATCTGATCCTGGTGATAAGTAAATTCTATCATTGTAGTAGATGATTCCATCCACTACTTTATACATGTCATCTCTAATTTCTCTATCTATTAGTCCACATGCAAATTGATTTCTAGAGTATTCTAAGGATAGTTGCACTTTCCAACCCATAGGGACCTCCATAGCAGAAAATTTTGGTTTCCTTGAAAGAGAATCTACTACTGCATTTAGCTTTCCATTCATGTATTCTATATCAAAGTCATAATCTTGAAATTTACTTACCCATTTTTTCTTCCCATCATTAAGCTCATTTTGGGTCAAGAAATGTCTCAACATGTTGTAGCCAGTTTTACCCACAAATTTATTGCCCACCAGATACTGCCGGAATTCGGGCAAGGCATGCATTAAGCCCAACATCTCTTTGTCATAGATGAAATAATGTCTTTCATGGGGATCAGGGATAACTTTAAGAACATCCCTGAAATTTATATGTATAATAAATGGGTGAATATCCCTAATATATAGGAATATTTGAAGGCTATTTTTATGAATAATATAGTATGTATATATAATTTTTTAGATAATCTTTCATTCTATTATAGAATCTCGTAAAATATTGGTGAATCTTTCACTAAAATATAAGATATTGTAAGACATTGGCGAATATTTCATTGAATTATAAAATATTGTAAAAAATTGACAAATCTCTCATCAAATTATAAAATCTTGTAATGTCTTGGTGAATATTTTTCTAGGAATACTCAAATTTTGATTCTGCAAATTACTAATGTAGTGCAATAGAAGAGCATGTACCAAAGCTCAAATCTCTCAAATCCTAGACCCTCAAATGAACAAATGCATGAATGAGGAGAGGAGGGATTTATTACATTTCACTAGCAGTATTGGTTGAAACATAACTACACTAACTATATTCAGGGAAAGTGGGGATTCCACATTTTATCTCGTCCCTTAATGCTCCAACGGACATGTGGACGCCCAAATATTGACATATCGACAAAGTGGTAGAATTGAACACTTTACACTGTGGAGTGATTATGTCACCCACGAACCATTATTACAATGTGGAGTATTATCGATACTCACAACCTTAATATAGTGTATGAATTCCCAATTAGTTTTTTTCCAAATCTCTCATTTTTAAGATACCCTTTAAGAAAAAAATAATCTGCTTCTCTGTTTATAGATACGAATGTCGCTTTTTCCTTTCTTTTGTTGACAATCAAAATATGAATTATGTCATTTGATTTAGAATTGTAGAGTTAGTTAGAAACTTGGAATGGTTATTAGAAATAAGAACATACACTAACAAGAATAGAAAGCGCATTAATGCATCATCATGCATATCAATAGAACTACTCTATTAAAGACCACTTTTTCTCAGATAAACCGAGGAGGTGTTTGTATCCATGTCCTTGAAATTTTTGAAAGCATGTAAAATGTGGTAAAATTGTTTTATCACCCTCATTGAATGCAAAATACTAGATATCAAATAGCATAATGTCTACATCTCGAGTCAAACATGCCTTGTACATATTATATACAATCATGATAGAAATAAAGTATTGTATACAATCATACATAACTAAATCCATTTCTAGATAATGATAGCAATTACACATCAAAACAAATCACCAAAAAATATTTTACTTCTGAATGACCCTTACAAAAAACAAGTACCGAACCCAACAAATTTAGGTCACAAATAATATTGATGAACTTTACAATATGAATAGAAAAATATACCAGTCACAAACTTCTTAATGCAAATAAAAGAATAAAAGAATCTACTAGTACACTTTGGACAAATATACAAGATAATGACCATTCCATTGTATCCCCACCATTATAATCAATGTGCATTCATTTATATTACAAACATCCCAAACATCAACAATAATTGGCATAAACTATGAACATATACACTCATTAAAGCCATAGATCCAATAATAATTCCATAGCAAGTTCCTAATAAAAGCACATTTTAAACAACTGGGCCAAATTTAGTTTGAATATATAAAAACCATGTGGCGTCTCTCCATCAAGAGTAGCATCCACTAACAACATATAAATTTCATTCAATAGTTTAAACATTACAAGGAATAAAATAAATCATATATTTTGAATTCTATAACACTTTCACATAAACAATACTCCTAAGATAGAATAAAACCCTAATAACATAGAATGAGCTCTAAGAATCAAGAGTTCCCTAGAATTCAATAGGCCTAAAAAAGCATCCATGATAAAAAGAACGATAAAAAGTAATTTTTGTTAGATTTTTATCATTCAAGCTAGCATTATGATCTTAGTATCTTATCTAAGAGAATAACATGCATAGCAATAAAACAAAAGAGACATTGAACACAAATATTTTCCTCGGGGAAACCATAAAGGAGAAAACCTCGCAACTTCCTCAGAGATAGAATCAACACCAAAAGTAAAAACCCAAAAATAGTAAGATGATTTCCCAATAGCAGTAGTCTCTCTCTTGTCCCAGCAACTTCTCTCTCACTCATGCACCCCAGTGAGTGAGTGTGTGTGTGATAAATAGAGAGGCTCACTCTCTATTTATATTCTTTCGTTCACTTAATGTCCACTTTCACATGTCAGCCCCACTTAACAATTACTTACTAGAGTTGGCATCTCTAGGAGAGTCTAATAACCCTAGTGCCCCACAACTTGTGGGGACTTTGCCCTGACTTACAATAACTCACCTAGGGCCGACTTCTCCAGGATTGTCTAATAACCCTCGAGCCTCACAACTGTGGGGACATTAACCCTTGTACAATAGAAGGGTTACCCACAATGAATTGACATGACTTCTTTACATTATTGAATCTCCCGATAGGAACATCGGGGCATGACATGACTCAAATACATTACAGAAATTTCCCAGAAAAAATATCGGGGTACAATACATAAGATATACAAGTGAATACATTCCGAAGTTACAAATACATCAACAGTCCCTCTTAACTAGGAAGGTATTCTCTTGACACAATTTTTCAGCATTGTTCTTCTTCTCTATATCAACTGGATCATCTCGTCATCTTCATCTTCAAGTCATATTTATCTTGGATTTGGATCATCACTCAATCTAGATCAACATCACTAGATCTGCATCATCACTCAATCTGGATCATCACAAGGACATCATCATTGGATCTGGATCATCACTGTTGGATCATCATCACTGGATTTGGATCATCACTCGATCTAGATCATCATCACTCAATCTAGATCATCACTACTAGATCATCATCACTGGATCTGGATCATCACTCAATCTGGATCATCACTGGGTCATCATCATAGGTGCTATCTCAAGATTCTTCTTGTCACGGGAAGTTCTACAGAGCCAACCCTTTTTCATGCTGGTTGTAGGCCTAGCCTCCATGTAGGTCTTCTTCAGTGCTTATATCTGACCCTAAGTCAGAATGGCCAGCACTCACATCTGACCATGAGAGGAACACATCCAACACCATGTCAGAAAGGCATAGCACTTACATTCACCAGCATGATAGGACACAGCTACTACCATCTGTGAAAAGGCACAACACTCACATCCACCAGCAAGGTAGGACACGCCTACTACCATCCGTGGAAAGGCACAACACTTAATCATCAGCATGGTAGGACACACCTACTACCATCTGTGAAAAGGCACGGCACTCACATCCACTAGCATGATAGGACACAACTACTATCATCTGTGGAAAGGCACAACACTTACATCTGATCATGTGGGAACCAATCCTACAGTCACATCAGAATGGTCCTCAGCCCTAGGATAAGGATTCCTGGTAACTAACCAGGTACCTCCATTCTCCCAGAGAATGGCATTCAGCACTTATATCTGATCATGTAGGAACCAATCCTACAGTCACATAAGAATGGCTTAGTACTCATATCTGACATGGAAGGAACCAATCCTCTCACCATGACAAAATGGCTTAGCCCTTACATTTGACCATGGAAGGGACCAATCCTATCACCATGTCAGAATGGCTCATGGACTCATCACTTCCCCTTGGAGGAAACCTTGATATGGAGAACACCAAGATTCTCCCTGAAGTACTCAAACTTCACTTTGGCCATTTCTAGCATAGAATCACATCAAGGTTGATTATGTTCAAGGATAACCTGGGAGCTTCGCCAGGACCGATTACATCCAAGGAAAACCTACAAGTTTGTTTACATCTGAGCAACCTATGAGCTTTGCCAGGATTTATGCTCAAACAACCCGTCTCACTGACTATGCTAGAACTCCCTCTTTCGAGATATCTCGATCTAGATCACATACTGGAGCTTCACTGCTCCTCTCTGCATTATACAAAACTGCAAATCAGATCAAGCAATTCAAATAGTATTTTTCAAAAGAAACATACTACCTCCCAAATAGCAAGTGGCAACATCTGTTTCCTCAGCTGTACTCAGCGCCATGCAAGACTCCATCTTTCCAAACCAAGAGATCACACTTGATCCCATACTAAAGTAGCACCTCGAAGTGCTCTTCCTATTAATGGCACTTCCTGCCCAATACGAATCCACATAACCCTCCAGGTTAATCTTCTGATTCGCTTCATACTTGATCCCATAATCAACTATACCCTTTAGGTACCTCACTGCATGCTTTTCCACTATCAGGTGAACATGTCTCAATGTGTTCACATCAAAGCAAATATCTGGTCTCGTATTTTTCAGGTACATCAAGGAATAAATAATCTAACGATACATCGTGGCATCAATTGACTCTGATGAAGAAACACTCAATAACTTCAGGTTTGATGCCATAGGTGTGGTCATGGCCTTGTAGTCCATCATCCTGAACCTCTTCAGGATCTCTACTGCATACATCCCTTGTCCACACCTCCATGCCTAGAACATAGTGCATCATCCCCAAGTCCTTTATCTCGAACTCGGAAACAAGTTTCCTTCTTACAGCTTTAACGAGTTCCTCTTTTCTTTCAAGAACAAGTAATCGACATATAACAGGAGCATCACTAGTCTTTCGGCTTCAACCTTGAAGAAAAGGTTGGAATCCTCTTTACTCTTGGTAAAGCCTTGAGTCATCAGTAATCTGTCCATCCTGTCGTACCACGTAGAACCTCAGGATCTTCTGCAGTCACTCCCTCTATCTTCCGTACTCTATGCGTTGAAACACTCTGTACTAGAGTGACAAGTAGCTTCCTCTGCTACTAATATTATATGTATCTATCTAGGGTCACTGGATACCAAGATCCTCTATATTTGAAAGCATTCTTCTCACACCCATCTATGAGCTTGTCATCCTTTATCAACCTTGTACCAAAGGTTCAGATCTTCATCAAGCTCCTCATGTATGTGTTATCCCATGGGTGTCTTCTGAGCTTGTACACGACCTTCTTTCATTTCCATACATGATTCTGCTTGTCATGTGACTTCACTTCCAGTGGCTACAAATATATCTTCGTAGTTTATGCCTTCTTTTCGTGAGAAGCCTCGTGCTATGAATCTTGCCTTGTATCCCACGATGTTTCCATCTACTGCATGATGGAACTATGAAATTCCCTTCACGTATCGATACTGCATCCTAGACATCATTCTTCTTGAATTTTTTTTCCCTTTCTTCTTGGTTACTTCTTCATATCTTGAAGGTTCTGCATCAATGATGTCGCTGCATTCATCATATTATACTTCATCTTGAACTTTTGTCACTTGTCCTTCGAAACAAGTCTCATCCTTCTTTGCTTGTAGGCAATTATGTATGCGATCTTTCCTACAAGTCAAATGCATTGGTATGGTTAGAAACATTTCATAAGGAATATTCATAATGGAAAATTCTTATGCATAAATATATGATCATGCAACTATTTTAGCCAATACAACATTCATCCATATCTCACAAAAACTTTCTAGATGCCTTCCATCTCTACCAAGACAACATTGAGATTGTGCACTAATCCAATATGTCAGCAAAGAAGTTTCATTCTAGATAAGTAGCAATGGAGAGTTGTATAGCAACATGAGCTACTTACCCATCACATGCGTATTAGTAGTATACTATCATTAATGCAAACATTCTATCATGCATAATACATTAACTGAATATAAACAAATGTATAACAAAACAATATCATGAAATTACAATTGAATACTTATCTTTATTTGTTTCGTGGGTAGATTCCTTCTTGAGCATTCAACTTCATCATCTTCTTCATTCATAATAGCATCATTTCTTATCCAAATGCTAATATGGATAAGAGGTTCTTCAAGAGTTGAGTTATTCATATTCATCATCACTTGAGGGATCTTCTTTGGATGGTGAGAGCTTGATCTTTAGTTGCTCCCATCTTCTCTTCTCTTATTATGAGTCGAGCTTCTTCTTCTTCCCATATTCTGTTGAAAGTAATCACTTCCTTCTGGCACACATTCCTTGAATGAATGAATCCCATGATCCAGGGAGACCATTCAAGGTGGCTATCACCACTTCTACATTATTCACTTCTTCTTTTAGTGCTTTAATTTTTTCTTTGATTTGAGAGACCCTTGTAAAGTATGACTGTATGGTCTCTGCATTCTGGATCTTCACATTCTTCAACTAGTTTCTTAAAGTAATATTCTAATTTATGTTCTTCCCTTCAAATAGCTTGGTCAAGGAATCAAATATCTCTTTTGGTGTATTTAGGTAAGACACTTGTGGTATAAGGTGATCCGTGATTGAATCAGCAATGATCTTCTTGGCCTTGACCAAGTTCTTCTGGTGTAAGGCTTTTAGCCTCATCTCCCTATGGAACTGGAACCTCTCTACTCCTGTAGGTGTCCAATTCATTTTCTTTAGAGATATCATATACTTCCATGCTTGGAATTTGTCAACTTCACCAAGCTTATCATCAAGCAGATGTGATAGATCATTTTGAAATGAGAACCTCAAATGAAAATAGCAAAAGATTAGATCTTACCAATTTGAGGTGTCCGTCCTGGTTCCGGAGCTGGCTGATCTAGGGTTTGTCAGAGAAACCCTAATTTTGAAAACTTGGAATATTTCATATATTATTGGCTAGAAATATATACCTCTTCAAGGTGAGCTATCCAATGTACTTCTTTTCTGAAAACAGTGGAGGGAAGCTCCCGGAACAGGAAGCCCTAGTTTTCCAATTTCTTCTGCAGAAATTCCTGATATTGTTTTTGCAATATATCCGAAATTACTACTCCTATGTATCTAAAACATTGCATTGAGGTATCCTTTCCTATACCTATTCCAACACCACAAGTTTCATTAGAATTGGTTTGATCAATTGGGACTTATGATTGTTTTCCCAAGGTGACCTGTTTCAGGACTGTTCATAATAGCGAAGTTGTACGAACTTCCACATGTCACTGCTTCATATTCGGGTCTAAAAATTCTACCAAATAAATTACAGTCTGTGCCCTTTCTAGAACATCTTCAGAAATTTCATTTGTAACTTTGTAGCCCAAGATATAGCAATTATCCCCAAGTGTCTTGTTTAGGAATGAATCCTGGAAGAGGATGGAAGCCTAACGTGGAGGGATCATATCTCCTAGAATATAGTGAATATGACACTGAATTTTGGACATAGTGTAAATCAGGATTGTATCTTTGGCTTGTGAAATATTCAGCTCTTGAGCCTTCTCCAATCCTGAGATATACCGAATGTACAAAAACATATCAATTTTAGTATTTAGGGTTTTCCAGCTCAGGGTCAAACAAAGGTTTGAATTTCTTGGAGTTTCACCCAACCAAAAACCTCAACCCAGGTCTCTCAACTTTTATTTTGATGAGGAGAGCAATCCTATGCTGAGATCACTCAAAAATTCATCTTCTATAAGAAGCCCTAATTTCCCGCACCAAAAACTAAAAATGCTCGAAATTGAATTCTGCTTTGACAGAAAGATGTGCCCTTCAATGGAGAGTCAACCTAGCATACTTTTGCTGATGGATTGTAAAGAGAAAACCAAAAAGTAAGAATCCCTAGCTTCTGTAGCTGCACAATGTCTTCTTCTCAGGTTAACTCTTAAACCATGTTATATTTTTATCATTCAAGCTAGCATTATGATCTTAGGATCTTATCTGAGAGAATAACATGCATAGCAATAAAACACAGGAGACAATGAACACAAAGATTTTCCTCAGGGAAAGGATAAAGGAGAAAACCCTGCAACTTCCTCAGAGATAGAATCAACACGAAAAGTAAAACCCCAAAAATAGTAAGATGATCTCCCAACAGTAGTAGTCTCTCTCTTGTCCCAACAACTTCTCTCTCACTCATGCGCCCCAGTGAGTGTGTGTGTGTGTGATAAATAGAGAGGCCCACTCTCTATTTATATTATTTTGTTCACTTAATTTCCACTTTAACATGTCATCCCCACTTAACAATTACTTACTAGAGCCAACATCTCTATGAGAGTCTAATAACCCTAGTGCCCCACAACTTGTGGAGACTTTTCCTTGACTTACAATAACTCACCTAGGGCCGACTTCTCTAGGATAGTCTAATAACCCTAGGGCCCCACAACTGTGGGAACATTAAACCTTGTACAATAGGAGGGTTACCCACAATGACTTGACATGACTTGTTTACATTATTTAATCTCTCGATACGAACATCGGGGCATGACATGGCTCAAATAAATTACAGAAAATTCCCAGAATAAACATTGGGGTACAATACATAAGATATACAAGTGAATACATTCTGAAGTTACAAATACATCAACAATTTCACAATATAATAATCTATTGTAAGTGTGGATAAAAATCATACCATGTTAATTATTGGATGAAAAGCATGGTGTGAGTTTGTATTCTCTAATAAATTTCATTTGTTGCATGCCCCTTCAATACTTGAGGTTTCTGCAATGGAGGTGTTATGCAGAGATTAAAATGTCAAGAAAACTAAGAATGAAAAGTGGAATTGCATCAACCAAAACCTTCACCCTTCAAGTGCAATCCGATGTGGGACAACCATTCATCACTATAGCCTTTATATATATAAAAAAGTACCCTTTAGTTTTCCCTTCAATACTAGAAATCAAGGGCTAAAATAAGGTATCACATGAAATTGACTAAAAATATAGGAAAATGAAACCATCTTCCTAAATTACAAGGAAATGGAGGGAGAAATAACCCTTGGGGTTCTCCATTACTAAAAATTGGAGGCAAAAGATGTAACTAGATTTTCTCTAGAAATTGGGGGTGAAAGATAGATTGGAGGGAGATTTTGTTAGGACGAAAATAATGTTTTTTCATTTTCCTCATTAATATATGGGAGGCTATTCATTTTGGATTTTTTTCCCTAATAAATATTGGGAGAATATGTTTTAGCTAAAAATACCCTTTCCATATAAGAAAATAGCCAACTAAATTTTTGTACCCCCCTTAATATAGACCATGGGCTATATATAGCCCCTAAAAGTATCCATGATGGGGCTGCAAATTTATACTCTCAAAAGAAATTGGGTTCCTGTTTTGCATGAGTACTACCCCAATACCTTCCCCAGAGGCATCACACTCAAGCAAAAATGGTTGAGTCAATTCAATTACAGCAAGAACTGGACATCTCCTCATAAATTTTTTCATCTTCTCAAAAAAATTCAGCTTCGTCTGACCAATAGAAGGATTTTTTCTTGGTAATATTAGTCAAGGGAGCTTCCAGTTGAGAAAATCCCTTGACAAAATTCTGATAGTAAGTACACATTCCAAGGAATCGTCTTAGTTTTGTGACATTCAAGACTTGGCCAATCAGTGATAGATTAGATATTTTCCATGTGGACCTTCACTTCCTCTTTTCCAATAACATGGCCAAGATATAGCAGCTCAGTCATTCCAAACTCACATTTGGACAACTTTTCATACAAGGACTGGTATGCAAGAATAGTTAGTAAAAATTTTAAATGGTGCATATGTTCTTTTTTATTTTTATTATAAACTAGAATATCATCAAAAAATACCAACACATACTTACTGCGCTGCTCCATGAATACCATGTTCATGCAATATTAAAATGTTCCAGGTGCATTAGTCAAGCCAAAGGGCATGACTATGAATTCAAAATGTCCATAATGACAGTAGAAAGTTGTTTTCTGTATGTCTTCTTATCTCATTCGGATTTGATGATAACTAGAACGAAGGTCAATCTTGGAGAAACATTTGGCCCCATGTAGATCATCCATTAACTCATCAATCCTTGGGATTATGTATCGATTCATAATGTTTCTTTTATTCAAAGCTCTATAGTCTATGCACATCCACAAAGTGCCATATTTTTTCTTCACTAAAATTATTGGTGAAGCAAAAGGACTGGTATTGGGCCAGCCCCAATTCCAATAGCTCCTTTATGGTCCTCTCAATCACATCTTTGATTCTTTTGGGGTTCTTATAGGGTCTAATAACGATAGGAAGTGTGGTCCAATTATATCACATGCTCAACTCCTTTGTCTGGTGGTCTACCCGAAGGAAGATATCCAAAAAATTTCTCATATGTTTTGAGCAGTACCTTAATGTCCTCTAGATGTTGGGAAATGTCTATGGTTGATCCTTGGGAAATAATGAAACATTCAATAACACACTCTATGTCTTCATGTATTAATATAGATCTCATACTATGGGAAGAGACCACTTGATTTGGGTAGGTATTCATACCCGTCAAACCAACTTGTTTTCCATCAGAATTTTTGAACTTCATTTTCGAAACTTGGTAGTTCATAGAATGTTCACCAATTGAAAATAACCATTGGACTCTCAGCACTATGTTGGTGTCATCCACGTTCACCATATAAAAAAATTTAGTGATGGTATAGTCCCTAATGGTCACTTTGAAATTTGGGAATTCATTTTGTGCGGCCCATGGATTGATTCCCAGGTGTTATGGCAGTGAATCCATCAAAGGATTTAGTGGGAAGCTTTCATTTGTCCACCATTTCCATATCAATAAAATGATGGATGGCTCCTCCATCCACCAAAACAGTGGCCCTCTATCCTTGGACTACTCCTTTGAATCATAGAGTATGGAATCTAGGTACCCTTGATAGAACAACAATATTTCCAGTATCTGTTGGTACCTACAATATCCCCTTTTTGACCATACCCATTTATATCTTTTTTCCTTGTCCTACGTCATTTATAAACACCAGAAAGATGTTTTTCCTCACATTGAGATTAAATATTTATAGGTATGACTAATTATTGTTTTATTCTACTAATGCCTAAGATTGTTGTGGTTAGAAATCTGCCTCTTGAATTGTGATAATATGTCTTGATTTTATAAAGCCTAGTTCAATCCTTGAGGAACACCTCTTAGTCTGGAGAAGAAAGGAATATTGGGTACCATCTTTTACTCTTCGGTCCCGGTTCCATATGCTGAGTGGAAACAGTGATCATCACATCATGTGGTAGATGCAATAGTGTGCCGCTACTTAGAGCATAGCTGCAATAGATATGGTAGCTTCCAACTAATTGATTATGTTTGATCCATTAACGGCCTGAGCGACAATACTCCCTATATTCCCTATCTCCATTCAATTTCAATCACCACTGTAACAACTTGTTGTAACAAGGTAGCCTGAAGATCGTATATATTCATGGATTCCTGGTATTAGTGGGTGAGGATTATGTTGTTCATGTATAAATACGGGGAGGCGATCTGAACCTGTGGTTGGTTTATTATTATCCGAATGTGATCTAAGCTATGACAAAGAGTTGTAACTCTAATTTTCCATTTTAATACAAGGAGCATGATTCTTCATATTTCTGCGTCTTAATTTGTGTTAGTCCCAACGTCTCTATTAGAATGCTGGGACCACCTTCCCACAGAGATTTTCGAGTTAATTAGATGATTCAATTATTTATGTTGTGTGGTGTGGAAATTACAGCAGATGCATTTACAGTTAGTTGCAACAGTAATGGTTGACCATTGAGTTTCCTTTGATAGTTAATGTTTTCATTCCTATTAAGCTGCAATTGTGTGGTGTGACAGTTGACTATGTAGGATAGTTTCTATTATTCATGTGTGCTAATAGCTATTACAATCAAGCTCATCTCTAGTTCCTTTCAGCTACTTATCTTTCTCAGGTCTGCTAATTTAATCATATTATGTTTTGGAGTTTGTTTGGTTCAATTATTGTTAATGTTTCCAATTCTTAGATTAGTTGAATTAAACAAGTTATGATTGATTCACTTATAGTGTGATACTGTTAGTATTTAACTTCTTGCAAAAGTAAGTCTAGTTATCCATTCTTAGAGTTGTTATTGTTGGATTGATGTTGTAGGAAGGTAATTGCATTTTTGAATTCTTAGATGGGTAAATTATATTATTTTTAGCCATGAGAAGAGTTTGACTGAGTATATAGGTAGGAGAATCATCTTTCATTTATTCAATCAGTTACTTAAGTGTTTATGCATAGATTGTGCTAATTATATTTGAAACAAAAAGACTTCCCTGGGTTGAAAATTCATATTGAGCATTCTGTGTTAGTTGTAATTAATTAGCATATAGTGTTACCAACATTTTGGAGCCGTTGTTGGGGAAGATAATTGATAGACACAGTAGTAGTTGCATTTATTCATTTTTTATTCAGTAGTTTTTAAGATTGCATGATTTTTGGGTTGCATGAATACAAGTAGAGTACAATGTGATATTCCCAGAACCCCCATAACTCCCCATAATACTAACTTTGCAGGTGGTCGAGGTCATGGCAGCAGTCCAACCTTGGGAAGGAGGACATTCATTGACGATCTAGTTTCCAGAGCTAACTATTCTACCGGAGCTCGCCATCAAGTACCATCATCTGTCAGAAGAAGCCTAGTTAATCCTAGGTTGGAAGCATCAGTTTCCATGGTGGAGAAAATAGGAGAAGTTGCGACACCATCTAGTTTCCCTACGGACAAAGATAGAGCCATTGCTGTGGGAGTAGGTGAGCCAGAGGTGGTTTAGTCTATCAACGGGAAGGAGGTTATGAAGGAGGAGTGGTTGAATTTACATCAAGAGTTGAAAAATTATAGGAAGCGAAGACAGGAGGAAGAATAGGAAAACATGAATAACGAACATCACCCTGACGATTGTCAAGGAGTAGGGGACAACCATCACAATGATGGAGACCTCCTGCATGAAGAGATAGTGGCCACACTATAGTTCCCAATTCAACAACCCACTAGATAGGACCCCACGAAAAATATTTCACCATCAGTATTACCACACTTTCATTGAAAAGACACATAGGATCCAAATGAGTTCCTCTTTGAATTTGACATCCTTTGTCGCAACTATAATTACACTTCCAGTGAACAAAAGATTAAAATTTTCCCTGCTACTCTAAAGGACAACACTCTGCACTGGTTTATGAGCTTCGGTGGTGAGACTGTTACCACCTGGGAACAAATGAAATAGGTTTTCCTTGGAAAATACCAAGAGTACTTCAGGACTAAACATAAAATGGAAGAACTATTTAAGATGATGCAGAAAGAGGAAGAAATCCTATAGTACTTTGTGGAGAGACTTTTGTACAATGTACAGAGGGCAGGACAAACTAATATGGGGAAAGATGTGCTCAAAATTATCTTACTGCATGGATGCAGAGAATATTACCTAGATATGTTGAACTTGTTGGGAAAGGGGGATATCTCAAAATAATCTTTTGAGGATATTGTCGACTTATGTCGAAAATATTCAAGAGGATCCTCCAGAACCAACAATCATGAAAAAGGAATGGACCGAGATGTCTTCAATAGGACACATAAGTCATCTAATAGAGGAGCCACTCAGGAAAAAATAGGCAACCTTGTTGAGAACTTCAAAACATAAATGATGATCTCCATCTCCTTAGAAATGGACATCCTGAGAGCAAAGCAGAGGAAAGCAATAGAATATTTAACACTTGGCGTATTATGTCCTAGATGGAGGAAGAAGCACCCACTTAAGGAATGTCCACTTGAAAAGGTGGAGGTATGCCAACTCTGTGAATTGAATCATGATACTAAGGAATTTCCTTCACTCCCCCAAGTGAAGAAAGTCCTAGAGGAATCTACTTCTGATGTGGAGCAAGATTACTTCATTGCTCAAAAGAAGCCCTGGAAGCCTCGAAATCAAGGTATGAATATAGACCCATTACCTTTCCGGAATAATATGAATAATATGAATAACATGAATACACAATTCCCGTCACATTATTCTAACAATCAATGGCATCCATATCAAACTTATATACAGAATCCTAAATATTGGTCACCTTGGGCACAAAAATCAAACCAACAAACTTCTTGGTCTCCTAGCTAGACAAACTCCCATTTAGGAAATCACTTTCCTCATAACCAACCTCCTCATCAACAATTTCCTCATTAGTAGTACCCTCCTCAGCAATACCCTCACCAATAGTACCGACAACTGCAGTTGTAACTCCAAAATAAGGTTGCACCAATGAACATCCCAATACGACCACAACTTCCTACCAAGCCTAACCCTAACCCAAACAATAAAGTAGTTCATCAATTTTAGCCTGCCCAACATGCTTGCTTACTCCATTACCTCAGTTCCCTGCAATGACATACGCTTACAATCAAGGAGGGTAGTGGAGCCCTTAGTCATTGAAGATGTTCCATCTTCTGTGGCTGAAACAAGAATGAATCAACAATACCCATATAATACAACAATCCCCATCATTGAGGATGCTAAGATTCCTATTGAGATACTGGTTAAAACAAAGGAAGAAACACTCATTGAAACACAACCTACACAACTAAATAGAGACACCATATCTTGAATGAATGACACTACAGAAGACAATGGAACAACCTCAGTTTAATCTCTTAGGAGAATTAAGGAACTTATATGTCAAAATTCCACTATTACAGGACCTTCATGACGTGCCCATCTATGCCAAAGCAATAATAGATATGTGTGTAAGAAAATAAGGAATAAATCCTAGGGATCCTCCCACTATCCATGTAATAGGAGAACTTTCTGAGTTAATAATGGGAAAAAATACCGTGGCCAAGTATGATGATCCTAGAAAACCTACTGTTACAGTACACATTGGAAACACTCAAATACTGAATGTTTTGGTATATTTAGGAACAACTATCAACATTATGACCATCGAAACTATGAGAAAACTTGGGCTCACTACTCTTCGTTCAACCCCTACTATCCTAGAACTTACTGACAGGTCCACAATCAAACTCAAGCGAATCCTGGATGACCTCATTGTCTCAGTCGATTCATGGGAGTGCCTTGCCAAATTCTTGGTTTTGTAACTGAAGTCATAGTTAGGGGGACATCCGCTGATCCAGGGAATACCTTGGTTATCCACAGCAGACGCTTGCATCATATGTCGGTTGAGGTCTATGACTATCTCAGATGGGATTAATAAAAAAATATTGACCTTGTACCCTCCAGCTCGACCCAACTTAGAAGCTGAAACTCCACTATGGATGGAACTGGAGGAGGGGGAAGGTGTTCAGCCATTATTAATGATAGGGAAATCCTTAACCTTTAAGGATGAAATAGAGGACAACACTATTAATGGTTTCATCAATGAGCCAACTTCTATCAATAAACATGTTTATTAAATTTTGAACAGTACTTTAGGTGAAGAAGAACAAGAAAACCTATTAGAAGAGACCATATTCAGTGATGCTAACATAATTCTAGTACTTAAAAACTCAAAAATCATTCCAATTGAAATAGATCTGGGAAAAACATTGAACATTAATCCAAATCTCGCTCTTGATGAGCTGGAATGCTTGATCACTCTTCTGAAACAACACAAGGGATATTTTGCTTGGGAGTACACACATATGAAGGGTATCCCTTCTAATCTGTGCACCCATCACATTTACATTAAAAGCGACTCTCGGCTTGTGTGCCAACCACAATGAAGGATGAACCCTAACCTGAGGGATATAGTGAAAGAAGAAATCCAAAAACTATTGGAAGTAGGGTTTATATACCCAATCTCAGACAACAAGTGGGTTTCTCCACTCATGATAGTGCCAAAAAAGAATGGGAAGTGGAGATTCTGCATAGATTATAGGGAGTTGAACAAAGCAACACAGAAAGACCATTTTCCCCTACCCTTTATTGATCAGGTACTTGATACCTTGTCTAGGAAGAAGTTTTTTTTCCTTTCTGGATGGATTCAACAGTTACAATCAAATCCAGACTGCTCCTAAGGAACAAAACAATACCACTTTCACCTGTCCCTAGGGCACCTTTGCATACAAGGTACTTCCCTTCAGTTTGTGTAATGCACTTGCCACCTTTCAGAGAGCTGTGATTGGGATATTTTCAGAGATGGTTAACAAAAACATGGAAATTTTTATGGATGACTTTACCCCATATAGTAGTAGCTTTGAGGAAGCACTGAAAAATTTAGAAAAGGTTTTAGTACCCTCTGAACAAACCCAGTTATCTTTGAGCACTGAAAAGTGCCATATGATGATGGGTGAGGGTGTAGTTCTAGGGAACATCATCTCTGTTGATGGTATCTAGGTAGATCCATCCAAAATAATGGTAATTAAAAACTTACGCACTCCTAGAACATAAAAATAGGTACGTAGCTTCTTAGAGAATGCTGGTTATTACAGAATATTTAATAAAACTTTTCCAAGCTAGCTTCTCCAATATTTACTCTGTTGATGAAGGATGTATAGTTTGATTAGAATGATGCATGCCAAACAATGTTCACTGAACTTAAGAAAAGGTTGTCTACAACCCCTATCTTACAAGGGCCCAATTGGGATCTGCCTTTCCACATCTCCTCAGATGCTTCTGATACTGCCATTGGAGTAGTATTAGGATGGCAAGAAGGTCATGCCCCATATGAAATTTACTATATCAATAAAAACTTGGACCCTGCTAAACTCAACTACATTGTTACAGAAAAGGAATTTCTTGCCATTGTCTATTCCATCAATAAATTCAGACACTATATTGCTAGATACCCCACTTTTTTGTGCACTGACCATTCAACCATTAAGTACTTAATGAACAAACCTGTCACTAATGCCAGAGTAACTAGATGGTTGTTACTGTTACAGGAATTCGAAATTACGATTATTGACAAAACTAGGAAGGAAAACGTTGTTGCTGACTTTTTATCTTGACTTACTAACAATAATGACAATTTACTAGTTGAAGGTTCCTTCCCAGATGAACATTTGTTTGTAGTTTCAACTCATTCTCCTTGGTATGTAGATGTTGCTAACTATTTGGCTGCAAGAATTCTTCCAACACATTGTCCAAAGAGAGGAAAAATAAAAATTATACAACAAAGTGCCAGGTACTGTTGGATAGATGGACATCTTTTCTACACAGGTCCTCATCTTGAGATCAGAATATGTGTAAGGGAGGATGAAATTTTTAGTATCTTAAAGGATTTCCACGATGAGCCCTATGGAGGACAATTTGCTGACAAACAAATAGGTCATAAGGTATTACATATGGGCTATTATTGGCCAACAATTTTCAGGGATGCAAAGAAATATGTTCAAGCTTGTGATAGCTTCCAAAGGATGGGCCAACCAAATAGACTAGATGAGATGCCTCTTCAACCACGACTGGTGGTTGAACCTTTTGAGAGATGGTCCCTGGATTTTGTAGAGCCTATCAACCCCCCCTTGAAGTAGAAAGTTTACATCTTATTTTGCACCGATTATATGACGAAATGGGTGGAGGATGTAGCTTTGGTCAAGGCCAATGAACAAGCTGTAATATATTTCTTATATGGAGAAATATTCACCCATTTTGGATTACCCAAGGAGATAGTTACAGATGGAGGACCGCAATTTGTGTCTCGCAAACTGGAAGCTCTGTTACAGAAATATCACATTCAGCACAGGAAATCCTCACCTTATCATCCACATGACAATGGCCAAGTGGAAAGTACCAACAAGGTAATTGATGCCATCCTCACAAAAATAGTTAGAAGCCATCATAGAGACTATGCTGACATAATTCTAGAGGCATTGTGGGAATACCGCACCACATGGCATAATACTATGCGATTATCCCCATACGAATTGGTGTACGGTAAGAACGTTATCTTTCCCATTGAATTTGAAAATTAAAACTTTAAATACATCTATAGAGGAAAACTTAGACTTGACAGAAGCTTAGAGGATCAGATTGGATTAGTTAAATGAACTAGATGATAAACACATAGATGATGTGCATCAGACAATGTTAATTTAACAACACCGTTTTGAGTGGCATGATCGGTTGATAAAGAAGAAATTATTCTATGAAGGAGACTGGGCCTTATTATATGATTCAAGATTCAAGAGGGAATTTAGAGGTAAGTTGCGTACAAGATGGTTGGGACCCTACTAAATAGACAAAGTATTTTACAATGGCACAGTCTACCTAGTTACTATTGATGAAGAACATATGCCATTATTCGCTAATGGTCACAGGCTGCGACTGTATCATGAGTTGATTTCAAAGGATGCATTCATTTCACGTGTTGCAGCTGATTCGTATTATCAGTTAATGCAAGGGCAGGAATTTTTTTCTGCTCATGTGAATTCTTAAAGAACACTGCAATTTCCACACAGCAATATGTACATAAATAAAATCGTTGTTTTGTTTTATTTTTATTTTATTTTCTTTTTATGCTTGATCGGTTTTCTTTTGAAGAATGTGTACAAGAATCTACTTGAGGAGCAGCGGTCACGACTGGGCCAATGATTGCAGGTGCCTTAACTTATCTTCCTATCATGAATAACTCCTTGAAGAAGATGAACAGTTCGGCAACAACAACTAATCAGCTGAAGATTTTCCTATTTTTCCATTTTTTGCAGCTATGACTCTACCATACTTGCCCCATTTTCTAGCTGCAACTCCTCCAAGTTTCACATATTTCTCTATTTTTGCAGCTGTGATTCTGCTAAGCCCTATCCTATTTTCCAACTGCGAGCCCATTTTCTAGCTGCAACTCCTCCAAGTTTCACATATTTCTCTATTTTTGCAGCTGTGACTCTGCCAAGCCCTATCCTATTTTCCAACTACGACTCCGCCAAATATTTCCTATTTCGCTATTTTCGCAGCTGTGACTCCACCAAACTTGTCCCATTTTCCAACTTTGAATGCGCCAAATTTCGTTATTTTCGCAGCTGTGACTTTGCTAGAATTGTCCTATTTTCTAGCTGTGACTCTACCAAATTTTGCCTATTTCGATATTTTCACAGTCGTGACTCCGCCTGACTTGTCCTATATTCTAGCTGCGACTCCACTAAATTTTTCCTATTTTTCTATTTTCGCAGCTGTGACACCACCATATTTGTCCTATCTTCCAGCTACGAATCCTCTAAATTTTGCTTATTTTTCTATTTTTGCAGCTGTGACTTCGCCATATTTTCCCTACTTTCTAGTTGTGATTCCGTAAAAAATTTCCTACATTTCTTATTCGTAGTTGTGACTCCCCTTAATTTATCTATAGACCAGTTGTGGCTCTGATATATTTTGGCTACATTTCTTACTTTCACAGCTGTGACTCCTCCCAATTTGTCAATAAAACAGTTGTGACTCCGTCAGATTTTTCCATAAATCTCGCCGACAGTGACAACTCCAACCATAGTTTTGCCAAGAATGAAAAGACAACTATTGATTTTCCACCAGTGCCAACCATCTTGGATGTACTTGCTGATCAAAGAAGTGTGGGTAAGATCATAGTAGCACATGTGCAATTATGTTTTCAATTGATGGTTGCGATGACACGCTAAACCATTATGGAAAGTCATGATTCATCTTATATTGTGGAGGTGCGGATTCTGACCATTTACATGATTAGGCATAAATTGAATTTGACAAAATTAATCATGCTTTGTCTTTTATACCCATCAGCAACTCGTAGCCATTTAAATGTCAATCGATATGTCAAAATCGGTACTAGGACTTATTACATGACCGTCACCTTTTTCCTAATTTGTGCCAAATCTTGCCAATTATTCGCTTATCATAACTATATTAACTTTCCTAAAATATCCAATCTCGACCTTAGATGTTTGTTGAATGTTCCTATGCTATGAATTCCACTGATGGACATGTAATTTCCTGAGTTGATATCAGAACTAATAAGTAGAGGTGATTTGGGTATACCAGCTCGACATGAACCTGTGGATACAAGTGCTCTACATAGGAACACAGAGCTTTTTTCCATTTTTGAAGTGGCTAGATGGATCATTGAGTACTTTCAATGCTTAAATGGTTTTCACACATAAACAACTTTACAGTTCACCCTCAATTTGACAGAAACCTATTCGAAGGTTATAGGTATGTGCATAGAAATCACAAAATAAATTGAGGCCAAAGTTACTGGTTTACCTCAAGTAGGAAGGACCTGGTTTGGACAAAAAATCCACAATGCGGCTACAGTACAGGTTTTCTTATAGATAGTGAATAGGTTCGTTAAGGGAGGCGTGTGATAGCACTAGAATCATTACCCCATCCTTGGAATGAAGTGGAAGTCTTCCTGAATAAATATATCACCTATGAAGGTAGGTACCAAACTGTCTACTTCTCTGAACTTCCCTTATTTCCTCATTTACGCCACATGAATCTACTCAATATGTCATTTTATTTGTTTGAAACCCTACATTACATGGCAGGGTTTGTAAGAATATCCTGACACCCACTTGCTTCTCTTACCAACAATGGCCTAGTTAAACTACTTATCTTTAGGGACTTATCACAACAAAACCGAACCTGGGCACAGTTTACTACCCAGCCTAGGATAATTCGAGAACCCGCATAGTTGGGTGGTGTTGAAATAGAGGAGGAAGACAGGGAACCTACATAATTGGGGGGTGTTGAAGTAGAAGAGGAGGATCAAAGTCCCTCAAATTCAGTTGGGGGGGGGGGGGGGGGGGGNTTATTATGGAAGCTTCAGTAGTAGAAGCTGAGACTGGAGCAGCATTAGATGTTGCGGCTGTGGAAGATGAGGCTTTGGAAGCTACAATGGAAGAAGAAGATGTGGAGATATTTACCATTGAATCCTCCCCTAAGTTGGTGGGAGCTTTAATTGAAGAAGAAATTGTGGTGGTAGAGACAAGAGAATATGATGGATTGGGAGATATTCCTTCTATACCAATTGCAGAATTAGAAACCCCTATACCACACAGAAAAATAAGAATATCAAAAGAGGAAGGTCAGTCATCACGGAAGGTGAATATAAGGAGAACCAGGTCTATCACAGTGGAAGAAGCGGTGTGTGCAAGATGGGAAAACATTGAATCAAATATTGAATTTCCCATTTTGAAACCCTGGTCAAACACTACTCCACAAGAACCTGTTGAAGAAGAACCTCAAATTGAAGGTATTTTGTACGAGAATGGCCTACGAAAGAGGAATTTCAAATGCTTTGGAGGAAACTAGAAAATTAGAAAAAATCATGTAAAAAGAAGGTGGAGAAAAGACTGAATACATTGGTGGATGATGCAAATCATTTGGAGGGTTCAGCTCCAGTTGAGGAAAGTGAAAAACAAGAAAAAGTGGTGTGTCCAGAGTGTGGTGAAATTTTTAACCAATCAGGATATAAAGTCACAGTGTGGGAATTTATTGCACAAAAACCTGCATAGGAAATTGAAGAAGAAAAACAAGCACTTGCAGTGGAGCCAAAGGATGAAAATGAACCAAAATTTGACATGACCCTTGAATTGGAATTATGATAAGATAAACAAATGCAATCCCGACCATCAGGGGATACTGAAATAATCTTGGATCAGCCTAATTTTTCAGGAGACACTGAAGTCACTCAAGAGAAACCTCAACAACTGGAAGAAATTGGAAAACAGAATGTTGTTACTCAAGAACCAACATCCTAAAAACTTCTTGTTGAGGCTTCCATTCAATTGGAATAAAATGAGCTAGAGGTAGAAACAATCTCTGACCAGAACCTAGAGGATCGTAATGATACTCCAGGATAGTCTCAAGACATAGAATTATTCCAAGAAGAATCTCAAAAGGAAGAGGATGATGTTACACAAGAACCAGCATCCCCAAAATTATCTGTTGAGAATGCAACACAAACTGAAGTTTCTAGGGATAGGATTTAGAAGATGGATGCTATCACATAAGAACTAGCACTCCCAAAATTGTTTGTTAAAGCAGCCACACAGACAGAAATTGATGTAGTTCTAATGGAAGAGGATGTTGTTACACAAGAACCAACATCCCCAAAATTGTTTGCTGAAGCAGCTACATAGATAGAGAATGTTGTAGTACTGATGGAAGAGGATGCTTTCACACAAGAGCCAACATCCCCAGAATTGTTTGTTGGAGCAGCTATAAAGACAGAGATTGTTACATCACTGATAAAAGAGGAAGTTGTTACACTTCCAATTCAAAGTGAGAAGGCTGAGACATATAGTTATAAGGTAGGAATGAAAATCCCTCAAGAAATTGTTTCAAATTCTGATGATGAGAAAGATACATATCTCTCACTTTTGAAGCTAGAAGTGAATAAGTGGAAAGATCATGCTGACCAATTCCAAGAGGGAATGGTTCCCCTTTTTTAGTACAGAAGAACTATCAGAGAATTAAGGGAGAAATGGGTAGAGGAGTTAACTTTCCGAAGGTTTCGATAAGAGGAGGTGCAAAAAGAGTTGAAGGAATTGAAGAAATTCAAATCCATGAAGAAATAAAAGATCAAATGTACACTCTCTCTTGGGAATTAATGAGTTCTAGAGCTCCATATTCCTCCTATCCAGTGTTCTTGTATGAACAAATGATCCTGTTTAAATTAAAATCCTTAAAGGAGGGGAGACCCTATCAATTGACACGCTCTTCCTAGTTCTTAGATACCTTTGTGGAGAACAACTTCAATGAATAGAACCTGTTGTGTGAAATCTATTTGCATGAGATGGCTTGTCCCATGGAAATTCGCTCTAACCCTATTCCTTACTTAAGACATGTCCAGTTGAGAGAATTTGCATCTTTTGGTAATAATCATGTACAGTGGGAAAATGATCTTCAGACAATTTTTCATAATGAGGCCAGCTCCAATATGTGGATTAGGAGTGAACGTCAATCTCCGTGGTTTCTCCTTACGCTCCATGGAAGGAGGCTTGTATCTCCTATGAAGACTCAACAATTGAGGGAACTGCAAGAAAAGGTTATCTCCACCTGTGTTGAAAAGATATTCAAACAACAACATCTTTCCCTGGAAGGTAGTAAGCACAGGTGGCAAACTTCTTCTACAACTTTAAAGAAAATGGACCCTTATTCTTTCAAAAAATTTAAACAGTACCTCCCTAGGGTGGAAGGATATGTTGACTGCATGAAGAATTGTGGAGTTCACTAGCTGGGACTCAAATATAAGTTTCCATTTATATGGTGGCCAACAATGACACATAGGGATGATTTTACACTGACTAAGGCAGAGGAGAAGCAATGCTAGAAATTAGATTAGCTTAAATTAGATTAGCTTTAGCCATGAGAAGAGTTTCAATGAGCAGATAGGTAGGACAATCATCTTTCATTTATTCAATCGACTACTTAATTGTTTATGCATAGATTGTGCTAATTATCTTTGAAACAAAAATACTTCCCTTGGTTGACAATTCATATTGAACATTCTATGTGTTAGTTGTAATTAATTATCATACAGGGTGACCAACAGTATTCAGTTGTAGCTCCTCCTCCTCATCAACTAATTCAAAATTTTCCTCTACATCTATTTTCGAGTCCCCATTCTCTCCCTCATCTTCATTTTAGAAAAACCCTTCAATATAGTGTGATTTTCCTTTAGCAAATTATGGCCAGGAAGCCATGGATCTTGGCATGAGAAGCACGGCTTCTTTCTCCTCAATTCATATTGATATTTAAAGAATTTATCCCTCTTGAAATTTCCACTTGGATCCTTTTGGAAAGGTCTCTTATCCTTTAATCTAGAGGGAAAATTACTCTTCGGTGGGAATTTGGTTGTTGGGATAGCATCTTGAAGAGCTCAAGTCTTAACCATGGCATCTTGAAGTGTAGAAGGATGATGAGATTTAAATAGACCTTTAAGTGGCTCTGCTATTCATTTTGTAAACAAAATAAGTAATTGGGATTTTGACACATCACTAACCATGAAAAACACCTTTTGGAATTCTGAAATGTAAGCATCTGGAGTGACCGACTGCTTTAATTGAGTAAGATCCTTGAATGACATACCAAGATATCTTCTTCAAACCTATTCACCATTCTTCTAGTGAAATATTCATAGCTAGTCACCGTATCATTTCACAAGTTCCTTAACCTATTAAACCACCAATCACTTGAATATCCTTCCAAATACAAAGTGGCCATCCTAATGGAATCTATTTCCATCATTGGAGTCAACCGAAAATAAGTATCTACATTTTGCACCCATAAGTTAATAGTGCATTTTGTAGATCCATCAAAATATGGAGGAATTTTTTTCCTATGGTTCTCTGTAATTCAAAATTTTGAGTAGGCATTCTATTACCTCCTCTGAATTTGACCCTATCTTGATGATCACAATAATCTCTAAATGTCAAATTTATTTTTAACTCTTCACTGAAAGCCGTGTATTATGCGAGTTGAAGCTCTATTGGTGTGACTCCTTCAAATTGCATTTCAGCTTCCTCCACCCTATTCTCTAGAAACTTAGGAATATTAGACATTGGGAGATCTTTGAGTTCATATGGTCTATTATGGGGGCCATTTTTAGAGAATATTTTCTCCTTGAATACCTTCTTCTCCTCTTGGTGGGAACCACTAATGGTGACTTCCCCTTATTTCTTGTATACAAATATATAGAGAATGTCTCTTCTTTATGTTTGTACTTGGGTGAATTTATCAATAACTTTCAACATGTTATGTGCAAACATTTCATCCCTCTCTTCTCTACTTATGCCTCTGTCATCCATACTTCCTTCCTCTCCTCTAATATTACCTTGGATGGAGATGACCTCCTCTTCTCCAATAATGAAAATATATTTAGGATTTTTGTGTATTGGATTGGGATCTCTTTTCGTACTCATCAAGATCAGTTTCAGAGGACCATATTTTGATACCACTATAATGTACCCAAGCGGAAAAATAGGCACACTAACTCAAGAACTTGCAACGACTATGTGAATAAGGGGAAATTGCACTACTCATTTAGACAAAGGTAAAGGGATATGTCAAAAAAAAAAAGGGATCAGGGTTATGATAAATTAATTTCCTATGCACAATGTGTTGGGACCATTGAGTTTTCGAACCTCATCTAGGATGAAGTCTACTGCCAGGCTCCTGGGAACCCCAACATATGCAAACTATAACCTTTGTTGTTCACTTCCAAGAGACCATAGGTGTCGGTAAAATACTTAGAAACACTTGAATACCTTTTATAGTATGTAATATATCAATGAAAATAATCTTATGCGGGTTTATAACATATTTGGTAAGGTTAAGGGGTTGCACAAGCAAAACTAGTCTCTAGGACTACACAATAGGCTCATCTTCTGGGTTTTCCAAACACAAGAAGGGGGTCACCAAACTTCAGTTTTAGGAATAAAATAAATTCATTATCATGTTATTGAATGTCCAAAATAGAAATAAAATAAATTTTATATGTTTAAGATGACTAATTCACTCAAGACTGAAAATAGTCAATTACTCATTGCATTCTAGGAAAGGTATTACAAATATTTATGAGACTCAGTCAAACTTAATTGAATATATGAAATAATTGAAGATATCCCTAAATACATCAATTATTACTAGTGAGGTATGAAATGAATCTAAAAGGAGTCTTAGAGTTACATCCATTAGCATAAAACTTATTACAAGAAGAAAGAGACTAGTAATCCTGTGGATTTGACTGTCAGACTACCCGAGATTTGCAAAAGAACTGGTACTTCTCTAGATATGATATCAATTCCTACTATTATCCATCATTAATGGCTAGAATCCATCAATCCTCTCTTGTGAATCCAACTCAAAACCTTTCATAAATGAAGAGAAGACTATAAATATATCTCGGGTTCGAATGGAATACATGTTGGACTTACAATTGTCGTTGGATCAAACTCTGCAGGTGTTAATCTTTGCCAAAATCACTATATTTAGGATCTCAAGAGGTGATTAGTCCATGTCATGAAACTCACAGGGAGCATTGAACCCAATTTCTAACAATCGCCCCCCCAACGCTAGCCGTGCGAGTTTCGAACCATTGACTTATCACTCTGATACCATTTGTTGGACTTATGATTGTTGTTAGACCAAAACCCATAGGTTTTAATATCCACCACAATCGCCATAGTTAGGATCTCATGAGTTGATTAGTCCATGCCACAAAATTCACAGGGAGCATTGAACGCAATGTCCAATAATACCTTCCAATCTCTGTAATGGAAAACTAAAACTAGATTGGAAATGACGTAAAGACCTGCAAAAACAATCCTTTAATGGATTCACTAAAATGATGAACAAATATGGAACACAATTTCTCAGGGGAACATCACCCAAATATTAGTTGAGGCACATCACTCAACCACTGAGAACAAATCTATCAAGACAAGAAAACAATGACCAAAAGTTGGAAGAGGGGTGCACTCTCATTCTTATATAGGAAAGTTGGATTCATGCTCAAGCCACCTTGACCAATGTGTCGTCATGTGTGAATGAAAAAACTTGCCTGCTTTCCTTCTTTTTCCCTGACATGCCTTTTCTCCTTTTTGGAAACTGCGCCCTAGTGATTTTTTACTGACTTGCCTTTATCCTTTTAGCAACCATGCCCTCTAGCATTTTTTAATGGATTTCCTCTTTTTTCTTTTAGAAACTGTTCCCTCCAAGAGTTTCCTACTTTTTATCGTGACAACTTTTCTGCACTTGCCTTCTTTTTCTTGGATTTTCTCTTCTGACTGTTTTGTCAGGCTTCCATCTTCTTGCTTGGGTTTTTGGTAATCTTGATTTGTGCTAGGTTTTCTTTTCTAGTCAACAAATCATGTTCAAAATGACCTTATGCGCCCTCTTTGTTACCCAATACATTTACTTAGAATAAACTTGATTAAAACCATTATGATATTAATTAAAAATAAAAACTTGCATACTAAGTCTAATAGTTGCACATTCATTATTTTTTACAATTAACCCCTCCTAGGATAGAATCACTAGGGGTTAAGAACACACAACATTAAGTAGGTGAGTTGATTGGGATGGACATGACAGAAACCCAAGGATCCTCCCTTTGATTACAGTTGGATAACTAGTAATAATACTGTATACTATAGTTTCCATTTAAGCAATGGTTTTCATTTCCCATTTCCTTTCTTATCGCTGGGTTCCACAACTTATACCCTTTCACTCCATCCTTGTACCTGATGAAGATGGATTTCTCCTACTTTTTATTGATCTTTGTCCTTTTATCCTTTGGGATATGCAGAAAGGAATCACACTCAAACACTCTGAAATGTGTAAGAGAGGGCCTTTTACCATCCCATGCCTCATATGCATCATTTTACCAGTCGAATTATACTCCTTTTATTTATTTATATCTTTTCCTAGTCTTCCTTTAACACTTCAATAGGAGTATCTCTTGGGTCGAATGCAATATATTATTCTCGATATACAAGGAGATCCTCCATCTTAAGCTTCCAAAATGATAATTTTTTCCTATTAAACTTTTCAATTTCTATCCTTAATGTATTAGCCATTCTAACTATAAATCAACGCTTCTAGAAGACTCCCACTATAACATGAATTCTCCAAATCTATGACCAAGCCAAATTGTCAACAACAAAGCCATCTTTGTGCATGCAAATACAACTCTGATACCAATTTTTGGGTCCAAATACCAATTACAACATGTTTGTAAACTAATTTATATAGTTAAACACAATTAAACATAAGACAATGACACACAACACATTTAACACATTACACAAAAATTACCTTGGAAACCTCTTTCATGGAGTAAAACTAGGAAACCAATGAGTTGTCACTCTTCTATTAATCAAATGCTCAAAAATCATGTGTTTACAACCGTGACTTTCTAGACTATACACCACACTTCATTACATCACACCATGATCATGCTTCATAGCCATTACATCTTATTTATAGATGCAATACAACCAACTACTCATTAATGATAATCCATAACTTCTTAACCGCATTTGGTTATTTCCTTACAATCGACTTGATTGAGTAAACTTTGGTTGACTACTCGTTGAGGTTTCAGTTGTTTTGTTAACTTCCCATCAACCAATCATTTGTATTTGACCAAAAAACTAATTTTGGTTGGTTGGCCAACCAAAATTCCACTGTATATTTCCTCCGACTCAAGTCGAATATCGAATTTCCCAATCGACTTACATGCAAATATTGTAACATTCCCAACATGACCAGATATATTGTTTGAGTGGTTGATACAGACAATCATTGAGGAGTTCTTGATCTTCCTTTATTACCTACTTTATAGTTTCATCGCTTTGATCCTTGTCCTATTCCATGAACGTTATTTTTAGTTTGATCGGGTGTGCTTATTTCAAATCATCTAGTGCAAGCATACTGGATTTATCCATGGTGATATCGGCATAATTCTAAATCAACAGATCAACAATTCCTGTAACGCCTCTCCCTCTGCTCTGATACCAAAACAAAGAATAAATAAAAATTTATGTAACTATGAGAAGCAATTCTCACACACACACCATATCTCTTATTTCTTAGAAAGGATTACATCTATAAAAGAAATATGGTTCAATATATTCCTTAACTTATGGATCTGCAATTTATAGAAATAGTAATAATCTATCAAATTGAATTGGAAACACCTTTACATTTCCATATTTATTCTAACAAGAATGGCCTCATGGCCTCATTGTATGCTTCTTTTAATGTTAATTAAGTAATAAGTATGGGCTCATGACGAGATCAACAATTCCTCTAACGCCTCCCCCTCTGCTCTGGTACCAAAACAAAGAATCAATAGAACTTCATGTAACTATGCGAAGCAATTCTCACACACACAACATATCTCTGATTTCTTATAAAGGGTTAAATTTATAGAAGAAATATGGTTCAATATATTCCTTAACTTATGGATCTATAATTTCTAGACATAGTAATACTCTATCCAATTGAATTTGAAACACTTATACATTTCCAGATTTATTCTAAGAAGTATGGGCTCATAGCCTCATTGTATGCATTTTTTAATGTTAATTAAGTAATAAGTATGGACTCATGGCCTTGCACACATCTCTTTTTAATGTTGATTAAGTGATGTATGTTACTTTACTTTACATTATCCATAGCGAGACACCAATTTTACAACCCTGTGCATGGATATCCGATTTTGAACCTATAACCTCTTAAAAGGAAACACATATTATTAATCATTATACCTATAACCTCTTAGAAGGAAACACATATTATTAATCATTATACCTACTCGAGTAGTAAATGTTTTTGTATACAAGGTATATATAGAATAGACAAATAATTATAGTAATGAATAAAGAAAAACATGAATTTAATGAAAAGTTAACATTGCTTAATACATATACATACTAACAAGTAAAGAATACAAAGTATTTGAAATACATAAATAAGAATAATACATGATTACACTACCAATGGATTTCCTCATTAAATACAACATACATACTAACAAGTCAAAAGGAGAGAGTACTATTTTGAATATCAATTATAGCTTTATAGTTTTTTCTTAGTGAAAAAATAAAAAAGAGAAAATACTTAAAATACATAAATATATGATTAAATCAAAGATTTCCCATTAAATGCAACATTTTTTTTAGGGAAGCAAATGTTTTAAAAGAATGAGAACCAAATGGGTTATAACAAAACGTTTTTTTAAGAAAAAATAATCCAAAATTTTCAGTTTATATAGTGCCAAGTAAAACACTTATAAATATAATATTCAATTTGATATATTTGTTCGCAGGGGTATAGCTTAATTGATGATTAGCTTGATATGAAGGAAATGTTGTAAATAGAGGTCATGAGTCTAAATCACCCCAGCTTAACATGTGCGCCATGCTTGTGGGTTGTGTGGATGCACCTAGGGGTATAGTGGCATCGAACGGGATTGGACCCCTGAACCCCATGTCACACAAGTACCATACCCATCCTAGTTGTTGATTCCCCTAATTACAAAAAAAAATGATATATTCAATCATTTTCACAGCCAAACACCTATAAACATAATAAAAAATAAAAACTTCAAAATATAATAGCAAATTATATCATTCAATTAGATAAAAAAAATATGAATTTTTTACATGCAACTTTTAAGAGACCAAAGTAAAAAACAATGATAACGCGTGCTCTCTTTTAATATTGTTGTCGACTTGTACATCGGATGAGACGCTTTGTCATCTTCTTGTTCCTATTCCAAATCAGATAAAGAAACAAAGTATAGTTGTCGGTTAACTGTTAAAGAAAACAGTGACCAATGGAAATCGTGCATAGGGAGCTGATAATGTAATGGAATATAATGAAATACCATATGAAGCATATGATTATTCATATTGATATGTTTTATTTTAACTTATTATTATTATGATGGGTTAGTTGAAGTGGTTGAATGATATAAATTGTAATTAAGAGATGGTATCTTGGATTTTTGGGTGTCTTCTCTCAACCAGCTCATTTTTAAGAGGTTTGAACCTCTGAGTCACCTTGCTCATGATACCCACTCCTTAACCAAATAAGCTAACAATATTTAACATAATTTATTTTGACTTATTAAAAAATACTATTTTAATAAATTAATTGATAAACTAATAAACTATTTAGTTAATCCACTTATCTTTTACATAAATATATGCCAATTAAGTAAGCTTTTACTTATATTCTATATTCCCATGCCCTCTATACCATGAAACTGATATTTTGTCACTGGAATTTGATATAAAAAAGTTTTTAGCATTTGATCCATTTGTCATTCAAAATATAATTTTCACGATTTGAAACAATTTAAAAACTATGTAGTTTTAAAATTTTCACATTGTAAGTTTGGAAAAATTAAAATTTCAATTATCAAATTTAAATAAATTCATAATTAAAAGTCTTAAAAAGTTTAAAAGTTTAAATCATAACCTTTATAAACTTTTAACCACCTTGAAGTTCAAAATCTTAAAATGGATAAAAAGATGAACCATATCCATATGATATCTATGTACATTGGATTTTGATTGATAAACCATTGGATTGATCGTTTTTTTTCTCGACATTGACATCATTATCAATTTAAGGCATTCATATCTATTTAATAAACCTTAATACCTTTATCAACTTGGAAGTAAACCTTTAACAACTTGGAAGTACGAGTACTATTTATTGATTAAATTAAAGTTGAGTTGGAGTAGGTTAAACTATTAATAGAGTAGTTGTTAATTAAGTGTAGATGTGAAATTGGGAGGAATGTTGTTATATTTTAGCATTTTTTAAACTATAATCCATTTTGTAATTTTGTAACACTTAGTTTAAAATAATTAATCTTTAAATGAACCATTTATATATAATACTACAAATTAAAGCTTACATAAATGTGTTTAACAAACTTTTTTTTATTGTGGAAAAATATCACTATTTTATTAATTTTGAACCATATTGTTCATACATTGGTGACTATTTTTCATTACATGTCATAATATACATCTAAAATAGTCCATATATATATTTTGGAACCTATCTAGATTTATATTTCTTATACAAAAGGTAGGAAACCATATAAAGACCAAGTATTTCCCATATGATACAGGCATATGCTTCAAATAGATATAGGTCCATGATCAATCTCTTTTATGATGTCCTTATGTTGCTCCCATAGAGTCACATAATCCTTGGCTAGTTGAAGACCATATTTCGGGAGATTATCAATATCTACATTCCGTAGACGATAGATATGATGGAAAGATATAGCTTCATATGCACCAAGAAAATGACATATAACATCAAAAGTAGCGATAAGAAAAATATTACTGGGCTTTTTGCGATAATGGAGCCAATCAATAATGAGCTTAGAGTCCCCCAAAACCTACAGAGAGGATAACCCAAGATGAGATGCCAACCTGAGAATCATAAGGGTAGCAGAAAGTCCTTTGTTGTTGGTGGCAAGCCCAATATATGTGGAGAATTTTTAGAAGTGATGTTGACAAAGATATAAAATTCCACCCGAAACCCTAATGCTAGGGCTTCCTTGTTCAACCCCATAAAAAAATCACGAGACCTTGTTATGGTCAATATGAAGAGTGTCATCATGACACTTAGTCCGAACAGGTTTAGTCTGAGGGAAGTGCATTAAAATAGCCAAACTTTTTGCACCATATATCATTGGCTAAATGAAAGTATCTTGAAAGATCATATTGTTACGTGCCAACCAGGTCCCCCAGATAATCAGAAGTGGGAGAGACCTGAAAGATTGAAATGATTGATCATTGATCCATTGCTAGAAGGCGTCTACAAGTCTGGTCCCATCCTAGATGAAATTTATGCTTGTTACATGCTGTGTATACTTCCAAATCACCTTGACATATGAGCATCTAATGAATAAGTGATAAATAGATTCACTATTAGATTTGTAGAGAAGGCACATGGTAGGACCACATCCCATGAACTTAATCATGTGTTCCTATACATGTATTCTATCTGCCATCGAAATCCACATGAATAATATAATTTTCAGAGGACAATTGATGTCCCATGTTGTGCCACCAAGTCGTTCTGGGAGGTCCTCCAAGAGAACCTTATAACCAATATTTGGAGTATATGAACCCCTAGAAGGATTTTTTGAACATATAATAGAGTCCTCATCATGAAATAAAATTATATGATTATTCTCTAGGAATATAATATAACTTGTCCATATATGATGATCATCATGAACAAATCCCATATCCTCCACCGATAGCCATTCCTGAGCATGATGTCCAATGGGTTGGTAGGTTTGAATCTGATTTAAGAAAATAATACCTTGATCTGTAAGCTTTTGTATCATATATTGTGGCAACCTGAAATCATATTCACACTGGATCCATCGATCAAGACCAACCCTAATATGGTGACTATTCCCAATATCCCAGCAGATCTAGTTCACGACAAGATGACAAGCATCTTGAACAGATTTCCACATCATAGATATATTCTGTGTATACTTGGGATAAATTTGTATCCATTCCATGACAATATAAGGCTTTATGTACTTCTCAGTGATCACTGCAGATTATAGACCAACACCTTTGATCAATCTCCATATTCCCTTCGCTGCAAGAGCTTTTGTGAAACTCCTGTGATGTTTTATCCCCCATCCACCGAGGGATTTAGGGAGAGAGATTATGTGCCATGATATCCAATGGAAATTTTTCTACTCATGTTTTATTTTCTAGAGGAAATTAAAGCATAATGATATAATTTTCACCACAATACTTGTAGGAATGTGAGCCATAGTGACCCAATATATAGGGATACCTTTGAGGATAGACTTTAGTAGGATGATCCAACCCGCTTTGCTGAGCCATGTGTGACACCATAGATTTATCTTCTATTTCATACAACATATTAGCCAAGACCAATCCCTTTAAATGTAATCATTTGGTTTGATCACAAAACCAAGATACTTAATACCACAACCCATATCAACCATCTCATAATCAAATTGATTGATTATCCAGTTTAAATGACCCTCATTAATATGAATATGAGATAGAGTAGATTTCTAGGGATTGATAATCATACCTGTAGCCATGGATAATTGTGCAATAACATCTTTGATATTATTGATTTCTTTATGAGACCCATCAGAAAAAAGAAGAATATCGTCAACAAACAAGAGGTGATTGATGAAAGTCCTATCGCCAAAGGAGAATCCTTTGAAAGTTCCTCTGATCCTGGAATTAAACAACACATGACTAAGCCCTTCCATAATGATAATGAACAACAAAGGAATTAATGGGAATCCTTCACGCAACCCCATGCCCAGATGGAAAAACAAGATGTCGATCCATTGATCAATACAAAAAATCCAACAAACTATACACAAGCAAGAATCCAATTTATACATGGGATTTCAAACCCCATCTAAGTGAGAGCTAGTTTGATGAAGGTCCAATTATCCCTATCGCATAAATTCGATAGATCTTATTTAATGATTACCATAGGTGTCCTTGTTGTCTTTGTAGAATGTAGAACCTCTTAAGAAATACCAATGGAATTGTGGATTTGACGACCCTCCAAAAAAAAATTTGTTCAACAGATACACCTGTCAAGAGGATTCCTTTGATCCAGTTGGAAATAAATTTTTAAACATAATTACACACATATATTGTTCTTAGCTCATCCATATTATTTACCTTGTCAACTTTTGGGATAAGGGTCAGGAAAGTTGAATTAAAAGATGGAAGGATTTTCCCCTCGCGATGAGACTCCTCAATGAAAATAAGAAGATTACCACCGATAGTATCCATCAATCCAGATAAGAATTCAAGCGACCATCCATATGGACCCGAAATTTTATCAGGATGCATCATGCCAATAGCACGAGTGACCTCATCCATAGAGATAGGTTCTTAAAGATATTGATTATGTTCAAGGGACACAATACATGGCATTTGAGCAGTAATATCAAGCATTTGTTGTATAGAATCATGTGTATCCTCCTTATAAAACCCTGAAAATTGTTTTATGCCCACATATGCAATATTATCAAACTTGGAAACTATATTCTGATATTCATCCTCAATTTCCCAGATGGATTTTGTATGAATACAATGTTTGATGTAGTTGTGGAAATACTTCATATTGTTGTCACCCTGAAGTAACCATAGAGCCCCTCTCTTAAGTCGAAGAGAGGCTTATTTTGCTTGAATAAGGGCCCTACACTTAGTTTCCATCTCAAGCATGTGCACCTTTTGAGAAGGATCATGAAAACCTTGCAAATTTGTGTTGTAATAACAATCCAATTGATCCTCAATGATCTAAAGTTCCTTATGTTGTATCATTTTCTGATCTTTGATCCAAGGAATTGAAAGTGACTTAATTCATTTGAGATTCATGTGAAAATGAGTAGTTGCAGAGTACTGAGAAGATGGAGGATAATGATTCCAGTTGTGCTGAATAAAATATATGTAAGCCTCTTCATTTAACCAAGTAGCATCAAATTTGAAAGGTGCAGGTGGTTGTTGAATCCAATATTTTGAACATTTTCTTTCTCTTTTATAAACCTTTCTGCTATACTACTATCACATTATACTTACCAACATGTGATAATTTTGATTCAAACTATGAATTTAATGGATATTGAAGTGAATATTTATTCGCTTATACAATAATATTCACTAGAAAACTTGGTAAATCAAATAAGCCATAATGTGTATATTGATGATAGAATAGATAAGATGATTACAATGGTTGATAACCCGCCTATTAAATAAGGCTTGGGAATTGTGAATGAAAGGCCATGTCCTTTCATCTTCAGTATAATTAATTATGTTTATTATTAATTATTTAATTATTATATTTATTTATGTTTGTTACATTGTCTTCCCCTTAAGGGAATCTTTATCCTCAAAGATGTATTGACATTAATGTATGATTTACTTTATTTGTCGTCTCAAGATCCTTTCCCTTTTTTGTATTTGCGACATTTGAGGAAATGAGCCGATACTAGTTATGAATTTCCCAGGAAAATTGTAGCATCGTATATGTTGTGGTCCATCCTAGATCTATTTTTATTGGAGTTCTAAGATCATTTTGTGGGACGATTCGTCTCAATTGTTGTTTAGTATGTCGATATTTTCGCATGTCCACATAAGTCTTCTGTGAATATTAATTTTTACTGTGTCGTTGGTCAAAATGACAATTATAATTAGGATGTCTATAAGGTGTAGGTGTTGTTTGTTCTTCTTTCTTTTGGACTGCGGTGTGGACTGTCTTCACTTCCTCGATTTGATTTTTGGATGCATTTTCCTGGATTTGTGCTTCTTATTTCTCCAGTAGATTGTTATGATTCTGAATCTTTTCGATTTTTTCATCTTGCGACTTTTTTTCAATTTCTAACTCCTTGATTTGATTATGTAGTTCCTGATTACGATTATTTAAACATTGGTTTTCTTCTTGCTTTTCCAGTATTTTCCTTCGAGGTCTTCACCGGAGTGTTCCCTCTTGCTAATGTTTTTTGATTTTTTGATTTTTATAATTAGTGTTTTGTTATGATTTCTTAATCTAAAAATTTCTTCAGAATTGTTGGATATTGTTTTATTACTCTTTGCGATCTCTAGCTTGTGTTCCTTTTTAGATTTGCTATTTTGTTGTTGAAGAACTTTTATTTGTTGTTGATACTGGTCGACCACTGATTCTTGATCTTCTAATTTCTATCGTATGTGCGTCAGTTCTTCATCTTTGTCGTTAACGATTTTGTTCAAGCGTATTATTTATGCTTCGTAATCACTTATTTCTTTCCTTATATCTTGATTTTTTTGTCTCTGATTGAAATCACTTTCATCTTTTAATTTCACAATTCGGGTAGACAATTTTTCTATATGATTTTTTTGGTTAGAATTTTTTTCTTCCTTGAGCTCTTTATGCATCTTATGTAATTTAATCAATACTTTTGATTTTGTATTCATGTCTCGTAATTCTTCATTGTCTCTTCGATAACGCTTTAACTTGGCTTCTAATTTCTCTATTTGTAATCGCAAATCAAATTCCATGATCTCTGATTTCTTCGACACTAGATGGTCATCTTGGACTATAAAAAGTTGTAGATTTATTCGATTTTGTTTCCCTTGATAGATTGGTCTTCTTTGTTAGGTTAATAACCTCTTTTTTTCCCAAAAATAATATTATAAATAATAATTATTATAATTTATTTTTTATGACTTCTTTTTTCTCTATATATATTTTTTTATATAAAAGTTTCTTTATAAATTTTTCTTTAATCTTGAAATTATATATATATATACTTTTTAAAATATAATAATCCTTCTAAACTCTTTAGTTTCACTTTTATGATAACCTTCCACTCTATGCAATATAATTTTAACTCTCCAACAATAATTTGGATGCTCCTTGAATAATTGATGTATATATAGCACTTGATTTAAAAACCCAGTTTTAGAATATGTTTCATGTATTTCATTTATTTCCTTTCTTCCACTAAAATGCAAAGTATATATTATTCAATGATTTTATATCTTCCTTTTATTAATAGTGAAGTCGACTTTAAAAATAAAAGGGTTATCAAAGTAGAAGGTTTGAGTCTTTTGGAAACTTTAATTATAATATATTTGAATATTATATTATAATATTGTTTTTTGTTTTTTTTTTTGCAGGTCGTGGGGATGATGCTCTGCTATAACTCATGCACAGTGAGGATGGACGTGGTGGTGTCGAAGGGAAGGATGGTGGAGGAGGGAATGCTGAGAAGAGAAGGTATGGGAGTCAACGGCATGAGGGAGGAGTGATGGTTGGAGTGTGGCGACGACGCAGCAGGGGAGCGTTGGCTGCGTGAGGAGTGAAGGGTGAAGGGGGAGTGCGCTAGAGAACAACAGTGAGGAGATGGAGCTAGGTGGATCCAGGGAGAGAGTGCGAGTGTAACGTCCTCGACCCTCCGACCAACGAAGAGGATGCTACCAACCATCAAAAACCTCCGGGAAAACTAGCCCCACAAAGATGAACAGGCATATAATGTTGAAATTAAAAAAATGCTTAAAACATAAAACATGCTAAGATGCATAATCCTTCATATACATAGCGGAAGAAAACATACATTCATTCAAGCATACCACATGTTCATCATAATTCATTAGACAATAGACAGTAAATGAAAATGTAGAAGCAAAATAGCTAAGAACAATTATCTTATATAGAACTCGTCCGCAACCAGCTACGTCACTGCAACGTTCCACCCAACCATAGGCCCGCGTGCTCATCAATCTCTCAGCAACACTGCCACCCCCAAGATGGGCATGATTCCCCAAGGACTAAGGGTCAAAGTAAGCTTACACATAGCCAAGCTCATACAAAAGAGCCAAGTCAACACAGTTGAGTTTATCCGGCTGTTAAGGAGCTAGGAAAGGCTCAATGCTAAGCTGGTGGTCTCAATGGAGGACTAAGGGCTCCTATACCCGAGATAACCTAACTTCTAATACATCCGCACACCCAACACCAGGAATCAGTCCTTTCTCTGCTTCACAGTCCCTCGGGCCCTGAATTCCCTTTCCAATACTCTTCAAGGGTTGTGGAGAAGAAAGCCAGCAGTCTAACTCTGTCTGGGTGACTCCAAACACCAGTTTTCTCAAGCATACCTAGCCTCTAATCCTACTCTTCAATAGTTCGAATACCAACCACTGCATACCACAGTAAAACAAACATTTCACAGCTCTGTGAAGAAGATAAAGATAGCAGGGTGACAACCCCAAACAAAAAGGTGAATGCAGCTCAAGTCAACAAAGTGACTCAGAGTTGTTCTTGGCCCTAGCATGGCCAAAACAACTCAGCAGCAACCCAAAAGATGTTTTCACCCGCAACAACCAAGAAGCAACCCAAAACCAGGGGAAGACAATAGCCCCAATCCTCACAATGAAATGATGGCAACATTACATAGTCCGCAGATGGGGAAGAAGATGGACTCGCAGCATAGATAGGGGGAAACATAAACGCAGACCATAATCGGCAACATATAGGGCCAAAATCAACAAGGAGACATACTCCTACCACCGAAACTGGTATGGGACACACACACAGGCACACATCCCTGAGTGTGAATGGCTCTTGCACCCGAAAATCCTGAGTGACAACCACGATTTCTCCTGCTCCTTGCATGAGGAAAACCAATGTAGAATTCCTATGCGTGAGAAGGTGAGAGAGAATGACTCTTTGTGTGAGGATGAACAATCGATGGAGAATCCCCCAAAATGGTTTGCGTGAGGAAGCTAACCTCCCTGCATGAGAATGAGCAAAAACTCTCAAACCGTGAGTGCCCAAGTGGGAAAATGGAGTGAGTGGGAAGAATGGAATGTCGCTTCTCTGCCCCCAGCGACGTGAAGAGGAAGAGTCTGCTGGTGGAGTGTGCATGTGGGAAAGGACTGACAGTCCTACCACACCCACCACTACTCAGCAATAACTAATCCCAATTAACAGACAACAAAGGTTTAAATGGGTGGCCGACACATGGAAAACTCCCAACCCCCCTTAACCTTAGGAAATCATGCCCTTTTTCATTTAACATTGCATCGTCGTAGCTGGCTGTAGATTTATTTTAATTGATGTGCATATTTACATGATGCCCAAAACTATAATGTGCCGGATAGCATGATATGCCATCGACAACGATCCCTATTGCCGAAACATACACAACCAAATCGATGGTGGGGCTTTTGCCTTTAGCTCCTCACCACGATTAATTACAATATATACATCATGTATCCTTTAATGCAAACGGGGTCAAAACCGGGACATTATAATCCCCTCCCCCTTGGAATAACACCATCCTCAGTGTTCCAATATGTAGGAATACATATACATTTTGCACATCAAAATTTCAAAATTTTGCAGATCTATCCCATGTTCAATTATTTACTTTGAACTTTCAGGACCAAGCCCCTTGGCTTCCATGAGCTTCTTCTACTGGTTCTCAGCTTTCGACTCATCCCCAAGTCGAGGAACTTTGTGCCTGCTGCCCTCTTTATGTTCCCTCGTTGGAAAGTCCCAGCGTAAATGATGTCCCCCGCATTTCCAACATTTCGCTGGCTGCTTCATCTTTACCTGCTCAATTTCCTTTGAGTCTTCATGCCTGGAATGTTTCTTAACGGACTGCTTGGATGAATGTCCCATCATTGATCCACTTTCCTTGCCTTTACGGATTGCTCCCAAAGGGATTTTTACCTCCTTTTGCAAACTAATAGAGTCTTGCAAAATCTGGTGGTTCATCTCATTCTGTCTTTTCTGTATCTTGAACATCTCTCCAATATTTTCTTGGGTCCTGACAATCGTTTGAAGGAGACTTCTATCCAAGTCCAGCAGCTTTTGGTCTGCTGCCATGATTAATGTGCACCACTGCATTTCACCTTTCTCACGTGTGAAATGCATCACTGAAATCCTGTTAGACCAAGCATAATATAGGCATTAAAATCAGTCAATTAATTGCCCAATTGGCATGATAGTCCAAGTCTCATCAAGGAGACTTTCATATTTTGCATGCCTTCCCAACAGGAACATGAGCTCATTCATGTCCATTCTTGGGTAGGGAATTAACCATTCCAACATTCACAATTTACTTTAAGTAAATATACACATTCCATTTTCAGTCATACATGCATTCAACAATCTTTTGTTTTCACAATGCATATATATATATAATTAAAAGGGCAAGAGAGAGCAGCAAGATTTTTTCCCCTCTTTGTTTTGTTCCATCCTGGAACCCACACCACTGCTGTGGCTTTTCATTCTCTCAGCCTCTTTCACTTCACCGTGAATGATGGACCAATCCCTCTTGGTCATGACACTTGGTGTCTTCAGTCTATTTCAGACCTCTCAACCATGGATCCTCCCCACATGGTTTGTCTTGGCTGCTAAGACCTTCATAGTCTCACTAGTGCCTTTTTCATTACTACTCATTCTGAGCTCTTCAGGACAGTCACATGTCCACATGCACCCCTAGGATGCTCTCATAGTCCTCGCTCCTAGCGATACCTATATTCAAACATTGAATAGATTCACATGTTTAGTTTATTCTCAATGGTTTTTATCTCTTAAACAAGAGCTTGAAATATCATAACCAAATCACATACACATGTATATTCATAATCAAGAAATTGCAAAGTAATCCAATACTTATCTCTATTGTGCATTTCCTCATTGGTCCACAGGATCCTGCTTCGTTTTGCAAGCCTTGGGATTGCCTATGGACTTGGATTTTAGGTCAGCATGCAGGCTACTCCTCAAAACCAAATAATTAATGTCTAGCCAGTACACCTTCATGCCGACTAGGAAGGAACAAATCAGCCAATCCAACACAGTTGGGTTTATCAGGCCATGCACTTATATCAACAATGCACTTATATCAACCATGCACTTATATCAACAATAAATGATCATTTCCAGGTCCAGGATCTACTATGGATCCCTAGGCATATAACAGCCCTATTTCAATGACATCTTCACCCAATCCTTTTATACATATCAAGCATAGTCAAGCCAACCTATAGTTGAGTTTATCAGACCGTCCAGCCAAGCCAATACATAATTGGGTTTATCAAGCTGCAGGCAATCAAGCCAACACTATAACAACCGTTTACCCTTTTCTCTCTAGTGTGCAACACTAGACTGCATTTGTTTAGCCTGACAACACAAGCAATACAAGCAAACTCATCAGCGTTATTGCTCTAAAAACCATAATCATGTTTCATATCATTCTCTATCAAGTATTGAGACTCCAAGAGTGCGTCCACTCCTTAGGGTGTAATCAATATTGAAAAACCCTTTCATGATCCGACATCGGGAAAGTGTGCACCCTTTTCCGGTGTGTGCCATGTAGGCCCTATTCATACTCAAGAAATCGGTCATAATGGAAATAAAATCAAAACATGTTCTACATATTGAGTTTAACAATTTGACATGCATATTCTTGGCTAGGGTCACAGAACACTTATCCATTTGCCGAAGTAATATTCCTTCGTTAAGGAGGAATGGGGGCTCCCTTGTCTAAGTTGACAGTCCCTTAGTTAGCCATCCCAATTCCTCTTTACATTTCATATCCACACATGTCTTACCAACATAACCTATACCATCTCACTCATGTTGCTTTCCAAACATGCAGTGCAGATGAGACATTCCCAAAATGTCCAATGGAGTTTCACCCGAAATCCATTTCCAAGATAAAGGAAAACCTTGCCATGAAGTTTGGCTCCTGCAGGCCATCACACATGATATTTCTGCAGTGTGTACCCCTAGCACATTCATCAAATAGCCAAACAGTCAATCATTATCTGATAATACAATCCAAATTTGATTATTCCATAACCAAGCAATGACATTAGTAATTAAATTCCAGTGAGAATTTGCAACTCTATTTACTACAGAAATTGATTTGCTTGGCAATGAGGTGATCCTCAATTGTGGGTCTCTTGTAAGCAGCACCACTATGCCCATTATAATTTTATGCTTACTAGCATAACATGAATACCCACTTACAATGCATCCTCTTGACACAGTCTTATGCAAGCCAATAGTGATTAGTAGTTGTCAGCAATTTCTTAAATCCGAAATTCACAAATTCAAATTTAACAACTCATTATGCATACAAATTATTTTCATAGCCATGAGACTCTTCTCATAAGGTTTGGCTCTTTCTCATGGTAGATTTCAGCATTTGTCATGGTCTTACTCTCATTACCATGCTCCAAACAATCTACCTAAAACCTGAACTTCAATCAGCCAAACACTTGGTAAGTCTAGATGCATATAACCTCTTCAATGCTACAACCATTAGTGAATCATTTTCAAAATTTATAAAATTCAAATACTTCCAGCTATTAATCAAATCAATATTACCAAAACTCATTTACTTCATGCATTCATTACCTTACTTTAAATTACAGGGTACAATCACATCATTTCTGCAATTTTAAATGAATTGTTTAGATACTCCTTACTTCACAAGCATATCATTGTACCACCTTGCCCTTCCATAGAGCATTTCCAGTAGCCAATTGATCCTGACTACCCTCTTTATGCACTTACTATCTTGCATTCATAACAACTCTTGAAATGGTTCCAGAATTGTCATTAATTCATCATTTCAGCCATTACTTATTCATAATAACTCATACACTATCTCTATGCATTCATGCATTGCATCGCAACATTTGCACCCATACTTATGTATGCATATCTACAACATTTACTTATACTTTTCATATGCATCCATTCAATGCATAACTACAAGATTTATAAAATCTTTTAATGCACACCCACTCAATGCTACCTTGCATTGATTCATGAATACTATGCATTCAAACATACCATGCATGGCCTAACCATGACTACTTCATATAGGATGCATGCTTACTTTCCTTGGGCTACTAAGCTCATAACCACATCATACAGGAATGACACATTTCTCTATGAATGCAGTATAAAATTCAAATACCCACATGGTATGAGACCTCCTACTTTTACCATTCCATGCAATTGTCATAATTAAACTCTTACCTTCATGGGTCCTACTTACACCCTGGACATTACCAGTTTGGTTGGTCCTTTGCAGGAGATTGCAGAATTTGCTCACCAACTTTTGATTTTGGACTTGTTGCTTTATCCCTTTCTCCATAGGGTTTCTAGTCACATTCGTTAGCATCAGCAACACATTCAGCCATGTCCATGTTGTCGTTGGTTTTTCCACTAATGCCACACCAATGCAATAATTATCATTAGACTTGGCTCATTATGAATGTATAATTCTCATTATTCTTACCAACATGTAATATCCTATGCATGCAAGGCATATCCTCATACATTTCATGTATAAAAATTGTAATCATAATTAGCAAGATAGGGTTTAAGGAAATTTCCCTTTTCGAGTCCCTCATCCTTATATGGAACTCCTCTTCCACACAACAGCTGGTTTGACTTCATGGTCTGGCTACCTCTAGGCATGCAATTCTTGGATTTGTCCATATTGGCAGCAACACACTTTCGCTTTCAAGCAATTACTAGCACTTTGCTGCTCCACACTCAAATTATGGTGACTCTCCCTTCTTCCCTGCTGGATAAGCTTTCCAACGCCTATCCACATGCTTCATTCTGACCTCAGGTGTGAAAACCACGCCACTTCAAAAATGATGCTTTTTACCAAATGTATTCTGGTCTGAAATATCAACTTCAACCACCTGGAATTTTCTTCCTTTTCAGCCCTGTAATCCACTGGCAGTCTGTTGAAAATCCACAGAAAAACAGTTGAAATTTGCTGAGAAAAATTCCACTTTGAAAAACCCAAAATTTCTTTCTCCCTATCGATTCTCTTCCCAACTAAGTTTCAGACGTTTCGGCGGCCAAAAGCTTTAGTTTCATCCATGCTCATCAGCGGCATGTTCATCTATTTCCTTACGCTATATCAGGCCCGTAGTCATCTAACCTTTCGAACTTTATTGGTGATTGGAACCCTTAAGCCTTGCGCTACATCGACAATGCCAAGGACTGTTCATCAGCGGTCAAACAGCGAGCGTCTTCCACTGTTTTGGATCCCCATCCGTCTAAGCTTCCGATCCCTTTATCATTTATCGGCAATGCCAAGGACTGTGGCGTATCGGCAATCGGGTACACTGGAAACTATGGCATCGACGATCGGGACTGTTGTCCATCGGAGGGATAGTCCCTTAGGTGGCCGCAACGGTGGACCCACGATCATCTAATTTCTTTCGACGTCAGCCGCTGCATCGACGGTTCCATCCTCTAAAGTTCGCCAATCAAATCAACTAAATTCCGTCAACGGTTTCCATACTTGAGAATTTTTGGCGAAAAACTTCCTTTATTCCTCTGCCATGTCGACATTTTCATCCTCTATTTTTCATCGACGTATCGACGCTGCCATCGTCTATCTTTTGCCAATGTTTGCTGCCACATCGGCGATCCAAACAACTAAGTTTCGCCGACGTATCGGCTGTTCGGACAACTAAAACTTTCCAACGTTTCCGGTACTTAGACAAATTTTCAAAAATTCCTTTTCTTCTTCCGTCGGTGCATCGGCCGTTGCATCCACTAACTTTCACCAACGTATCGGCGTCCTTCAGGATATCCTGGCTGACACTGCGGCTCATCATCACTGATCGACTTTCGACGACCTGACATTTCCACAACTTTCGAAACATTTTCAACTTCTTCCAGCCATTGTATCGGCAGCTCAACCAACTAGCTTCCCTTCTTTTCCACCGATGTATCGGTGACCCAAACAACTACTGATCTCCGCCAACCATCGATAGCCAACACTTCAAAAAAATTTGGAAAAGTTTTTCCCTTAGTCGTTTTCTCGCGGCGCTCCGTCGAATATTTCGCCTACTATTTTCTGCTGACACTACGGTGACTCCATCAACTACATTGCGCCACCGTTTCAGTGGTCTTCTGCTGATGAATTCCGATGGAAGTTTCCTCTCCTTTCGTCGTTTGTCGATGGCCCGTATCGAAGGGCCTTCCGACTAAAACTTTCGCTGCATCGGAGGAGCGATCCTCTAAACTTTTTCTGACGGCCGACAATTTGGATACTTAGAAAAAATTTCGAGATTTTTATTCGGTGATCCCCATTGACTGCCCTTCTGCTTAGGTGATCCGATGCATCGGCAGGACTTCGGACTATGTCCTCCAACGATCCGATGATCCCAATACTTAGAGAAAATTTTCAAAATTTTCTTGTCATGCATAGGTTTTCTTCTGTTTTCTGCTGGGCAGAGGACAACCTGCCTCTACTAGCTGACCTTTTATGGCTCATTCAAGCCCATGTTGTAACCTTTGTTCTAATACCATACTGTAATGTCCCCGACCCTCCAACTGGTGAAGAGGACGCTACCAACCATCAAAAACCTCCAGGAAAACTAGCCCCATGAAGATGAACAGGTATATAATGCTAAAATTAAAAAAAAACTTAAAACATAAAACGTGCTAAGATGCATAATCCTTCATATACATAGCGGAAGCACAAATACATTCATTCAAGCATACCACATGCTCATCATAATTCATTAGACAATAGACAGTAAATGCAAATGTAGAAGAAAAATAGCCAAGAACACTTATCTTATACAGAACTCGCCCACAACCAGCTACGTCGCTGCAATGTTCCACCCAACCATAGGCTCGCGTGCTCATCAATCTCTCAGCAACACTGCCACCCCCGAGCTAGGCATGATTCCCCAAGGACTAAGGGTCAAGGAAGGCTTACACATAACCAAGGTCATACAAAACATCCAAGTCAACACAATTGAGTTTATTCGGCCATCAAGGAGCTAGAAAAGGCTCAATGCTAAGCTGGTGGTCTCAATGGAGGACTAAGGACACCTATACCCGAGCTAACTTGACTTCTAATACATCCACACACCCAACACCAGGAATCAGTTATTTCTCTGCTTCACAATCCCTTAGGCCCTGAATTCCCTTTCCAATACTCTTCAAAGGTTGTGGAGAAGAAAGCCAGCAGTCTAACTCTATCTGAGTGGCTCCAAACACCATTTTTCTCAAGCATACCCAGCCTCTAATCCTACTCTTCAATAGTCCGAAGACCAACCACTGCATACCACAGTAAAACAAACATTTCACAGCTATGTGAAGAAGATAAAGACAGCAGGGTGACAACCCCAAACGAAAAGGTGAACGCAGCTCCAGTCAACAAGACAACTCAGAGTTGTTCTTGGCCCTAGCATGGCCAAAACAACTCAGCAGCAACCCAAAAGACGTTTGCACCTACAACAACCAAGAAGCAACCCAAAACCAGGGGAAAACAACAGCCCCAATCCTCACAATGAAACAATGGCAACATTACACAGTCCGCAAATGGGGAAGAAGACGGACTCCCAGTATAGACAGGGGAAAATATAAACGTAGACCACAACCGACAACATACACGGCCACAATCGACAAAGAGACATACACCTACCACCGAAACCGGTATAGGACACACACACAGGCACACAGGCCCGAGCATGAATAGCTCCTGCACCTGAAAATCCTGAGTGACAGCCATGATTTCTCTCACTCCCTGCGTGAGGAAAACCAACGCAGAATTCCTATGAGTGAGAAGGTGAGAGAGAACGACTCTCTGTGTGAGGATGAACAACCAATGGAGAAGCCCCCAAAACGGTGTGCCTGAGGAAGCCGACCTCCCTGCATGAGAATGAGCAAAAAATCTCAAACCATGAGTGCTCGAGTGGAAAAATGGAGTGAGTGGGAAGAATGGAATGTCGTTTCTCTACCCCTAGCGACGTGAAGAGGAAGAGTCCGCTGGTGGAGTGGGCACGTGGGCAAGGATTGACAGTCCTGCCACACCCACCACTACTCAGCAATAACTACTCCCAACTAACAGACAACAGAGGTTTAAATGGGTGGCCGACACATGGCAAACTCCCAATGACCCCCAGGGGCTGGACAACCCCCCTTAACCTTAGGAAATCATGCCCTTTTTCATTTAACGTTGCACCGTCCTAGCTGGCTGTAGGTTTATTTTAATTGATGTACATATTTACATGATGCCCAAAACTATAATGTGTCGGATAGCACGATATGCCATCGACAACGATCTGTATTGCCGAAACATACACAACCAAATCGATGGTGGAGCTTTTGCCTTTAGCTCCTCACCACGATTAATTACAATATATACATCATGTATCCTTTAATGCAAACGGGGTCAAAACCGGGACATTACAGCGAGATTTCAGATATGGACGTTAGGGGTGATGAAGGGAGTGATGGGAACGCGAAGAGGCTGGCACGTAGATGAGAAGGTGGGTGCACGGAGGTGGGGATAAGGATGAAGGGGAAAAGTGGAGGGCGTTAGTGGATGGGGAGTGCGGATGGGCATGCAGATGAGAAGGTGGGTGTGTGAGGTGGGGAGAAGGATGAAGGATGAAGGGCATGGGGGAAAGGAGGAGGGCATTAATGGATGGGCACACGCGATGGGAGGCCGGTAGCAGGAATATTGAGCGTAGGTGGATGATGCAGTAGCGGAAGGGTGGAAGAATGGTGGATTTCTGAATTTAAAAATATATATATATATATATATTTGTGGATTTCTGAAATTTTTTAAAAAAAAATTTTCTTCTTCGTGTGGATGGCCAAAGGCTTTTTGGTTTGGTCAAAAACTAGAAATGAGAGAAACTCTCAATATGATGGCTACTAGCGTGAAATCAGTGAGGTTCGAGGAAAGGTCAGCTCTCGCTTATACAATAATATTTACCAGAAAACTTGGTAAATCAAATAAGCCATAATGTGTATATTGATGAAAGAATAGATAAGATGATTACAATGGTTGATAACCACACTATTAAATAATGCTTGAGAATTGTGAATAAAAGGTCATGTCCTTTCATCTTCAATATAATTAATTATGTTTATTATTTAATTTATTTATGTTCGTTACAGATATATATAAGATTTTGTTTTGTTACTTACAAATTCTATTGTTTTAAATCTTTTGGAATTTATTATTGTTTAAATTCATTTTGGAGTTTATTAATGAATTTGATGTTATATGTGGATGTATTCCTGTACTGATATTTCTATTCCGGCATTTAAGCAAAGGATCGTGGCTCTTCATGAATGGTGAAGGTCTCTCTTTATGGTCAAATTGGATTCCGGCATTTAAGCAAAGGATCGTGGCTCTTCATGAATGGTGAAGGTCTCTCTTTATGGTCAAATTGGATTGGGCATGCATGTAATATGGACATATCACATTCTGATTGTCATGATAAGTATTGAATCGGCCATCTTATGAAAGTGTAAAACAATATATATGAGGAAAATATATATGAAAGAGTAAAACAGTCGTCTTTCTTCCCTATAATTGCGCATGATCACAACCATTAGCAGAGATCTTCCATATGATAACTATGTAATCAAGATGTTTATTATTTGATCCTATTTTGAGGAAGGGTGTGTTGTAACAAAATAATAAATTATTGGTTATATATATATGTAAAAAGGAGAGTGTGTGAGAGTATGTAGGCGTAGGGGAATGGAGTGATAGAATAAAACAGAAATGTAAAAGAGGAGTCCTCTATAATGTAATCAGGTTTGTGTTGATTAATACTAAAGTTTCCTCCTTTATATTTGACGTGTTAATTAAATGGTGAATTTCTCTTTTGCGTAGATGATGGTAATTTATTTAAGGGAGTTCGATAATGTGTCCTGGGATAGGAAGGACCCCTGCGCAGGGTACTATGCATGGTAAATGAAGTTAGCAGTTGATTTGGAGTTTAATTGGTGTTTTCTACAACAGAGTTCTTCTTTTCCAGAGTTCTTCTTTTACGGTATGGATTTGGTTTTAGTAGTTATTTTTTATAATCTTTCCAGTTTGAAAATTCGTAAGAGCAGTAATAGATAAAGATTTCAATCAAGCTCTGCTTTATATACTTTCATTGATGGTTATGCTTTCCATTGGAAAATAGTTTTAAGTTAGAGATTATAAGAGAACAATTTTGAGAATTCAGAACTATTTCAACACCGTTCTCTTTGTCAATGGTTAGTATGTTCAGAACATCTTTGTGCTCGGTGTTTGGTTTATTTTAATAGTATTCATGGATTCTATCAATACATGGAGAAACAATTATGAAACTGTTAAAGTCAAAAGGAATTGATTGAATTTGTTTGGCTCTGGAGCTATGATAATGTGCTTCTGAAACTTTCAATGGAATGATTTGAATAATGAATATCAGTAAAGAAATAAGGAAAGATGGATTAATCTCTTATGATGTTTTGCAAATAGATTAGTTTTTAAGACTGAAGGGTGGTTTTTGAGCATTACAACTGGATGGTGGATGAACATAATTTGAAGATATTACACTGTACAACTTTTGTTTACTCTTGAGGATTGATTTAAGATTTGAAGTATGATAGAATTAGTTTTTCTTTTATTTCAGTCCTGCATAGATAGTGTATGCACCTCACAAGCTTACCTTCCCAGGTTGACAATTTGATGTCATTTATTAGTGTATATAATTCTCTTAACAATGGATTCATAGTCAAACCTATGAAATCCAAAAAAAAATGGAAAATGGTCAAACTCCCCTCCAGTTCCCACCCATTTATTAATGCTCGAGAAAGTCTATAGAAAAACTTCATTGATGAGGAAGTAGTCTAGATGTTTACTAATAGAATCATCACTCATTCGCATGTTTCGCCATGTAGTCTGAGGTCTAGAAGGAGGAATATCAATGAGAGAAGCATCCTCAATCACCAATTTTATATCATCTGATAGGAGATATCTATGAGCCGAGCTTCTCCAAGTTTTGGCTTCACTAATAAAAAAAATTAAGGTCCCCATCCAAGACAAAACGGTCGACAAGATGATAGCCTGCTTGAAAGAGACCTCTATAGAAATAAGACCTATGTGAATGAGGTCCATATAAGTTGAGAATAGTAAAGTGCACACCCTCTGCAATGGATTTGAATATAGAGCCCAATCCTGAAGATATTCCCTAGCATGATATACAAGAAAAATATCGGGTCCATCAACCCTTACTAACTGCCCCTGAACGACCAATAACATATAAAGCAATAAAATCCCAAACAATGAACAAACTCCTCAAATTGGCAATAAGAGAATCACCCACAACAATGGTCTCTTGTAGAAGTAAAATATCTATATTATGAAGATCAACTAATCTTTTCAGGGCCAATTTTTTAGAGGGTTGGACAAGGCCCCTATAATTTAGATAAATGCAAAGCACTAGATAACTCCATTCTCGGGGGTTCTTTCTAAGGCCCTTGCTATAGTTCTCTGTTTCCCCTACCTCAAGGGATGCCTGAAATATAGCTGTTTCCATTATCGATTTAAGACCCCTGCTTCTCGATGAAGTCCCAGGTGAGGATATAAAAGTCCCGCTCCGCCTAGAATATGGTGAATCACATGCAGTAATCAAGCGGGGTCTGAAGAAATAATGAGCATTTTCGAGAACCTCCTTTTTCCGAAGAGGTGTCAGAGTATAGAGTGCGGGTTTAGGAATAGGCATGTCAATGAGGGAAAGGGATAAGTCCAAGGAGTTAAAAGAGGAAGAGAGAAGGGAGGGTAGCCCCCTATACATTGTGTGGAATCTCACAGAAAGTGGGTAGTAGGAATATAAGGTGCAATGGTAGTGATTGGGTCTTTCAATGGTGTGGGGATAATAGGTTTGTGCAAACCTGTAGGGAAGGAGTTTGCGCTGGTAGGGAGGGTGTAAAAACAACAATCTGGTTAGTGGAAGGAGTAGGGTGATTAAGAAAATCATAAATAGTAGGGATACAAGTAGGATTTGTAAAATAATGACTCGATTCAGAGTCCTCAAGCATAGGAGTATTAAAAAAGATGAGGAAGAACTAGAAAAAAGAAAAAATCCATAAAGATTGTCCCAAGAGATAATAAAGATTGTCCCAAGAGATAATATGTGTGGTCTTACTTGGATCAATATACCAAAGGAGACCAAGATCAGGAGTCCCATCTACATGAGCCAAAGCATGAGTTTGATGTGAAATCCCATCAACTTCCCACACAACATCAACATCAACATCTTTTGGTGGAATCAAAGGCTTCTATGTCACAAGAGGTTTGCTCACCAGATGAAAATTCTGCATAGAGACACTATCCATGATATGCTGTGGTTATAGAGATATAGAATCCATGATCTCTTCCTCTTGTTTCCATATATGCTGGGTAAAAGGGATACCACAATCATGTACCAAGTGTCCATAAGAGTGACATCGATTACATATCAAGAGTATCCCAATATAGTCCATAGGCTGATTGACCAAAAAAATCCCTTCTGATATGACAATATAGTCCATAGGCTAATAGACCAAAAAAATCCCTTCTGATATGACAAGAGACTCCAACATTCCTTCACACAGGTCCATCTCAACTAGAACCTTAACCACCTGGCACCGACATAGTACCTAAATATTCAAAGCGATCGTCATAGAGTAGAAACTCACCGAGAGACCAACTAATCATAGCAAATATTTCTAGTGTCCATAGCTCTAGAGGGAGCCTAGGGAGTTTAACCCAAGTCCAATGAATGAATTTTTTCTCACGTCGCGTGTCGAAAGTAGGAATCCATATTTTTAGCTTAAAAGGGTAGGAACCCAAGAACCATAATTCCTCGAGGATCTTATTCACATCCTCAAATGACTGTAAAACCACACCCATCAATCCCTTTGACAGAGAAAAACACTACGGTGTATAGTCGAGGAAACACTAGTTTGATGAGACCCATCTTCTAAACGTGTGCAAAGACATATTTCTACCCATGAATCGTCTGAATATAGAAGTTCCAGAAATAGAAAATACCTGGTGCATAGAAACGTCTTCATTCGATCCATCACAGGTATATCGCCACCAGATTCCGATCTACCTACAACATTTGAAACATATGGAAAAGGGTGATAATCATGGATGTCAATGTGAAGTGGAGACACATGTGAACCATTAGGTATAGTGTCCGGTATAACTGACATAATGCATTGGTAATCGGGGAAGGAACCAAAAGGCGAGGGGGAGAAATAGTCCCGAGGCTAGCGGGGTGTCCAACAATGCTAAGTGTACCAACATGTAGAGGAATATTGAGAGACATATAAAAAGGGGGGGACAACATACAAAACAAAGGCTTAAGATCTTTCATTCCCCACACCAAACCTTGTTATCCTCCAATGACTTCATAAATAGATATAAAGGTGTGTGGAGGACACTAAAAGGCACGTAGTTCATAAAAAGAATTCAAAAGAGAGTTGAAACACCACCCGTGTTGTGAAACAAGGGATACCTAGTCAGGGGGATATGGTATGTGTAGCCAAATCCTATACAATAGTCTTATCCACCATACACCCCAACTATCAAAAAAATCCTAGCTGTAATGTACCTTGTTGTCCCTAGGAAAAGATAGACATAATTTGGCTAGAATTTTGCTCGGAAACATAAAGAGTCCGGTCACATGACAAAGGAAGTTGCGATGGAGGAATAAGATCTATGGAAAAAGAAACCATGGGAGAAGAGTTCGCGACAGAAGAGAACAACCGTGACCGAAGAGAACAACCACGATGGAAGGAACCATGACAGGAGAATAATAGAGCGGCTGAAAAGGACAACTCGATGATCGTGGGTAAGAAGTCAGTTAGAATAGTGCATGCTTTGGGAATAAAGCATCTTTGTATTTTTGGTCCCGTAGAGCCGAATGTTAGTATAACTGAATGTACGAGAATAAGAATGACAGCCTATTGGATAACATAATAGAGTCGGTTGATTATGACATGTAAGAGCCTATAAAAGAGAGAACCCAAGTTGTGTGCAGGTTTGTCTCCAGGTCTCTGTGGGCTTCTGTCTTAGAAGAGTTGTAGAGTTGAAGAGTTATAGAGAAGATATTCAATCTAGGATGTGTGTGGATTGAAAATAAAGTGAAATAGAGAAAGATTCAAAGATATAAGATTAGAAAGCACGAGAGGAGAGAAGTCTGTATGGATTGTAGAGAATACTTAGAAAAAAGTTTGCAAGTTGAGTGTGCACATGAAAGGTGCAATATATTTCTCATGCTAGATGAAGAGTGCCTTTGCATTTTTTCCCAGATGGGTTTCCATGTTAAATGTTGTCTCCATGTGTATTTGATGAATATGTTTATGTTGAATGAATGTATGATGTAAATAAGTAGATTTGAATAGATTGACTAACATTTGTTTATGAATGACTTCTAAGATGCATGTGTCACATTGTTGATAGATGGAATTTGTGCTAAAGCTTTACATTAATGTTGTAATCTCTATTGATAGAAAAGTAGAGTAACATCTTGAATGAATGCACTAAGAATAGGAAATATACCCCCCAGATTCGGTCGAGCGAGTTAGTAAGGTTCCACGAGAGAAGAAACCCCATCCAACTGGAGAAACTTGGTTCTTGCAGTTACCCATAGAGATATATCGGGTGAGACTGCATTTGCGTCGTAGGTGCTGCCAACTGAGCCCTGCTCTCTCGGGATTATATCTTGGGCTTTGTTGACGGATAACCAAGAGTTTGAACCTAGGTCGAAGGGAGGAGATGCAAACAAATGGTTCTAATTCCATGACTGTGAATCATTTTGGTGAGGGATATGTTTTGGCACCCGATGAAGTTAGAAATTCAAGAGTGGGTGGATTCTAAGGCATTGGAGTTTGCATAGGAATAAAGTGAAGGATCACGGTTGAACCCAACAAAGTGGTTGGAGCAATACATATGGATATTCACGAGATATTATTTTGTGAGATTCCTGTTTTGTTGTATAAAAGGTTGTTGAAGCAAACAAACCAGTGAAAAATTTCCAAGAAACAGAACTGATAGATTGGAATTCTCAGTTGATTCAATGATTCAAGAGTACTAGAAATCCTATATCTAGGGTTGTCAATTCCTGGGTAGACATTATTTTAGAAGGATACATCATTGAGTTTGCTGTTGACACAATAATATCATATAGTGAGGGAAAGAAATTTTTTCCAAGGAACTAGAGGAAGATACTTGACATCTTTAAGAATTTGGATAAAGATGCTTGTATGTGAAAATGAATCCGAAGAATGGAATCTAACGAGTAAAGAACTTTGCGTGAAGACATGTGATATGTCACAAACAACGTACGAGAAAAATGGAGCAAAGTAAGTTGAGATGCTCCCCGGTGATAATGGAACTGGACTAGAAGGTGGATGTCTGAGAAGTGGAAGAATATTTTGGTCGGGAAAGAGGAGAAGGACCATGACTAGAAGAGGAAGTTGTAGTACAACCATAGGAGAATACTTCAAGTTGGCATCACACTTTGACGAAAGTTCTTGTGATGAAGAAGAGGAATACAAGTCTATCTCTGAAAGGAAAGAAGTAGAAGAAGAAGCACCAGATCCATAGTACGGATATGGCACACCTACGACCCTACGTACGTCTCTGGAGGTAAGGCCCAGAAACTCATCTTCTAGTGAGTTTATCAATACAATTAATAATAACTGCGGGAATAGCAGAAAAAGGAGTCCTACTAGCCAATATGTTTATCCAACAGTACCAAGGACAAATATAATAGTTGGGAATGATATTACCCTGCCGATATTCAATGGAAATGGGTTAGAAGACCTAGAGAAACATTGGTCTCTATGTGAATTCGTGTGGACCGTGTGACAAGTCCAATATGAAGCCATAAAGAGGGATAAAATGATCACAACCTTGAGGGGTTGTGCGTTGGATTGGTACATGAAGTTCTCTATCGTTCCAACAGTAGTCGCACAGAAAACACTTGACCAAATTCAGGCGAGAATAATAGATGAATTCAGAAAGCCCAAATATAAATCTTAGTGTATTACAGAGATTAAGAAATTGTCTATGGAGCCTGTCTGGGACTTTGACCATAAGTTTAAGATATTGATGGCTAAATCAAGCTTCCAAATGTCAGGTGAGCAACACAAAGAATGGCTCATTACAGTTCTGCTACCATGCATCCGGATTCCCTTGATGCAAAAAATGATTGTGTTGCAGACTGAAGCTATGGAGTTGGCCATGAATTTGGAATACTCACCTGTAGGAGAGACTGGTGCAAAGATGATGCAAATTTAGTCACATCTAGCCAACCTTACACTAAAACTCCAAGATATTAAAAAAGGGAAAGAAATAAAAGAGGAAATGTGGTGTAGGAGATGCAGAATAGAGGGACGCCATAAGGATAATTTCCCAACACTCATGAATCATGTCGCATCGGGAGTGCCAAACCCAATAAATACATAAGGGATTCGTTGGTGCAGAATATGTCGAACTATACGCCATCATTTAGAAGAGTGTTTGTACCTACATAATATTGTAAGTGCATCGACTAGTTTATATTGTTAATTTTGTAAATCAATAGGCCACGATGAGAAGGACTACAGAGAATTTCAATTGTTGCAGGAGAAAATGGTGGACACCTTTTTAATGAATAATGGAGAGCAGATGCAAGCTGAGCGGGTTCAATCCCAATATCCACAAGCTCAGTACCCTCATCCCTAGTATCCACAAAATCAATACTTGTAGCAACAATACCCTCAATAAAGGGGGGGGTGGAAATTTTAGAGGTCGAGGAAAAGGGGAAGGATTCGGTCATGGAAGAGGCTAAATCATATGTTATAATTGTGGAAAACCAACATATTTTTCCAAGGACTGTTCGTCATACCAAGACAAGTTTGTATTGCAAATATTTTAATCATTACCATTTAAAAATGTCCGCAGTTGATTATGTGAAGTGGCATGATAGAAATGTGGGAAATCCAAACCCTTTGTAGAATACTAACCCAAACCTTAACTAGAATATTCAGAATATTTCTATCGAGCCAAGGGATCCACATATATCTATCGTAACAAGAGGAGGTACTGCGACTGGAGCAGACCGCGAAACATAGGATGGACAACCACAGGTGAAATCAACAACACAAAATTAAGTGTCATTTGAAATCTAGAAAGAAAAGGAAGTATTCTTGGATGTGCAACCATAATTTGTTGACAAGAATCGAGCGTTGACATTTGTTTCTACACTACCTAGCATACCAATAATAGGAATTCTTGATAGGTTTGACCAACTGTTCCAAAAGCAACCGATGGGTTTGCTTGTCGCAGAATTGACAGCTCTAATAGAAGAACCAGAAGGGTAAACCATGTGGAAAAAATATTAAAGTCTAGTCACGTGTTAAGGATGACTGCCCAAATAGGAGATTATGATATAGACTATATTATTCTAGATGTGGGCTCTAATGTCAACAGTATAACAAGACAAACATGGGAAAACATGGGGAAACCAAGACTTTCATGGTATACTATCTAGTTCAGATTACAGAATCAGTTGAAAGTCTACCTATTGGTCAACTAACTCAAGTACATGTCGAGGTAGAAGGCCTGAGAACATATGTTGACTTTGAAGTAGTCGACAATGTCGATGACAAAAATATGTATCCTACACTTTTGGGGATTGAATGGGCAATTGATAATCAGACCATCATCAACTTAAAGAAAATATTCTTAACATTTGAAGATTCAGAGCTAAGGGTGGTTGCACCAATTGATCCATTAGAAGGTCAGAGATACATCGAGCCAGTAAACAGTGAAAGACAAGGTGATTATCTGGGACATTTTTATAGTATCACGTCTGCAAAGGATGATTATGTCAATTAAATGGCTGATGGAAAGCTTAGTTGGAAGAGTATTAGTTCTTGTACATCAGATTCTAGTGAAGCATTGGAAAATTGACAGAATCAGATGCACAGAGTATCCATGAGAAGGTGCAAAAGAATTACACGATCTGTGCGATGGGTAGGAATCGAGGTAAGTGATCTAACCACATATTAAGGTTTACCTAAACTTGCATATTTTATGGAATAATTTGAAGGCAAATTCACTGAACCTCAGTGCTTTCCCACCCCATACTTTTCACTTAAATATATACCCGCAAGATGGTGGGGCACACAAAAAGAATCTATCTCAGAATGGCCACAAAATTGAGGGTTGATGGTGATATGATTCAGAGAAGAGATAGACTATACTGGTAAAAGGTATATAGGATTGACTAATCCTATCAACCATATTGAGCATTGTTGTGTGACATAGGAGGCATGTCCATGATAGGAATGGGTTCATCAGTTCATACACACCTTAGACATGATACCAAGGAACTGGTATAAATTAGTTGAACTGAGATGAGGGACTATTGAATGGGAAAAATTAGCTACTATATTCACACACACATTTGAGTTTGTCGATGATCATACTTGGATTGATGTTGCATTGTAGGTAATTAAGGAAAATATATTTAAAGATATCCCTGTCGCAATGAAAATTTCAATCACAACATCATAACAATCCAACAAAAGAGAACATAATGATGATGACCCACCCGATGTAAACATACCAAAGTCTGAAGGTACGCGTGCAATTGAAGGGCTTGTTATTTCTAGTGATCACTTTTTGAATCCCCTAAAATTCAAGAAAGTAAACATTGGCTCCCTGTACAATCCAAAATTTGCCAATATTGTTGACACAGATTTGTCGATAGGGGTTCACTTCGCACTGTCATCAACAAAAACCGACACAGAATCCCTAAACATTGGCCCAGAAGGGTTTTATCCTTTCTAACAACGTCTGCAAGGAAGGAATAGTCTCACCTGATATGTCTGGGGTAGGGTTGCAGGAACCATGTTTCTGCAGTAGGAAGAGGACTTCACATTATATCTACTTTGTCGTGACATTAACCAGAAATCTAGGTTTATAACTATACGATTAACTAGATATACTCATCATCATTTTCAATCCTACTAAACCAAACTTAGATCAACGAAGACATCAACATATAATAAATCGCTAAGTATCGCAAGACTTTGCATCAATCAAAAGAAAAAAAGGAAAACATCATTCATCCACTCATCTGATCCACCACAGATTTCTTTGCATTAACAAATAACACATTCTGACATAGAAATAAAACATCATAACCAAATTTCCAATTGACATTATAAAAGACAGAACATTGCTCAATCTACTAATGCTGGACCAAAAGATAAAGCGAAAGAGATCACTCCATAGATACCCAAAATAAGCATAATATATTGATCAATTCATTCCCAAAAGATAGATCAACAGATACACCGATAGATGGATAGATAATTTCTAATCGAAGTTCAATGATGCTCAATTAAACAATTCTTTACACTTACATTCCTAAGTCTATTTATAGGATCATTAGGACATTACAAAATGGTCCACTTGACTAATCACTAACTAACTCAACCAAAGCTCCCTAATTTGTTTGTTTCTCCTTTCACCGCGGTTGACTCTTCTTTCTGTTGACGTCCTTCTTGTCGGTGGTGGAAGTGCACTTTGCACACTCTAACCCCTTTCCAATAGCTCCCCAAAAGAAACTTGTGGACCTTCCTCGATCCACCTTAAGTAGAATAAACTAGTGCATTCAACTTTGTCTTGAAGTATTCATATGTAGTGTTGACTTGTTCGACGACTTCCTTGACCTTTTCTCTGATTGTTTTACACTATTCCACTTCCTATTCCATCATGTGCTCTTCATTCATCTATTGCACTGTGCTTAACTCCTCCTTAGTCTTCATGATTTCCTCCATGGATTTGAGAACCAGTTTCTCTGCTACGCCCTATAGTTCATCCAAGTGTGTTGACCTCCGTTGGTGCCTTGTACGCACCTTATTGGCGCGTTGCTGCAAATCTTTTACCTCTACTACCTTGGTCACCTACACAAGTGGGGGAATCATTTTTGGTGATCCCCATAGTGTTGTTAATCACACCTCTTCTTCTCCAAGTTGTGACTCCAGTTGGTGTAGTTGCTCATCTTGAACCAAAATCCCCCAAAACTATGTTATTTCTTCTACAATCGTCTGGAATGCCTTTTCACATTTCACGATTTATTTTGTGGTATCTTCAATTGATCCTCTTCTTTTTATGAGCTGCTATGGCATCATGTTGGGTATTGCTCGTGCCTGTAACTCCTTGTTTTCCTTTCTCAGATCGATGAAAATTTTCCCCAGTTGCAATACTTTGGATTCCATAAACATTTATGGACTAATGTATGAAATCTCTTCATAGGCCATGGAGACTGCCCTCGCCATCCTTTTCCTGTCCTCAAATACCGATGTTTTCGCCTTTATGATCGCTTCCTTTTCCTCCTTGAGGCGCTGAAGTTCCTCTTCATTGCTTTCCTCCAGGTGCATGGACCGAACTAGTTGATCGTGGGTTGTCGCTTCATGGTATCTTATTTCTTCACTCTTTTCTAACACATGCAATAGAAGCATATTTACATCCAAAATGATGAATTCATATTTTTGCAGCAAAGTGTTGGTATTCTAATCCCCCATTTTGACTGAATGTGGTAGGATATGCACTAGTCACACCCTTGTACCAATGTTTCCTTCTACCACCCTTTTCATTGTTTGTTTTTGTCGTATCTTCATTTTGAGTACTGCATTTGTGAGGGTCTGCAGTAACTACATAACTTGGTGAAAATATTGTGTTACATGTTGTGTTACCTTTTCTTCATTCTCATTGGCCATCACAGTGATTGTAACCAAAACCTTGTTTACCTAGTCATCGGAGAGCCTTGTGGTGCTACTCCCCTCACCTTGCTCGAACCGATGCTTCATCTGTGCCTCTTCTTGTTGTTTCTCCAACTTCGATTATGTCAGAGTTGTAGATGATTCCTCCTATTATTAGTTCTATTCCTCTTCTGAACCCTTCGGTTTCTCCTACTCATTCAGGATATCTGTATTAAATTGAGCACATAGATATGTGGACAAACAGACAACTCACTAAATAGATCACACAATTTACTTAGCAATTGAAGAATGAAACAGTGCAAAAATGGCTTGCAGCTATGAATGCTTTCATTAATCAAAAGTAATCGGATAATAATTACAATGGCTTTAATAACCACATGAAATTCAAATCCACATGAGGAAATTCAAATTGATAGACTCCCCTTGACTGTAGGTAACTAAGACCTTGTCTAAATCACTATCGGAGGACTCAATGGTTAACTGACCTTGTCTAAACCATAATTGGAGTTCATCGGAGCTCTAAACACAACTCAAGTGTTACATTCAGTGTTGCCTAAAGCTAACTGACTGTGGTAGGTGAGAAATGTGCCCCTCCTGAGTGTAGTCATGTAAACCTAGCGCTAACTAAATGTAGAGGACTAGAACTGAATGTAACTGACTCCTAACTTAGCTTGACTAGTCATTAACTGAACTGAACTGAACTTGGTTGGTTTCGGCACTCCCAGTGGCTCCTAAATTGTAGGGATTGGTCTAGGAGGCTCCCAAACTAATGCAATTACGTGAAATCAGTGGCAGTCACCCTCAATTAGTGTTCCCCACACTTTAGTAACTGAACCATGTGCCCCAATTAGGCCAAGTGGACCCAATGGTGCTAATGACTATAAATAGGCTGGATCAACTCCCGATTTAGACATGACTCCTGATTTATACATATGACCAAATTTGGACAAGGGAGGATTAATAATCCTAACACCCCCCCTGAATGCTAACTTGGACAGTCTGTGGGCCCTGGTAACTAAGACCATAGGTCACCCATTACATCAAGTAAAATAAAGTAATTGCTTAATACAAGGAGCTGGGGCAAAAACCACATGGGAAAAAAGCCCCCCCTCTATCTAAGTAGGTAGAATTAGGTCTCAAGTTTGAAAAACTTGAAAATATGTTTCTGCAATCTTCATCTCTGTGAGGTAGCGAAGCAGCATGCATGGTGTGATGTGCACAGGTATTCTGGGGCCTAGCATGTAGACTTCTCCTTCTTCTCCAAAAATGATGATGGAAGGAAGGAGGAATGTAACCTTTGTCTCTTGCTGAATGAAAAGGTGTATGATCATATCCATTTTTTTGAATGTAGTGAGACTGAGCCCTTGCCATATAGCATCTTATAGGGAGTCTATTGCATCTCTCTGAAGGAGGTAAGATTGCATGGCATAGCGCAAGGGTCTTTCCTTTCTGAGTGTCAGGTGAGTTTCCAGTCATCTTCCTAGCTTCTAGTTTGGAAGTAGGGACTGAATCTAGATCCGAGTCACCCTGAATCTCAATATCATAAACAGATAAAGATGGATTTGCAATACTAGTAGAAGCTGTAAAAGAAGTAGACGCAATGATTTTACCTTCCCTTGTAAGTGGCTGTTGAGAGTGCACTGGTTCTGAAGGAGGCATGAAATGTGAGAACTCATATGCTTTTGAAGCATGATTTTTAGTACCCTTTGCTATGATTCTCCCAGTAGAGATATCTGTGATCTCCATTGAGTCAGGACCAAAGATCACTCGCTTTGGAGATCCAGTATGGGTCATTTGATAGACAAATAACATGTTTGAAGCTAGGGAGGGAACAAATAGAACATCTTTGAACCTTCCATGTTCAAGCTTGACATAGCCCTTCCCTTTTGTTTTGAATTTACTTTTATTTCCCATCTGAATACTAGGACGATCAAAGGACTGAAAATAAGAGAATGATTCTCTGGATGTAGCGATATGGTTGGAAGCTCTAGAATCAATGAGGAAGACATGTGCTGATGTGCAGCAAGCCTTCAGTACATGGCCTTTCCTTTGGTATTCTTCATCTCCTTCTTCTTCAGAGTCATCCTTCCTTGAGCTAGCAGGTGCAGAAATGTTATGTTTCTTCGAAATAAGAGCCATTTCATCAAGTTGTCTTCTCATATAGGACCTTTTTGAATGAAATCCCCTTCCACAGTAAGAGCAGAGGAACTTTCCTTTTCCATTCTTCTTGCTTCTCTTCAAACCTGAGGGTTCTTTTGACTACTCTTTCTTCATAGGAGACTCATCCATTTTCTTCCCTTTGTCATTCACTACCTTATCTCCTCTTGCAACTAGAGCTAGATCTTTGGAAGATCAAATGATCCCCATTTGGATCAATTTATCATTCTTAGAAATAAGAGATTGGATGAAGGAATTAAGAGTGGGCATCTTCTAATTTGGAGTAGTGAGCCTTACTATTTGGAAGGCAGATACAAAGACTGAGTAGTCTACATTGAGCTTCGTGAGAATGGCAAGGATGAGCTGATCTTCATCCTTCTCCACTTTGCATTGCTTCAACTAATATATCAGGTTCTTTAACTTTGTGAAGAATTCATTCAGTGATTCGAAATTGGATGGATTAAGAGTGATCAGATCATTTTCTAGCTGATGGATCCTCATCTCATCCTACTTATCAAATAAGGAGGCAAGCTTGTCCCAAACCTCCTTGGGAGTCTTCAATTCTTGGATGTGGAATCTAAGATCTCTAGAGACTGAGGAGAGCAAGTGTACATGGGCTTCATCAAGCCTGTTCATGTACTTTGGTTTGTCTTTATCTGAAGCTGGCTCTGCCTCTATTTCTTCTATGAGTCTTAAGAGCTTCTTGGTGCAGAGCATTACCACCATGTATTCCTTCCACTGGTGATAGTTGAAGGGAGTGAGAGGCTCCACTAGATGAGTCATTTTGAATGTAGTAAGAAGGACTGAGCTGTTGTAGTGAATGCAGTGAGAAGAAAGAGATGCTTGTAGCCAATGCTGTAAGAAAAGATGATAACCTGTCACACAATCAAACATACAAAGTAAGGTTGATAGTCTGCACTTTTGGAATTTCCTTCACACCCAGCATAGTTGATCAAGCAGGCTTGATCAACAATTTCCTAACTTGGGATATTAAGTGGCAAATTCTCCGTTTATGGTGTAGTACTGGAAGGAGCAATTTGCTCAAAACAAATGATCCAGCTAGAGATCTGAGGAGGAGAGGTGTCTTGTCTGCCGAGGCTCTGATACCATATTAAATTGAACACATAGATCTATGCACAAACACACAACTCACAAAATAGATCACACAATTTACTCAGCAATTGAAGAATGAAACAGTGCAAAAATGGCTTGCAGCGGTGAATGCTTTCATTAATCAAAAGTAATCAGATAATAATTACAATGAAGTACAATGGCTTTAATAGCTACATGAAATTTGAATCCACATGAGGAAATTCGAATTGATAGACTCTACTTGACTATAGGTAACTAAGACCTTGTCTAAATCACTATCAGAGGACTCAATGGTTAACTGACCTTGTCTAAACCATAACCGAAGTTCATCGGAGCTCTAAAACACAACTCAAGTGTTACATTCAGTGTTGACTAAGGCTAACTGACTGTGGTAGGTGAGAAATGCACCCCTCCTAAGTTCAGTCATGTAAACCTAGCACTAATTGAATGTAGAGGAGTAGAACTGAATGTAATTGACTCCTGACTTAGCTTGACTAGTCATTAACTGAACTGAACTGAACTTGGTTGGTTTCGGCACTCCCAGTGGCTCCTAAATTGTAGGGATTGGTCTAGGAGGCTCCTAAACTGATGCAATTAAGTGAAATCAGGGGCAGTAAGCCTCGATTAGTGTTCCCCACACTTTAGTAATTGAACCATGTGCCCCAATTAGGAAAAGTGGACCCAATGGTGCTAATGACTATAAATAGACTGGATGGCTTCCGATTTAGACATGACTCCTAATTTAGACATATGACCAAATTTGGGCAAGGGAGGATTAGTAATCCTAACAATCTGGCGGTGGTCCATTTCCTGGGTTCGACAACTCTTCTATACTTACCAAAACTTTCCATTCTGGGGCCCATTCCTCGATGATGGCGTCCAACTCTTCCTTCTTCAACTTATATTGTGGTGTAAGCCATTGCTTTTCTAGAACTTCTCGTGCCTGAATATGTATGGCATGGGGCCCTATATCTAGTCATGCAATCCTTTGATATTTATTTATCGCTTGGTCTATGAGACACGACACCTTGACTTCTTCCTCTCATAGTGCGTCCATATACAAGTGAAACTGAATGTTGTTGTTTGTTTGATGTTCCTTGTCATTAAGCACCCACTAGTTTTTATATCTTGCACTACGGTAGATGTTGACGATATCAATCTCCATTCCTTGATAATATGTTGGCTTCATCCATCCAGCAAATGCAATGAGTATGAGTAACCAATAGTTGGTGAATGGCTTCCATGAGTCTTGTGCAAGCATCAAATCCTTCATCGGTTCATTCAATAGGAATAGGGACCAATTCATATGTATTCCTACTTCACACTTCTCTATGGATGCAATAACCCCCGGCGTGCACTGATTCATCTGGTTCTTCTGCACTACCTTTACTTCCAGCAACTTCTCTGTAATTTTGACTACTCGGTCGTTGATAGAATCAATTACATATGCTATTTATCTTTGAAGACGCCATATTTTCTTTGCATCCTTGCTGCGAACTTCTTGTTGTTATATTTTCCTTGAAAGTATTGTGACATGTCGACCCCTTCCTTGGGTAAGCTGGTGATTTGGTATATCAAATCAGTCGTGATTGGAACCTTTGTTCCTAACCATATATAGCCACTATAGAAGCATGCTAGCAACTGCTTCATGCACACATTTAATTCTGTGGAATGTCCAAAATGCAGCATATGGACGATCAAAAATATTCCAGAGCGCTGCAGTCCTAATGCCCATTATGTAGGTTCTCTAGTGATTGGTCCATTCTCAGCATGTTTCCTCTACTCAAAGACATCCTTTGTGAATTCCATATATGATAGGGTATTGTGCTTGTTGTATTGGAGCTTCTGCATCCGCAACACAATGTTTGTCATCATGTGAACACCTTTGGGTGTTGCCGACATCTTAATTATATATTTATTGGCTTTGTTGACCCAAACCACTCATGCTCCTGCCTTCCTCGATGGTACATACCCATGAATATAATTTACCTTTGGTCCTTGTGGCTGACTTCTGGCCATCGTCTCCTCTTCCATCGTAGAGTATGGACCCACTTCTCCCTCTACAAGAATCCTGTTTGAACCTTGGATTTACTTGGTTCTCTTGTACGAGGTGATTGGACGATTCATAGTTTTCTTCTTTCTTATCGGTTTCCCTGCCACGAATACCACCTCCTACATTTATTCAATTATGGCTTTCAACACTATTGGAGCTTCCTGCATTCTTGTGCTTGAAATAACTTGCTCCATCGCTTCCACAACTCCTCTCTCTATACTTACCTCTCTATATTCTTTATCAATGCACACAATGGATCAAACCAATATCCTTGGTTCGATTTATAGCTTTTGCACCCCTCATACAATGGATTGCATCATGATTATTAAATATTCATTAATCAACCCGATCCTTCGTCGATTATGCAAATCTAATGCATGCCTTAGTCATTAATTGTAGATATTTACAACTTGTGTCGTCGCTTGTGTGGTGAAATAACTTCATTTATTTCTTGATTTGACTTGTTCCTTCCTCATCTGGTATCGACAAGTTCCCAATATTGTCGCAGTTCTCCTTTTCTCATCTTTCTTCCCTCTATCGACATAGTTTCTTTTATAATTTTCCATCCTTTCATCATCAATTTTTTTTCTTCCTTCATAGCTATTAGCATGGGTGTCACACCTGGCTATCCTGATAGGGATTAAGATGACTCCCATTGACTAGTTTTGGAAACATAACTCCGTCTAACTGCTGCAATTGTACTACAACTTCGTCAATAATTAATTGTATAATTTATGGACCAAGCCAATGCATTTGAAGATTTCCTAGGTGATTCACAAACTTGCTGTCGTAGAGGAGAACCATATCTCCATGTTGAAAGTGTTTTTTTTACATGGGGATCATGCCAAGCATTCTATCGCTCCTTTTCTCTTGTTGATGGAGACATGCGATGTAATGATCATCTTCAAGTCAAACCAATTGTTCCAGTATGTATTCGATCACTCCCTCGTTGCTCATTCCTATAATTACTGCTATGCGTATATTGGTAACGATATAATCTATTGGCATCACCACTTCATTACCATAAACCAATTTGAATGGTGTTTGGCCTGTCAGTATTTTACATGTCATTATGTAGGCCCATAATATCACATGGATTTTTAGATCCCAATCATCACATCTTAGACTACATACCTTCATGAGCGCATTTTCCAATATCTTATTGAACTCCTTGACTGTTCCGTTCACTTGTGGATGGTATGTGGTTCTTTTATTATGTTGTATCTAGAATTTCTCTATCAACGCTTTGATTTTTTGATTAAAAAAATGACTACCTTGGTCACTCATCAATATCTTAGGACATCCAAACTGAGTAACCACATTGTCGAAGAGAAATCGTGTTGATGTTGCAGTTGTGTAGTCCTTCACTGGTGTTGCCTGAACCCATCTTATCAAATAGTCTGTCGCAGTGATGATCTATCAATCCCCTATTCTTTTCCCTTGAGGATTGATGGGTTCGACAAAATCGACTTCCCACTTTTTAAATGCTTGTAGTGTTACCTGAGGTACTAATGAAATCTTGTCTCTTCGTAATGGATTCCTTGTTCTTTGACATACATCACATCTTTTAGTGTAATATGCAGCGTCACCATGTATTGTTGGCCACCATAATCCAACTTGTATTATTTTGCTGGCAGTTGCACGTCCTCCATAGTGTCCTCCTGCAATCCCACCACATGCCTCTTCTAACACTCTTTATTGCTCATGTGGAAGAACATATTACTATAAAGTTTCATCTGGACCCATCTTGTATAGATTCCTTACGATAAGTTGGAAGTCCTCATATTTGACAACTAGTTTCTTCTTCAAACTAGTGGTGAAATCCTTAGGGGATTTACCTGTGACAAAAAAATTGAACTATTTTTTTCATAGTGGTCATCAACCATTCCAATTTTAATCATCTCTGCATCAGTTAAACTATCATCGATGCTGCATGGTTCTTCACTTGAATCTATCCTTGACAGGTGGCTAGGTTTGATGTTTAGCCGTCCATGCTTCACAATGATCTCGAAGTCAAATTATTAAAACAGTAGTAACCATCAAAAAATCTACCCCCCTAACACAGTATTATTGACAAAGTATTTCAACACTGAGTGATCCATAAACATTTTGAAATGTCCTCCTAATAGGTAATGGAAGAATTTATGCAATGCATATATACCATCACCAATCCTTCTCTTTATATCGCCGTGTTGCTTCTATCCGTGGTAGATAGATTCCTACTCGTGAATGCGATCTGATGGTTGATTCATCCTTCTCCTGGTTGGGCTAGTATCACTCCCAATGCTACCGATGAAGCATCGACATGGACATGGAATTCCCTTTTCCTATTTTGAAAGGATAATATTCATGCTATGATCATTTTATGCTTCAGTATGTTGAGGATCCTCTAGAATTTGACATTCCACTCAAACTTCGCATCCTTCTTCAAAAATTTCTCCATCGGTGTAGTGATCGTTGCATATTCCCTTATAAACTTTCGGTAATACCCTTTGTGGTCCAACATTTCCTTGAGTAGTTTCATTGTTGTTGGTGTTAGTAGATCAAAAATTACTGTGATCTTGGTGGAATCGAGTAACATACCTTCCTTACACATAATGTGTCCCAAAATAAATCCAAATGGTGCACAGAATATATATTTCTTTAGATTTAGTGAAATCTAATGTTCTTGACACCTTTCCAGCATCAATCAAATATTCACGGCATGGTATTTTACTAACCCATATACAAATTGGTCATCCATGTGGACTACACAGAACATATGAATGAAGTCTTTAAATGCAGCAACAACTAGCCTTGAAAAAATTGTCGGTGCATTCTTGAGACCAAATGACATCATGATGTATTGAAAACACCCCCAATGTGGTTTTGTGTCTATCCTACTTCGTAATACTTATTTGATGATATCCTGAAAATATTTTCATGAATGAGTAGATTTTTCGTCCTCTAATTCCTTCTAGTACTTCGTCAGTAAATGGTGTCAAAATGGATCATGAAGACTTGCATCATTCAATTTCCTCAAATTGACGTAGATCCTGATTTCGTAGGTATTTTTATCCTACACAACCATCAAGCTAATACATTCCGATTCTTTGATAGGATCGATAATTCCTACATCCAACATCCAATCTAATTTAGTTTTGATGTGCTCTTTATACCTTCGATTCAACCTATATGGTCGTTGTTTTATTAGTTTTGCATCTGGCTTCAGAGGAATCTTCATTTCACCCAAGTCTCATGAAATGCCTTTTGTTTCGAAAATTTTTGTTGGAAATAAGTCCTGGGATTCATATAGCAGGCCAGTGACCTTCCCCATAGTCGATTCATCCCAATAATATCCAATATTAGCAAACTTTGGGTCTTCTTTTGTCCCAATATCGACCTTAGTTATCTCTAGCGATTGTTTGAATTTATTGCATGGTATTTCTGGTGCTTTGATGTATCGAATTCCTTCTGAATCCAGAATGTCATCAAATCTCAGATCATCCTTGTTATTAGGTTCTCTCGACACATTATAACATTCCAGCATCATCTATGGTGTCAGTGTCTGTTGTGATTTCGTTGGTAACTCAATTAGACTTTTTTCTAATACCTTGTCGTGGATGTCCTGTAGTGCCTTATGAATGCATGGATTTTCATTTGTGAAACCAAAGGTATGGCTGAAACTGGTAATCATCTCTTCCCACATTGTTGTTTCCCTTCACTGCTTTACAAAAACATACCATCTCTATGATATTATGTCCAACGTCTGGATGTATGCATGAACCCATCTCTCTTTCATCCTTAGATGCCATTTTGCTTGGCATGTTATCAGATGATCACTTGGATCATTCATTCCATCATATTTATTTCCTTGGTAGTGCTCAGCTTCCCCAAATAGAACTTCCATTAGTTGACAACATATCTTTCAATCTGTTATCAACATTTTATGTGCAACTCACCATCTTGTCAGAGTGGTCTTCAATGCTTCTTACAATGCCACCAACCATTGTTGTGTGGATACTCTGTCTTCAAACTTGCTAATGAAAAATGTTAGGTCAGGTAGTCCTTCATATGTCAGAATATCCAATAATTCTGTCACTACCCATATTATTGACTGAGTGATTCATTCCCATTTTCTAATTGATGCTTTATGCAATTGATTCTGTTAATTTTCTAATGCATCATCAGAGCTTGAAGATGTTGAGCTGATACTTCTCATACCAACTCTCCATCATGAGTGGGGTTGATGTAGTCCTCAGAGACATTGTAGGAATTATCCCACTCTCCCATGAGTTCATCTTTTATTGGCTCCATATATCATTTTCCTTCGTGGGGATCTAATGAGGAAATGACCCTCATGTCGTGATTCTCAAATGTCATGGTTCTTTTCTTGAAATTGACTAAATTTTCCATTTCCCACTCGATTCCCAATAGCGAAGGGTATTAATTTGTCACAATGGTCTAGGAACTGAAAAACATAGTCTCACAAAGAATTCAGACAAATATGCATAAAATTGGCAAAATGGTGCTACAATGGAAGTAGCAGCTATGTATAATCAAATGAAAGAATGATGATACAATACAATGATCATTCTAGATGCATGAATTCCAAGAAAATTCGAATTCCCAAGGAGGTCATTCGAATTAAATGAGTGATTCTGGCTTAACTGAATGTAAGCCACAGTAAACACTCAAGTTGACCACTGATCAAAACCCTAATTGACTCAACTAATCCCTAACTAAAGTTGGAGTGCAATAAATGATTGAGTCTAATTGAAAGTAGCTTAGACACATGTCACTGCAAGCCAACCAACAAGTGGTAGTGCATCAATGACTCCAATGAACCCCAATGAGGTTAACTAAAGTGTAACTGGCCATCAAAAGTGGTTGGAGGTGCCCCTGTTGACTCTAGTTCATTAAATAATCATTAAATAATCAATTTAATGAAGGGAGGCGCCTTCACTGCTCTGTTTAACTGATTGAAACCATCAGTTAGCAATAAAGTGCATTTACGACACTCAGATCACCCTCAGAGTGCTCTAGTTAGCCTCCTCGAATGTAGGAGAAGGCTTAGTTAGCCTCTTTGACTGAAGGTAGGCATGGGTGTGCTCATGCTGATGTCACACAATGCTCCTCTGATGTCAATTAAGTCAATAAAACTTAGGATAGTGGTTTAACTAGGCCAAATTGACCAAAATGAGTGTGGATGGTGGTAAATGTCTCCAACACCCCCCCTTAAGCTATACTCAGGAGAAGTAGAAAACATAAAGTGCATAAGAATGCTAGGGCCCAAACAACAAAGGCCATAGGTCACCCTGCACAATACTGAAATTCAAACAATGCTCAAAACAAACTAAGTGAGTAAAAGAGGGAAAACCCAGTGGGAAACCCCCCCCCCCTCAATGAACATTGAAAGTAGTTGGATCACCCTAATTAACTCACCCCCAATAGTGAATGGAGGTAAGTGAACTTCTTTTCTAAAAATATCTTGGTGAAGATGCCTGCAATCTGCTCATCAGTCAGGAAGTATTTAAAATTGATGGTCCTGTCATGCACTAGCTCCCTGATATAGTGCATGTGTATCTCTACATGCTTGGTTCTCTACCTGGTAACTGGATCTGTGGATATATTAATAACACTTTGATTGTCACAAAAGAGGACAGTGGAAAAAGTACTACCAAGATCAAACTTTGAAATAATTCCATGCAACCAAATATCTTGGATGCAAGCATTCACCGCTCCTCGATACTCAGCCTCTGCTGAAGACAATGCTATGGTGGCATGATTTTTGCTAGACCAGAAAATGGGGCCACCACCAAACATGAAGACATATCCAGAAGTAGACTTCTGGTCAATAGAGTCACCCACCCAATCGGAATCTGTGTATCCATCTAGCTTTAGCTCGGAGTCTGTAACATAGTGAATGCTGTAGGTCCTAGTTCCCTGAATGTATTGGAGGATCCTCTTGGCTGCCTTCCAATGAAGATCATGGGGCTGCTGCATCTATATTGATACATTATTCATGGCATAATAGATATCAGGCCAAGAATGAGTCAAGTACAACAAGCTACCAATCAGCTGTCGATAAATAGTGCAGTCCATGGGAGGTGTGCTTTTTCCTTCTTCAAGGCTGATCCCTGAAAGGAAAGGGAATGTTGCAGGCCTACATTAAGCCATGTTAAACTTGAATAATATTTCTTATATGTATTTGGACTGAGTGACAATTATCCCGTCATAATTTTTCTCAATTTCAATCCCCAACAATTGTTTTAAGAGCCCCAAATCGCTCATTTCAAATGCATTATGGAGAGCAGTTTTGATGACTGAAATAGAAGAAACTGTGCTACTTGTGATCAGTAAGTCATCAAAATATAAAACAATAATAATCAAATTACCATCATAATTCTATATATACACATTTGGATCTGATCTACACCTTTGGAAGTTTTGCGAGAGAAGGAAGGCATCCATCTTGGAATACCACTCTCTTGGGGCCTGTTTTAACTATATAATGACTTCTTTAGCTTGCAAACCAAAGATGGATCAGAGATGTAGCCCTCAAGATGCTTCATGTATATCTCCTCATGAATATATCCATGCATAAAGGCTGACTTAATATCCATATGATGCACTTCCCAGTGCTTAGATGCTGAAATTGCCAAAACTAGGCGGATGGAGTCTATTTTTGCAACCGGTGCAAAAGTCTCATGGTAGTCCACACCTTGGACCTGAGAGAAACGTTTTTCCACCAGCCTTGCCTTATATTTGTAGGTGCTTCCATATGCAACCTTAGTCTGAAACAACCACTTGCATTGAACCAATTTCCTTCCCATAGGAAGAGAAACTAGCTCCCAAGTAGTGTTTTTTTGAAGAGAATTCATCTCTTCATCCATGGCAACTTGCCATCTCGGATCCTTCTAAGCATGGTAGTAGGAATTTTGGTCTAAAATTATCATCAAATAACAATATTAAGACAGCAAATAATCAAGACAAGAGAGTGCAATACCTGCTCTTTGGAAATCAGACCGGGTTCTCCTTAGATCATCCGGATTTCCAATGTTATCTCCTGCGGAGGAGAGTGTCTGTCAGGCCCATGTTGGGAGATGATTTTGCACTTCAGGTTTTGATTCAATATGTTATTTTTGTTGTACACTGATATTAGAAATTATAGGATCTAAATCAGGTTCATCATCCCCAATTTCATCATCCAAATATTCAGTAGAATAGGAAGGAAATTCAACAGTTTTCTCCTTCACTAGTTCCACCTCCTGAAGAGGCTCATCGAACTTGACACTCATTTCGATGATGATTTTTTTTGTTTTTATATCCAGAAGATTGAAACCTTTTGATTCATTAGGATACCTAATAAATAGACATTCTATGCTTTGCAGTTGCAAATCCCTCCTTTTATCAAGTGGATTCCGGGCCCATGCAGTGGACCCAAACACCCGTAGGTTCAACACATCCGACTTGTGTCCGAAGTATGCTTCAAAAGGGGTATTCCCTTTGATGGATGAGTGTGGTACTCTATTTTTAATATATTTTGCAGCATGCATGGATTCAGCCCACAAATTTGCAGCCAACTTCTTTGATTCCAACATACAGGTGGTCATCTCCTTGAGAGACCAATTCTTCCTCTCCGCTACACTGTTTTGTTGGGGAGTGTAGGTAATTGAATGCTGGACCTGAATACCAATTTGGGAGCATATGTGTAGCAACTCATTACTAACATACTCCCTGACATTATCATATCTCAAGATCTTGATCTTTTGTCTAGATGCATTCTCAATCAAGGCCTTTAAATCAATGAATTTTTCACAAACTTCAGACTTCTTTTTGATAAAGAAGACCCATGTGTACCTGGAAAAAGCATCAATAAAAGTCAGAACGTACCTTGATCCATTCATGGATGTGATAGGCATGGGACTTTTGATATCATAATGTATCAGTCCCAAGATGCATGATGCTCATCTTTCTTTCCCTCGATCAAACTTGTGCTCAAGGTGGTTTCCAACAACACAACCCTTGCAAATTGCAATGGTTGCCTTGATGAATGGGAGGCATTCAACCATGGAATTTTGCTATAATTGCTATAAGTATTTGAAGTTGAGATGGATGAACCTCTCATGCCATAGTCTACTAACTTCATTTCCACGAGTCAATAGTGCAGTGGGCTTTGCATCCACCACAAAGTGGGAAAACTCATAGGCCTTTGCATGATCGCTTGCAAGGACTTTTGCAACAAGTTTTCCAGATGCAAGTTCCATGATCTCTACATCATTTGGGATTAGAATACTCTCTTGTGCACTCCTGTATGTGCCATTTGATAAACAATCAGGAGGTTTGATGCCAGAGATGGTCCATACAAAATATTGGAAAAATAGCCATTCTCAAGATCAACAGTACCTTCTCCTTCGGAAATGATGGTGGAGTCATTTCCCATGTGGATGGGGATGGATTTTCTGGTCTCCAAATATGAGAAGGAGTCTCTTTCAGCCATCATGTGGTTTGAAGCTCCAGAATCTATCAAGAGTGCTTTGGACTTTGAAGTGTTTTCCATGAGGGCATGACCTCTTTCATGCCTTGGTTCCCGATCTTGCTGATCTCTCCTCCGAAAGCTTTTTCGAAGATTGATGTGATTTCTCTAAAGGAGAGAGGTAGCTTCATCAAGTTTCTTCTTCATACAGGCATGTTCAGGGTGGAAGCCCTTCCCGCAGTATGATCAGTTGAATTTTTCCTTTCCATGATGCCCTTTTCCTTTGTTCTTCTTTGAGCCAGAAGACTCATCATGCTATTGGTTGTCAAATTTAGGCTTAGGAACTTTGAATTTAGTTTTTGGGTTCTTCTACCGCTTTCCTTTACCTTTTAGATCTTTGGGCCCTGAGACATGGAGGCCTTGATCATGGGAGGATCTAATGATCCCCATATAAACAAGCTTATCATGTTCACTTATTAGGGACTCAATGAAGGCATTGAGTGAAGGCATCTTCCATCCAGGGGTTGTGAGCTTCCCCGCACGAAATGTAGAGACAAAAAGCAATTAATCAGCTCCAAGTTTGGAGAGTATGGTGAGGATGAGTTGATCATCCTCCTTCTCCACTTTACATTGCTTCAACAGTAAGACAATGTGCTTGAATTTTGTGAAAAAGTAATTCAAGGTCTCAAAATTGGAAGGCTAGAGAGACATCAACTCATTCTCAAGCTGGTATACTCTCAAATCATCCTGCTTTCCATACATGGTTTCCAAATTGTCCTAGATTTCCTTTGGAGTCTTCAATCCCAAGAGATGGAAAAGAAGATCCCAGGAAATAGAGAGGCACAAGAATCTAAATGCTTCATCTTTCTTGTTCAAGAATCTAGCTTTGTATATCACAAAAGCAGGCTCTTCTTCAGTGTCCATAGTGACCCTTTAGAGTCCTCTAGCATGTAGCTGGATCTCCATGTCTCCTTTCCATGAGTGGAAATTGAATGAAGTCAAGAGTTCTATGGAAGAAGCCATTTGAAATTGCTGAAGTGAATTCTTTCACCTGTTAAAAACCTAAAAATCACAACAAAAGGGGCACCGTAAGGTCTGACAACCTGCACATTTTAGGCTTTCATCACACCCAACATAGTCAATCAAGCAAGCTTGATCAACAATTTCCTTACTTTGGGTATTAAGTGGTAAGCCTTGGATTCTGGTGCAGTGATGGAATGTTTTAGCTTTGCTCAATTTTTCATGCAAGATCTATCAAAAACCTTATTTTTGAGAGATCTGAGCTTCATCCTGCCATGAGCTTTGATACCATATTAATTTTTCACAGTGGTCTCGGAACTGAAAAAAACAGTCTCACAAAGAATTCAGACAAATATGCATAAAATTGGAAAAATGGTGCTGCAATGGAAGTAGCAGCTCTGTATAATCAAATGAAAGAATGATGATACAATACAATGATCATGTTAGATGTATGAATTCCAAGACAATTGAAATTCCCAAGGAGGTCATTTGAATTGAAAGAGTGAGTCTAGCTTAACTTAATGTAAGCCATAGTAAACACTCAAGTTAACCACTGATCAAAACCCTAATTGACTCAACAGAGCTCTAACTGAAGTCAGAGTGCAATAAATGACTGAGTCTAACTGAAAGTATCTCAGACACATGTCACTACAATCCAACCAACAAGTGGTAGCACATCAATGACTCCAATGAACCCCGATGAGGTTAATTGAAGTGTAATTGACCATCAGAAGTGGTTGGAGGTGCCCCTATTGACTTCCGTTCATTAAATAATCATTAAATAATAAATTTAATGAAGGGAGGCACCTTCACTTCTCTATTTAACTGATTGTAACCATTAGTTAGCAATAAAGTGCATTTATGACACTCAGATCACCCCTAGAGTGCTCCAGTTAGCCTCCTTGAATGTAGGAGAAGGCTTAGTTATCCTCCTTGACTGAAGGTAGGCATGGGTATGCTCATGCTGATGTCATACAGTGCTCCTCTAATGTCAATTAAGTTAATAAAACTTAGGATAGTGGTTTAACTAGGCCAAATTGACCAAAATGAGTGTGTATGGTGGTAAATGTCTCCGACACAAGGTACGGGCTAGTGTTGTAGACTATTTCAATAACATCAAAGTCGTCATACATTTTTAGTCCTTCTAATTCAATAAATAGGTTAGTTACCCATCCAATTGGAGAAACCTTAGCCTGATTTTCTAAACAAAGTCATATAGGGGACCAAACTAGTTGTGGATTCCCTATATTTTGCCATGTTTGCTTGGTTAGGATATTCACATCTGATCCTAGATCCAAAATAATTGAATCAACATCATATTCTCCTATTCGTACATTCCTCCTCGTTTCTTTTCTTGTTTTCTTCTTTAGGAGCGAATTAACTGGGTAGTCATGTCGCCATTCTCCCCATCAATACAAAAATATTTCTATATCTGCTAATGCATCTTGATCCTTTGCTAATGCTAGAAAAATTTCCAGAAATTTTTCAGAGTACTGACGTTTATTTTTTTATCTTGGTGAATTCATCGTCTCAACGCTCGAGGACATGTTGTATATAGGTAGCTTACCGGTATTCTTATTGAAGAAGTCAATCTCTTCAAAGAAAGTTTATTTCTCAATTTCTACATCAAATTGATCTTTCTTTCAAGCCGTAGTTTAGATATTTGGTAGGATTCCTTCATCTCCAGTCGTAGCCCCTCCTCGTGTTACCACGCCGACATGTACTAGTTTAATCCTTATCTCTATTGATATCTTCCCTACAGTTGGTCTTGGATTTTTATTATGAATCTTAATCTAATTTATAGTCTGGTTTGGTTACAGTTGTGGTGGGATATTAGCCTTCCATTTCACAATTAATTGTGGACATTCCTCAGCAGTGAGGTCTGCTGTACTATTGCAAGTAAATTGGGATTATAGATTTAGGAAGTACCACTGATAATGTCCCAGTACTTCATAATTATAGCATGTAGCTAGTCCATGACCTGGACCCATAGATCTTCCATGACCGAAGCTTCTATTACGTCCTCCCCAAAATCCTCCTCAGAATACCCCTTGCTTCTATTACGACAGTTGGTTATACCGTGGCTGATTAAATTTTTGTTGTGGTAGATTATACTGTGTTTGTTGTTGATTATGTTGCGGCTAAGTATACTATGCTTTTTGATGAGTATACTGTAGTTGATACTGAGTATACTGCGGTTGCAGCTAACTAAATTGTGGTTGAGTATACTGCGGTTGTTGTGGAAGTTTTTCCACTGGTCATTGCTCCTCCCCCTTCATAATTTTTGTATCCATTATTCTTTCTTGGAGAAAATAATAATCTCTATAACCCTTTTCTTCATGACCAACATATCGATAGAAGTTGCAAAAATACTAGCTGATTTTGACACAATCTTCTGTAAGTACATGTACTCTTATGACTGATATCCTTTTGTCTGACAAATTCGACACCATGGTAGTCCTCCTTAGCTTAGTGGGTTTGGATCCCTAGACTGTAAATATTTGTAGAATTCCTAGAACTAATATTTGTGATGTCCTTCAGATTGACATTGACTACACCATACTTCTTCGTGGACATCTTTTCCCTTTTTAATATCCTGCAGTTGGATAGTAAGGTTCGTTAATTACGACTAGATCTGGCTCATGCCAATTCCCTATTCATGGATAGGTGAATCTTCCAACTTCATTGCAATTTCTAGGGCTTCTGCTTGAGATGTGATATTTCGTTGCATCAAAGGCATGCGGATATGGGGTACCAAGCCTGCGATGAACCATTCTTTATGTTTCACATCACTCATACCAAAGCTAACCTTAGCCATTAATGTTTTGAATTGTTGATCGAAGTCCCATACCGACTCAATGGGGAATTTATTTATTTCCTTCAATTCTTTAATATACAGTGGTTCTGATTTTGGTTTCTTGAATTTATTGATTAGTCCTATCTTGATTTGCACTAGGGTCTTCTGGGATTCCCTGTCGGTACTTATAAAAATTTCATATACTAGTCCAGTGCATAGCCTTGAAAGGTCATCTCCAATTGTACTTTCTCTATATCTTTGTCTTGCACTTGTATTACTATCCATACTACTTCACATAAGAACCAATACTGCTTGGGATCCTCATTCCCATTACCCTGAAGCAAGGGTATATTTACGTTGTCACCCACCATTATGGGTCTCTATCAGTGCTTATCTATTTGCCACTATTTCCATCGTGTTGACACACAAGACAACCTTGTGAAGAACTCACATTTCTTCTTCCTAAGTTTGGAGCAGTGTGCATATTTGTAGGTACATTGTAGCTTTGGGTCAATCCTCCTTCAGATTCAGGAGTATCCTGGTCATTTCCTTCATCCTTGTAGGGTCTCCCTTATGGTCCCTTCTTGTAGTTTTTTGTTCTGGACACACCAGGAATCTCCTCAGTCATCCTCCTCTTTTCTTGCTGGAACCTCACCCCACTTCACAGGCGACCACATTGTTCCACGACTTCCCTCGCGGTCTCGTCATGAATCCCATCCATCTACCCCGTATCATTTCATACAAACCTCACCTTCATAGTACCCAAAGCCTCCGCACACTGGGGCTTTACTCGTCGGAATTCATCTTTAGTATTCCTTTTTCACAAATGAGCATCTTGGTCCACAACTATAGTGATAGTAGGAATCTCCCCCTTGGTCCCTTAAAGATTTCCCTTTTGGCATCGCTGTAATATTTGATTGTATCGACAATGAATTTGGTAATATACACTTCCAAAATGCTGTCTATCCACACCTCGACGACCCTTTAAGATTTGTTGTTCACCTTCTGCAATTGTTGGATTAGTTTCGGAGTCCAATGATCAGGCTCACCTCCATAGAAATTATTTTTCTGGAAAGTAAGTTGCGCCAACCATTCATACAATTCTATCAGAAATTCAGCGAAAAATATCTCATGAATATCAGGATATATATATCTTCCCAGCTAGTTTTTTGTTGTCAACCTCATGTTCTGGTTCTCTCCTTCTGTAAACTATTGGGCCTTCTTATCAAACCAGTCTTGGATGTCCAACTTCATCGGATTCCACAACATGTCCTCTTCTTCTTTGCAATATGGTACCAAGAAACAAAATCATTTGTTGACATAGATATTTCGATAGGGATTCACTTCTCACTGTCATCAACAACTACCGAAACAGACTCCCTATACATTGACCTAGAATTTCACCAATTGGTTAATTTTTGGGATTTTTTCCAAATAATAAATTTGCTATTTGGTCATTTTTAGTGTCTATTATCACCTATATTTACATAAAATATGTTTTTTTATCATAATATTCACCAAAGTTTACAAATTTCAGTGTTAATTTTATGCTTCATATTTAATATTTGCCTACCTATCTATAACCATGTTTTTTTTTATCCAAAAAAATTGCATAGAACACTATACTTAAGTATAATATTAGAATCCTTAAAAAATACCCTGGTTCTTTGGCTACCATCAGAACAGAATCGCAAAGGAAGACCGATAGAAGAAAACCTTTGCAATGGAGTAGGGTTGTTTCTAATACATGGTAATTCCCTTTGGACTCAAGAACGCTCATGTTATCTTTTCTAAGATTGTAGTGGCTGCCTTAAAATATTTTATCCATAAATTTCTTGAGGTCTACTTTGATGATTGGACGGTATTTGGGATCATTAAGGATCCTATTGAGAGCCTCATAATGATGTTGGAATGGTGTCACTAGTATCATATTTTTTTGAACTTAAAGAAGTGTATTTTTGTGCCCCTTTTGGAATTCTATTGGGAGATGTATTTTTTAGTGATGGAATCTTGGTCAGCCCTGCTAAAATTGTAATTATTTTTTACCTATCACCACCTACCATTGTGAAAAAAATGAGAAAAACATTAGGAAATACAAGATACTATCAAAACTTTATCAAAGGATCTGCAGAGGTGAATGCTCTGATGGAGAAGTTACTAAAGAAGGATGTTAAGTTCCAGTGGATAGAAAATTTCCAAGAAAGTCTAGACACTTTAAAGAACAAGATGGTTACAGTGCATATACTTGTATTTCCAGACTAGAAGAAGGATTTTTCATGTACATGTCGATGCATCATTTGTCATGCTCAGTGTGGTACTAGCACAACCTGTGAAGGGTTGACTGATCACCCTATTTCCTTTTCTAGCAGGAAATTATCAACAACAAAGAAGAACTATACCACAAAAGAAAGAGAGGGACTAGCCATGTTATACGTTCTACAGAAATTTTGACCTTCCTTGCTGGGTGGACATTTCAAAATTTATACAAATCACTCAATGTTGAAATACCTCATCAATAATCCAATGTGTGTGGGGGAAGGGGGGGGGGATATTTTCTAGTGGCTACACCTTTTTCAGGAATTTGAATTTTAAGTCATTGTTAAACCGGGTCAACTGAATTCAGTGCCACCCAATATATCAAGGATTGAGAGTGGAGAAGAACCTAGTAATCTCAATGATAGTCTCACTGACACATAATTATTTGCAATAACAACGTTTGATGATCATCACAAATACATCATACAATTTTTTAGTATGGGATATTCCCCATCTGAATTTACTACTACACAAAAGAAACAATTAGTTGTGTGAGATGCATATTTCTAGTAGATCGTTGAACAATTATATAAAATGGGTCCCGATGAGATTCTTCATCATTGTGTCTTGGAGCACGAATGACCAATGATAATGAATGAAGCATATGTTGGTGTTGCGGGAGGCCATTATGATGGAAAAGAAGTAGTGCAAAAGATATTGCAAGCAGAATTGTGGTATCCCACCATGCATGCAGATGCTCGAGAATATTGTCCCAGCTATGATGTTTGTCAAGGAACTGGAAATCTATCACAACGAGATGAAATTCCATTCATACCTCAAATAGCATTGCAGGAATTTGAAAAATGGGCTTTTGATTTTGTGGGACCGATTAATTCAATAGGGAAAAGAAAAGGTACAAGATGGGCTACAACAACACTCATGAAGGATTGTACTACTGTGAATTTTGTCAAGTTCCTTTTAGACAATGTTGTGACTTGATTCAGATGCCTGAATATTTTGATAACTGACAAAGGCACACACTTTGTCAATTAGTTGATTGTAGAATTAACTGAAGAATTCTAGATACAACATAGAAAGACAATGCCATATCACCCTCAATCAAATTGTATTGTCAAAGCATTGAACAAGATCTTGGAGAATGCATTGACACAAATTTGCAATGTTCAAAGAGACAACTGGGACCAGAAAATACCTGTAGTTCTATGGGCATACCGAATGAATTGTAATAATTTGATAGGTTGAACCCCATTTTTCCTAGTATATGTACAAGAGGTCATGATGCTAATGTAATATATTGTACCCAGCCTAAGGATTGTTGTGATTATAGAGATGAAAGTTGTTGGTGTTGTCAAGAAAATATTGTCGTAGTGGATACATTTTGATGAAGAATGTTTTGTTGCAGGTTACCATCAAAACATTTAGAAGGAATGATAAAAATTATGGCATGATTTGTGCATTAAGAATAAGCGATTTCAAGTCAGAGGACTTGTTCTTCTATACGATAAGTTTTTTCTAAGCATCCAGGAAAGCTTAAACAAAATGGCTAGGACCGCATATTGTAATTAACATCACTAATGGATGCCTAATGCAACTATATAACTTAGATGGAACACCCTTCAAAGGATTGGTGAACAGAAGTCAGCTAAAGCCCTACCAAGATAACCACGACTTGGTCTATTGAAAAAAACAAGAAAAGAGAAAGACAAGAGAAAGACAAAACCCTATAAGTAATTTTGTTTTGGTTTTATTGTAGGCTACTAGTTTTTTGCAAGGCGAAGAAAAAGGTGCCACAAACTATCTATCTGTCACAGATGACAAAGGGTGGAGAAAACAATTCATTTGTCACAATCAAATAAATAAGTCGCAAGATTAAATACAGGTCGCATAAAAATAAGAGATGTTGGATTATTGGCCCATGTGACGGATATCACTGCCACTTTTCCATTCATTGTCCGTGCATGTGAAGGACTGATTTATTGAATGGGTAGATGTTATCACCTTCGCACCTAAGATTCAGTTCAATCTGCTACACCCGAGTGAGAGTATTCCAATGTTTTCTGCAACTGCAAGATTCGAAATGAGTTTTTCACTAAGTATGGTTATTTCCATTTCCAATACAAGCACAATTGAAAATTTTGGTGTCACAACTGCATCTCCCACACTCATTATGGAAAACACTTCTGGATATGTTCCATTGGAAGTTAGGGCTGCAAGGGAAGTGATGCAGTCATTAGTAATTCCTCCAGTGAGGTTTAGACGAGACCCAGCAGGCTCGTCAATGAGGAAGTAGTCTAGTAACCACAAGAAGAAAGTACTAGTAGCACCACTATAGGAAGGAGAAGAAGAAACAAATGAAATTCAGATACCCGATGATATTCTACCAAAACCACCTGATGCACCAAAGAGCAGAATCACAAAAATGCAAAGTATCCATTGGTAAAATTAGTTATTTCGAAAAGGACTTCGAGTAATGCTAAATAAAAATGAGATCCTACAACATCGCCTTCAGCTTTACAAGAAGCACATGATATGTTTGGCGATGTCAATGAACTTTACAAGAAGCTCAATATATATTTGGTGATGTTGATGAACTTTTCTCTCATTGGTCCTAGCATTCTAAATAAGTAACCTTTCACACCTAGAGAAGGAAACCAACAATAGAGGATGCGAATAATATTGAAGAGGTAGAGGCACTATGTGCCAAGACAGTCGAGCAAGTTTCTCAGACATGGGAAGTGTTGATCGACAATGAATAAATAGAGAAAGTCACAAAGAAATTGTGCACTATGGAAACTGAGGTGACCCAGATGAAGAATGAAATGAAGAAGCTTCCCTTAGCAGAGAAAATGGATAAGGCTTCCTAGATGAAGATAAAATGAACAAACTACCCTTAGCAGAGAAAATAGCTAAGGCTTCCCAGATGAAGGAAGTATAACAACAAGTCACAAAACTGCGAACATAGTAGTAGAAATAGACTGACAAGGTCATAGAATTACAAGAAGAGGAAAAAAGGGTTACATGTACTATTAAACCTGTACACCATAAAGTGATAAAATCAGTAGAGTCAGTAGGACTTACAAAGTCATCATACATCATTTTTGACCTTATGGAGAATTTGAAGAAGATGAAAGCAAAAGTAAGGGAGGATACCACGTAGATAGTGAAAATATTACAGGATTTTTGAAGTAAGGTCATCACAGTAGAGGTCTTAGATTAGTGTGTCTCGGTATGAGCCATAGGTGAGTGTTGGGGGGCTGTTGGACCTAGGAAAAGATGGAAGAATTAGGTTATAATTCTGCTCAAGAACACGAAGAATTCGATTGCAGGAAAAAGGAAGCTACGACGGAGGAAGAGGATCTATAGCTGAAGCAACCATGGGAGAAGACTCCATGATGAAAGAGAACAACTATGACTAAAGATAATGACCAAGATGAAGGAAACATGGCATAAAAAGAATACAACGGATAAAAAGGAAATCTTGATGATCATGGGTAAGAAGTAAGTTAGAATAGTGCATGCTTTAGGAATAAAGCATCTTTGTATTTTTGGGCCGATAGTTCCTACCGTCAGTATTTGTATGAGAATAGGAATGACATATTGTTGGCTAACTGAATAGAGTCAGTTGATTATGACTTGTAAGAACCTATAAAAGAAAGAACCCAAATTGTGTGTAGGTTGGTCTCTAGGTCTCTACCGACTTCTGTCTTAGAAGTGTTGTAGAGTTTTAGAGAATAGAGTCAATCTAGGTTGTGTGTGGATTGACAATAGAGTGAAAGAGAGGAAAATTCAGAGATATAATATTAGAGAGAATGAGAGGAGAAAAGTCTGTATATTTTGTAGAGAAGAATTAGAAAATAGTTTGCAATATGAGTGCGAAGACAAAAGGTGAAATATATTTCTCATGCTAGATGAAGAGCACATTTGTGGTTTTGCCCATATGGGTTTCCACATTAAATGTCGTCTCCATGTGTATTTGATGAATATGTTTATGTTGAATGTATTTATGATGTTAATAAGTAGATTTGAATATACTGACTAACATTTGTTTATGAATGAGTTCTAAGATTCATGTGTCACACTGTTGATAGATAAAATCTATGAGAAGGATTTACGTTACTGTGGTAATATCTATTGATGGACAAGTAGAGTAAAATATTGAATATATGTACTAAGAATAGGAAATTATCCCCCATATTTGGTCAAGAAAGTTGGTAAGGTTCCATGAGATAATAAATCCCCACCCAACTACAGAAACCTATTTTTGGTAGCTACCCATAGATATATCTTGGGTGAGACTACATCTGCATCACAGGTTCTGCTTACTGAGCTTTGCTCTGTCGAGATGCCATCTTGGGATTTGTTAATAGACAACCAAGGGTTTGAACCTAGGTTGAAATGAGGAAACACCAACATACCTGAGGCTAACTTAGGAATACAGACTCAAGAACAAATAGTCTTCTTGGGATTCAAGCACATTATGCAAAATGTACAAAAAAACAAGGCTAGTTTTTGTTATACTCACAACAAATCTCATTATACTTGGACCATTTTTCCCAAATCAATACAAGGATTAATTAGAATAATTAATAACATAACCAATAGAATAAATAGTTATGATATGATTGTAATGGAAAATCAGATATGATTGTATCATTGACTCCCTCTTTTCAATAATTCGAAACAAACAGTGTGAACAAAGGGAAACTACACTGATCAATTAGAAAAGAATCAAAGAAGTCGTTTAAAACCAAGGAAGTGGATAAGGGTTATGATAACTAAAGTTCCTATTCACAATGTGTTGGGACCATTTAGTTTTTGGACATCAGCTGGGATGAATTCTACTTCCATGCTCCTGGGAACCCCAACATATGAAAGCTAAAACCTTTGTTATTCACTTCCCAAAGACCAAAGGTGAGGGAAAATGACTTATAGACACTTGAATACCTATTAGAATCTGCAATATATTAGTAAAAATATGTTAATGAAGGTTTATAACATATTTTGGGAGGTTATGGGGTCGCACAATAGAGACTAGTCTCTAGGACTACACAATAGGGTCAAATTCAAGGATTACCAAACACATGAAGGAGGTCACGAACATTCAATTTCAAGCATGGAATATATTAATTATCATGTTAGTGAATGTCCATAATAGAAAGAAAATAATTTTTTTATGCTTAAGTTGACTAATTCACATAAAACAAAAAACTAGTCAATTTCTCAATGATCTAGGCATGGTACCAAAAATATTTGTGAAACAATACAAACCGATTCAAATTTATTGAATAATTATATGGATTCATAAATAAATCAAAATAACCAGTGAGTAATGAAATTAATCACACAGGAATCTCATATTTTACATCCATTGGAATAAAACATTATTACATGAAGAAAGAGACTAGAAATACTTGGGAATTAGAGTAACAAACTAACCAATATATGCAAAGAACTAGTACTTATTTGGATGTGATATTAGTTCCTGAAATTATACAACATTAATGACTGGAATCCATGAATACCTGCATATGAATTCGGCTCAAAACTCTCAGAAAGGAGGAGAAGACTAGAAAGACATCTGAGATTTGAGTGGGAGACTTCCCAATCTTTGCAATGGAACTCTAAATGGAATTAAAAACCTGCAATAAAACTAAATTAATGGATACATTGGAATTATGAACATGGATGGAACACATTTTATATGGGTCACATCACCCAAATCTTATTTGAGGCCCATCACTTAACCTCTGAGAAACAAATCTCCCAAGACAAGAACAAAATGACCAAAAACAAATTTGTGAGAGGGGTGTGCTATCATTATTTTATAGACAGATTAGGATTTTTGGTCAAATTTTGTCTTCAGGTGGCTTGCTTTGCTTAATCAATGCTCCCTCATGGGTTGAATGGAAACTTACTTGATTTCTCTTCCTTGCTTTCTTGCCTTTCCAACTAACATGCGTTTTCTTCCTTTAGAAACTACGCCCTCCTTGTTTCTTGATTTTTAGGTTGGCATTCCTTTATCTCTTTTGGAAACTACTCCCTCCTTTCTTTCCTAAGTTGTATTCTTTCCATGCTGACAACTTATCCTGCACTTTCCTACTTATGCTGACAACTTAGGTTGGCATTCCTTTATCTCTTTTGGAAACTACTCCCTCCTTTCTTTCCTAAGTTGTATTCTTTCCATGCTGACAACTTATCCTGCACTTTCCTACTTTGTGCATGCTTTTTCTGGCTGACTGCTTTTGTGTTGGTTTTATCTTTTTTCTACCTTTATGAACATTTCTAATTTTCTCCTAGTTTCAATTTAGGATGACAACTCATTGGGTCCACAAGGATTCACGCTCCCACCTTATCCACCTAGCACATCCACCAGGGTCCAAAATTCAATATAATTAAAATATATAATAATATAAACATGAAATTATTAATCCTAAGTTTAAAGTGGCATATGCTTACATTATTATTAATCAAAATTAACCCTTCCTAGGATAGAAACATTAGGGGTTATATGATAATATAAGTATCATGGATACCATATGGAAGAAACATTGCAGTCCTCCCTCCCTAAATTTTCTTGTCCTCAAGCAAATGAAAAGATGTGTGATGAACATAATCACTCCCTCCAACATGCTGCTTCAATATTCTAGTGCATCTTATTCTAGAGCATTATCTTCAAGCACACTGATGAAGCAAAATTTAGGGAAAACAGTCATGGGAAGAACAACACCACTTTCTTCATTCCTTAGTATTTGTTGCTAACTAACTAGCATTGGAATTTTCTACCCATCTAAGCACCAAGGGCCATCGTGCTTCTGCTGCTCTACTCTGATTACAAATTGTTCATGCCCTCTCCCTACATAGAGCTCCATCACCATCAAACCATGCACTTAGTGCAATAACCAAGTATCCATGATACCAAGATTCCAAATAATCCATAAAAAAAAATGCAAGATACATCCTCCAACGCACCATGCAAGTAAACCACAAGTACACCCAAATAAGTATTCTCCATGTAGGAAAAATGGAACATGATACAACATAGATGAACTCATGTGAAGAAGGGTTTACTTGCTCGATCAATTTAATATTTAATTAGATGCTACAAATACAAGCAATGCCAGGTTCTCATTGCTTTCATTGCATCCCCGTAAGTGAGAATTCCATCTGCCAAAATCATTAGGAAAAAGTATTCCTAGATCCCACTTTCTCAACTGCAATTATCCATGTGTTAGTGTCAAAGGTGGAAACTTGACATCCCAAGGAATGCTAGGATCCCATTGTCTAGTGTGCATCCTACCAAGAATAATCAACACCATGAAGAATCCATCACCATGAAAGGTAATATGAAGGATAAAAATAGAATCATAAAGAATTACTGGATCATACAAGTGACATAGAAGTATGCCATCCTCCAATTTAAGCCGAAACACATAGAGACTCTCCATCATAATATACATGTTCCCAAGGTGAGGCCAAATCCAAACAAATATCTCTGAACTCCTAGGAAGGTTATTATGTGCCCAATTCACACAAGAATTGAATATGAAATCAATAAAACTCAAGTGAAAAGGGTGAAAATCCCATGTCCAACCACAAGAAGAGTAGGCATCATCCAACAAATAAGGATGCCTAGCCTTCTCACAAGCAAATGATGCATCAAAAAAATATTCGAGAATATAAGCAGGAAATACAAACATGTTCCTCCTCTTCCAACAAGGGAATGGAAAGACACTCCAACCAAAATTTCCATGTGTAAACATCCAATGGATCAACTCTCTACCATTGGTCTACAGGTGCAAAAATCCATCATATGATCCACTGAATGTGATCTAAAAAATTCCAGGATATTTTTAACCATATAAATTACATGTGAAAATTGAATTATTAACCTTATAAAAAAGACTTTAAAAAGATCAATTTAAGTGCTTAATCAAACACATAAGCAAATAAACAAGTGTGCAAACCATAAAATTGTAGACACCAGATGATAACAAAATTCACCCCTCCAAGACTACATCTCTGGTCCACTTCCAATGAGAAGGTCGATCTTATTAAGTCTTCAAAAAATTACATACATGAGTTATGGAACAACTTCCGAGTTGTTTCAATCAAACTAAGAAACAAACTACACCATTGCGTTCCTCTCAAAATTTTGAAAAAATGAGTATAAACTTGACCCCCTTTCCCTGATACCTCCTTTGGCATGCACTTTGAGAAGACTCTCTACCATGCATGTATGGACTGTATGGATTTTTCCTTTTCTTGCCTCGAGAATTATGCCCATTAATTCCATGTTCCTTCTCCTCAGTTACTTTGAAAAGCATGGTAAAAAATTGTTTTCCTCGTCTTTGAATAGGGTCTTTTAATAAATGTTTTGGGCCTCGAAATGGTGGCCATGCACCCATTTTGGGTCTTACCAATCCCGAAAAATTATTAAAAATATTTCCCTAATCCTTTACCAAGGACTAGGCCATATCCCATTGGTAAAGTGTGGGCCTAGGGAATGGAGGTCCCAATGTCAAACCCATGGGCCTCATGTTCCTCCCATTTTTAATGTGAAATGGTTTGGATTGTTATGGTTTGGCTTACGGTGGGACTTTTAGATTGGATGACAGTGGTTATCAGTCATATGACTTGGTATTCATTGTGTTGGAATTCATTTGGGTTGACATGTGGTGTTGTTGATCCTTGGCTCTGCTGGTTCTATGGTATGCATTGGCATAATATGTGGTGAACATAATACATTTGGGGCCAAGGGATAAACCCTTGGATTGTCCCTTTTTCAAACTAACCAACCAAAAAAATTCAAATAGAAGTTGATCTCTATATATGTTAAGATACATTGATGAGAGTATTGGTTTGGAGGATGATGTGGAGTCTTACAAGGAGAGGAACTTCGGGGTTTGATCCTCCCCGAATCCATATTTTTTGGTAGATAGAAATAACCACCATCAACCAAGATGCCATGTGGTAGGCATTGGCTGGTACACATGGATGCCTTCCCTACCACTTGGCATCCTTCCATTAGTCTGACTCACCTTCCATGTCATCTAAATGACTCCATGTGGCCTTCTATAGGACTTCCATGTCACCTATCTATTGAATGTGCATGATGACTGTACCTACCATGTGGTACATGAAGATATTTCCCATTTTAACATGTTTAGTCGTGACTTTAAATCCCAATAAATTTCATGTCTAGAGGCCATTTTGCGGGAAACAAATGTCCTCATAAATATCTCAACGAGCTATACACTGCTGTAAGATTATTTTTACGTTTTGAAGACTTTCAATTTGATCGCTCTTGGAGATCCTCCTAGATAAAACCTTCCCACTAGGAAGCTTTTGGGCCTCCAAAAGCATGGAATCATTCAAAAAATGGGTGAGGGTGTAGTTCCCTCACTCTTCCGGTTTTTAGCCATTGTGCCTTGGATGCATTCCTTTAAGCCCCACATGAAGATATTCCACATCACCTATTCATGAATATCTAACCTTATTATCAAGTATGACATATTATTGAAGTTCATTGAGGTACTTAGGAGAAAGATGACCAAAATAATGTACTTGAACTTGTACATCTTGGTCCACAATCATAGGAGGATCATACAATTTTGAGTTTTCCACATTAAAAATAGAATACATTTTCATATAAGGAGGAAAATCTAACTGAAGAGCATTGTTACCAACTTGATCCAAAATTGTAAAAGGTCTATACCTAATTGGTTTCAACTTTCTACCTTCACCTTGGAGTCAATCTTTGCTGATATGAAGCCAAACTTGATTACCAAATTGAAAGTGATGATCCACCCAATGCTTATCATGTGTTTCTTTATACTTGGCCTAACTTGATTCCAAATGTTCCTACATTGTTTGATGAACCAATTGGATTCACTGAGTAAACTTCAAATATTTATCCGCATCAACTTGTCCATATTCCACTGAATCTTTACCAAAACAAAGTCTAAGGGAGACTTTGGAAAATACACAAAACATGTATTGAATGGAGACTTATATGTTGAAGAGTGTATATATTTGTTGTAGGCATGCTGAACATAATGCAACTACTCTTCCCAAATATTAGGATTCTTGGCACAATACCCCCGAAGAAAATGTACAACGGTTCAATTGACCACTTTATTTTCTCCATCGGTTTGTGGATGGAATGTTGCAATTTTTTTAAACTTTGTGTTGATAAGTTCCCATAGAGATGACCAAAATTTCCTAAAAAAGAGGTAATCTCAATCAGATATAATAGAAGTAGGTAACCCAAAATGAACCCATGCATGTTGAAAAAACAAATGAGTAGTCAACTCAGCCATGACCTTCCTTTTACAAGGCATTGGAATGAACATTTTGCTGAACCTATCCACAAAAACATACAAGTAATGATGTCCTTTTCTATACATTGGTAACCCTCCTACAAAGTCCATTGATACACTTTCCAAGGGATGAGAAGGAACTGGAAGTGGAGTGTACATGCCTAAATTTTGTTAATTTTGTTAATGGTTATAGATCTAATAACATTAGCATTATAATGTCCTAACCATATGTAAAAGGATCACTGAAAGATAAACAAGTACAGCCACACAAAAGAACACAAATATTTATCCTAGGAAACCTTCATGGGGAAGAAAACCCAACAAAACTTCCCCTGTATAAGATGTATCAAAAGTACAAGACAAGACCCCAGACATGTGCGCCTTCTTCCAGCAGATATATATATCTCTCTCTCCTATGCGCTATACACAAGTGAGCATGTGTTCAAATGAGGAACACAACTCCTCTATTTATACTCTTTTTGTCACTTGAATTTTAACCTAACAAGTCGGCCCCACTTAACTGACTGGGCAGACTTCACTTAGGAAGACTCAATACAATATTAAATTATATTCATTAGGGTACTATTAACCCAACTTACAATGGAGGATTTACCTCATGAATCTATGATGACCAAATATAATAGTAACATCCCGACAGAGGAATAATACATCTCCCTTGGGATACATCAGTAAAATACATGTCAGGTCCCAAAGCCTCTACTCAGCGGAGAGGAGGTGACTAACATCTATCAACCCGGGCAATCTAAGCCCCATGAACACACACACACACACACACACACACACACATATACATGTTAATGCCTTCAACTTAAAATATACACAGATGCATAAATTATAAACATATAGCAGAAGCAAAATCATTCATTCAAGCATTCATCAAGTTCATAGTAATTCATAAAACAATTACAGTTGCGGAAAATAAAAGATAAGGGAATATTTATCTTTGAAAGAAGATTGTCCCACAACCAACTATGTCGCCGCAACTTTCCACCCAACCATAGGCTAGTGTGCTCTTTAATCTCTCAGCAACACTGCCAACCCCGAGCTAGGCATGATTTTCCCCAAGGAATAAGGAACACTAGCAGACATCCCCCATAGCCAAGGATACAATAAAAATCAGTCAAGCCAACATACCCGGGTTTAACAGAATTACATAGGTAGTGATTTACTCTTGGCCAATTTCACGTGAGACATAGCCAAGCCAACATATTGGTTTATCAGGCTACCAGCCAAGCCATCCTTCTAGTTGGGTTTATTAGGCTCGCAAGGAGATAGAAAGGCTGAATGATAAGCTAGTGAGATCAATCTAGAGCTATGAACACCCACACCGGATCTAGCATGAATTCTAAAAATTTACACACCCAACACAAGGAAGCATCCCCTTCTCTGCTACACAGTCCCTTAGGCCATGCATTCCCTTCCAGTGCTATTCAGTGTATGCAAAGAAGAAAATCAGCCCTCTAGGCCAGTCTGTGAAGTGCCTTCACACACTAGGTTTATCAAGCAAGTCCAGAATCCATTTCCATTCTAGAAATCAATTCAGATGCCAAACTAGGGTGCACACACAGTGATCTCAGTCCTGGGATTATCAAACGCAAGAAAAAGCCAAGGAATTACACATGCACACAGTAATTTATGAATTTCTAAACATTGTTGGTGCCAGATCGATTGCTGCAAAATACTAAAATGAAAACATTGGCTGCTTATTCAAATCAAAGACACAAAATTGAATTCTAGGCAATCTGGTTCTGGAAAACGATTAGCAAACTGGAGAAAACGTGAAAAGAAAAAAATCCACAAAGGAAAACCCAAATGTGAAGGATCCAGATCGCTGAACAAGAGAAAAATCGTGAAGGGTTCATACTTAGAGTAGTTTTGCTTGCTGTGTGAATGAAGATTTGGATCCAAAAATGTTACACACAGTCAAAATCATGAGGGGAAGATGAAACTCCCATGCGTGAGGGAAAGGTAGTCATTTTTGGTGTTTTCTTGCCAAAGAAAATTTTAAAAACGTTTTTTCCAAAGTGGTGCTCTTCCCAATTCGAATTTTTTCTCACTCTTCCAATTCCCCCCCACTTATCCTTAGGAAAAATGATTCCCCCATCTCATTTGGTTGCGTTGACATAGCTGGCTGTAGGTTTTTAATTAAAAATTGCAAATTTAACATAATGTCCAGGTTTTTAATGTTTAGCTAGCATAAAATACCATCGGCTCAACCTTAATTTCCGAAACATAAACTCTAAATCAATGGTGGAGTTTTTTCCTAGCTCCACACCATGATTATTTACATCATATTATTTAAATGCCAACAGGGTAAAAAATGAGGTGTTACAATACATTTAGAATATCCTTTGAAACTACAATATTTCAACACTCCCCCTTAACAAGAAGGGTATTATACTGACAACATCATCATCAACTATAGAGAGAGCATCTGCAACATTATCAAGGTGATACATCTATACATCATAGGAAGTGTTCACAATCACTAACTGGAACAGTTACTCTTCAATGTCTTTAGTACTGGAGTATTGTATTCTACAACACTGAGTCTTTATCTTCTGTAGCACATGATCACTTGATCCTTTGCAACGACACTTCGATCTTCTTGATCCTTTGTAGAAGCACTTCAATCTTCTTGATCCTTTGTAGCAACACTTCGATCTTCTTGATCCTTTGCAACAACACTTCTATCTTCTCAATCCTTTGCATCAACACTACTTGTAGTACACATGATCTCTTTGTGGGATGACCAATTCCTATCACTTTAGGACATAGGTCCAAGGATGATGTAATCCTCCATCTTCCTACTCCTAGTTAACGAGGAGGGTCCATAGTATTGACCAGCTGAATATTCTACAACTATATGTAGATCTCATCTGCACGTGAATGAAGGACCTATCGTCCATAAGGACTCATCATAGATCATCCTCAGCACTAAATATAGGACCACTCCCAAGCGAGTGTTATTCTATGGCGTCTGTGAGGACTCATCGTATAGAATCCTCAACACTAAATATAGGACCACTCACAAGCAAGTGTTATTCTACGATGCACTCTCCATGCAAGAGTAACATCTGTCATTGCATATCTGGCATCCATAAGGACTCATTGTAGGAAATCCTTAGCACTACATCTAGGACCAATCCATGCGAGTGTTAAACTACGACATATTCAAGGACTCATCATAGAGAATCCTTAAACTAAATCTAGGACCACTCCCAAGTGAGTGTTATTCTATGGAATCTACATATAAATGTAGGTACATTCTCCATGTAAGAGTAACATCTGCTACTATAGATCTAGCATCTGCGAGGACTCATCGTAGAGCATCCTTAGCATTAAGGCTAGGACCACTCACAAGTGAGTTTTATTCTATGGTACATTCTCCATGAGAGTGTAACATCTGCTACTACAGATCTAGCATCTGTGAGGACTCATTGTAGATCATCCTTAGAAATAAGGCTAGGACAACTAGCAAGTGAGTTTTAATCTATGGTACACTCTCTATGTGAGAGTAACATATGCTACTACAGATCTAGCGTCCATGAGGACTCATCATAGAGAATCTTTAGCATTAAGTCTAGTACCACTCGCAAGCGAGTTTTATTCTATGGAATCTACATATGAATGTATGAGAGTAACATTTGTAGGACCATCCTCAACTAGTAAGGACCACTCTCAGGAGCATAGTGTTATTTTCCCACAATACCATCCTCAAGAGAGGATACGATCGTCCACAAGTGAATGTCCAATCTCATCAAAATATTCAGGCGCACTTGGCCTCTTTCATATTGGAGCATCATTGTCATCAATTAAAGTCTCATCATCACTCCCCCTTTCTAGGGAGGATCTATATCATCAACTTTCTCCCCCATTGTCCAAGGAGGATTCATATCTTTGACTTGTTCTTCCTTTCCGAGGAGAGTCCATATCTTCGACTTGTTCCTCCTTTCCAAAGAGAGTCCATATCTATGACTTGTTCTTCCTTTCTGAAGAGATCCTATATCTTCTATTTGTTTCTCCTTTCTGAGAAGGGTCCATATCATCATCATTCCTCCTTGCAAGGAAATTATGTGTCATCATCATTATTCCTCCTAAATGCGAGGAAAGTCTGTATCATCATCACTATTCCTCCTTGCGAGGAAAGTATGTATCATCATCACTGTTCCTCCTTTTGAGAAAATTATTTTCGAACTACACCAAGCTTGTTATGGAAGCTTGGTTAACACATCAACAAATTTCTCATCGGTACTCACATACTGGAGTTTTATATCTCCTTTATGTACCATATCCCTCATGTAAAATATCGTATTTCTATGTTCTTTGATTTATCATGGAACACATGATTCTCTGTCATATTTTTGCAACTCTGGTTGTCATATAGAATCAATGTGGTATCCAACTCTAGATCAAATAGACTTGTCATCAATTTCCAAAGCCATATGGTTTCTCAAATAGTGGAGGAAGTTGCTATGTACTCTACTTCATCCATGCTGAGAGAAACACTAGACTGTTTTTTACTAGAACATGAGATCATGGTGGATCCTAGACAGTAATATCCACCTCCAGTTCCCTTTCTATCTATGACACTTCCTTCCCAATCTAAATTTGTATATCCATGTAATCTGTATTCATGATCTCTATCATAGTATAGTCCAAAGTCTTTTGTAACTTTCAGGTACTTTATCACATGCTTTGTAGCTATCAGGTCAACCTGTCTAAGTTTAACTAGATAGTGACTCAAGGTGTTTGCAAAAAATCATATATCTGTCCTTGTATTTTTCAGATACATCAGTGACCCAATAATCTGTCTGTACTGAGTCACATCCACTAACTCTTATGATTGATCAGATAATATTTTCAAGTTGGTATCCATGGTTGTGGCCATAGATTTACAATCCAACATATCAAATCTTCTTAATATTTCCAAAACATACTTTATGAATCCGAATTGCTTCACTACATGATGAACATACTGTAATGTAATCAACCTCTTCATGAGATCATACCCGATCCCAAACATTGCGAGTTTCTCTTTATGTCCTCGCTACTTCCTCTTTGCATCTACAATGAGTTCATTGTATTAGGTCATCGATATATCCCAGTCTTCCACATTCAACCTTGAAGGTTGTAACCCACGTTACTTTTGGTAAAGACTTAGTTCATCAGGAAGCTGTCCATTCTGGCATACCATGTCGGACTCATAAATATTCTATAGTCACTCCCCCTAAAGCAGAGCTTCATCTTCCCTTTGTGTTTTGTACTCTATGTATCGAAACATTCTATATTGGAGTGATAGGTAGCATCTTCTGCTATTGATCTTCTATGTATCCATCTCATGTTACTAGACACAAAGATCCTTTATATTTAACTTTGTTGAAAATTTCCACTTGCACCCATCTAAGAGCTTGTTGTCTTCTATAGGTTTCCATATTCAACCTTATAGCAAAGGTTAAGATATTCATCACTCTAGGTTATCTTCAAGCTCCTTATGTAACTGGATGTGCTTATCTATGGGTGCCTTCTTAGCTCATACAAAGTCTTTTCTACACATGCATTAGAGGAAATTTCAACTCAAAATGGGCCTCCTAAAATGAACTAATAAAATAATAGTTAAAATAATAAAATAATATTTATTAATTTTGGAGGAAGAAAATAAAAAAAAACTACTTTTTTGTTTGTATTTTTGACATATCTCCCTGTGTTTTTACTCAAATTTCGATTGGGAGAGCTCGTTGGATGCGGAATTTAATTCCGGATCCAACGAGTACCCACTCGGCATACTTTTGATGGACCCCGCTACCCCAAAAACAAGAAATACCTGAAAAATGGAATGATGATGTCATCATTCCATTTTTTCAGGTTTTTCTTGTTTTTGGGGTAGCGGGGTCCGTCAAAAGTATGCCGAGTGGGTACTCGTTGGATGCGGAATTAAATTCCGCATCCAACAAGCTCTCCCGATAGAAATTTGAGTAAAAACACAGGGAGATATGTAAAAAATACAAACAAAAAAAGTAGTTTTTTGATGATACCTATCCCCAAATTTATATTAAAAAAGTGTTTAAGACCTATATGGTATTTCAAATTTAAATTAATTTCATTGGCTAACACATGATGACATAGAATTTGAATAAAAGTTAAAAGGCCCATTTTGAGTTGAAATTTCCTCTAATGTGGTTCTTTGCTAGACATATACTTTTGTTTCACTAGAGAAGTGTGTCTAGTCAATGGAGTATGTCCTTCCATAATCTACTCCCTCTTTCTGAGACAAACCACGAACCTTGCTTTGTACACTTGATCTTGTAGATCCACATGCAAGACATTACAGACTTCCCTTCAGGTATCGGAACCATATTCTAGACATCATTCCCCATGATCACCTAGTACTCTTTGATCATAGTTTCTTCCATAGATGGAAGGGTCTAAATCAATGATGTCACTCAATTGTACCACATAACTAGAGTGTATCCGAGGCCTCTTAATTTAGTTGGAAGTTCTATCATAATTTTCTTCATCTTGAATTATCTCTCATTCCCAAGGTGTTATTCATTGTTTGAGGTGGATCTACCATTCTCTTGTATTATTATGAATCTCTTTCTTCCATCATGGTGTCTATGACCCTAGGAGATTTACGTTCATCTTCATGTATGTTTATTGGAGTGAATCTTGAACTGTCATCACTTGTTCTTCAAAACTAGTCTTATCCTCCTTTTCTTATAGGAAGTTGTACATGACCTTTCCTACAAGTCACATACAACAATTGCATGGTGTTATCAACCCAAATGACACTTCTCCGTCCGAGTGCCGACACTTCACTTGTTGGCACACAAAAGGACATTTATGGATTGAAGGTTTCCTAAAACACTATACATGGGCATGTTATGAAATACATTCTCTATCCATCTAGCTTGCCATTTTTACCTTTTCATATGTCAATTGTTGTACGCGAATTTTCCTATAAGCAACCCACGTACATACGCGACTTTTCCTACAGCATATCGCGTACGGTATCCGAGTATTGTCATTGCAACCTGCATACAGATCTACACGCGGGTTTCCCTTATTGCAACTCACATGTCATATGCGGGTTGCCAGTATCAATACTCGCATACACCTTCCTTTGACATTAAAAATAATAAATCGCGATTAATGGAGATGTGTTAATCCCTAATCAATAACTATCTTAATTGTCTCAGCCTCCTCAACCTTTGAAACTACCCTATTTCACTAAGTATAAATAGAGGCCTTGGGGAGGGGATTAATCGATCATACTTGGAGAGAAAATTTATGCTGGTTGTATCTATTCAGAAGTATTTGGAGCAGCAGAACTCAAAATCCTTTGGTTGCAGAGGATTCCTTGTTTCAGGCATTGGGTTGTAACCTTAACTCATTCACTATTGTTAATAAAGAGAATCCTTATTCCAAATGTGTGTTGAATATATTTCATGTATCATGGTTTGATGAATATTTATGATTAAGCACTCTATATATTGTTTATCTAACTTGTCAAATATACATATATAAGTTTGCATTTGGAGGATTTTCTCTTTGCAGGTGAAGGAGAAACATCCCTGAAATCTTTGGAGGAGAAGCAGAGCGGGAGAAGACAAAGCTTGGATCAATCGTTGTGAATCGGGTGAGTCCATCCTATCTTCCTATTTCCTTTTTGTACTTTAAACCTGATTATCTGCAAGTTTTAAGAGTACGTTGGTAACCCCAGACCTTCGGTTATAAGGTGTTTATTCTTGAACAACAGAACTGGCGACTCCGCTGGGGAGCCCAGACTGCTATAGGTTATTTCTGTTACCCTTGACTAGTCTTTGCCTTGAGTTTGTGTGTGGTATCTTGTCTTGGTTCATGATTACCATAGTGTTTGAAGACCTTGTGAATTTTCCTTCTTTTTAGAAAATTTTGTACCTGTACGCTGGTTGTTCTTGCATACAGTTGTGTACAGAGTCCTACGTACGCTGGTTGCTCTCTAGGATAGTCGCATACAGTATGCGAGTTTCCCTTATACACAGTCACGTACAAGCCTTGGAATAGGAATTTTTGGGCTAGGGTTTTCTTGTCCCTGTCCGTTTATAATTTCTGTTTGCTGGTTGGTCTTCCTTATAAGCACTATGCTATTAGTCTGATGACCTTGTTGGCCACACTTTCTGTTTTCTTGTAAATCCCTTGAGTTCTCTTGTTTGGATTTTCATTCTGTTTGCAAGTTTGAAGTGGATTTTCCTATTTGGGTTATAGGTTTAAGTGTTGTTTGTATGAAGTAGTGATCAGGTTTCTAGGCATTGTTTATCTTAGCCTATTTTCGAGTAGTGTTTGGTGTGCCACTTACCTTTGTGTGATTTCAGTGTCTTGTTAAATTGTGTTCGCCCAAGCTATGGTTCCAAGTCTTCCTTAGGTGGTTGATTTCTTTGTCTTTATAATCTGTTTACTTCGCTTTGCTCACTTTATATAGTTTGTTAAATTCAAACATACTCGAGTTTTTGTGCATTTTAGGTGCATAAGTACTCTTTGAGCATTTTAAAAAGTGAAGAGAAAAACATTGTTAAAGCTTTTTGCATTTGTTTTTTGCATAGAGTAGTTTTAGTTTCAGTTTTAAAATATAATCTCAAAACTACAAAAATATAGTCTAAGTATTCTCTTTATCATTGCATTTGTTCATCAATTTATATTTACGAAAAGAAAACAGAAGTTTGTTTTAGTAGTGGTAAATTTCTTTGAAAAATACACCTTTGCTTATTTTTATTTCTCATCGAGTCAAAAACACCATAGTCCATCATTCCACTTCCTTCTGAGTAAGAAACAACCCTTAAAATGAATGCAACAATTAAAATTTACTAGTAATTTTTATTTTTTAGGGCCATTCACCTACTAGCTTAGGCTATACTTGTGGGATAGGAAGTGTAAACTTCCCATAAGTTTTAAATTTCAGACGTAGTGGACCATTCGATAGGTAAATCCTTGTCTTTATCAATTGTATCTGGGAAGCTCCTCTCAAAAGGGAGTCAAGCACAAGGCCGCGTGGAGGCATTGGACTGAGGAGATAACCCTTTGATTCCTTGTCAAAACGTAAATTAGGACTTTTATGCATCTGGGGATTCTATCCTAGACAGAGTTTTAGGCTTAGCTACCCTGCCCATGCATACGAGTCAGGCTTGCGACTGTACCCCTAGACTATTGGTATAGCTAAGGTAGCCTTTAGTCTCTTGACATCTAGGGTTCATACCTAGGTAAACTAGAAGGCTAGTTCTGGTTCACCTTGGATGGGCTTGGAAGGTAACCCTTGTTGAAAGTGTAGGAGGGTAGTGGGTGATTCCTCTACTTGTGCCTAATAACCACTTCAAGGACACCAAGTAACTGTTTTTCAGCTTTCTTTGGGAAAGCATATCTTTTACCCTTGTTGACTGTTTGAGACTTTAGGAAATTTTGTAGTGAGTGCTCTTTGGTTTGTCTATGTTTAGTTGGCCTTAGGGTTTGATTTGTCAAATTTACAATCGTGGAGGACCAACCTATAAGAAGGTCATGAAGGTTGCAAAACCTTCCTCCTCTCATCACATTGGAACCTCCACCTCCACCCCAAAGGCGGAGACTGGACACGGACGGTTCATTTGAACTGGTAGGAGTAAGTGAAGTTCCAGGTGAACCAACACTTCTAGCTAATCATTTTGATTTTAATACAGTTGAGATAGAAGACTTGCAGGCTGATGAGTTTGCGAGAAATTTTAACACACCCTTGACTGATTTAAACGATCCTGTGATCTTCCAGGTTATATCGTTTGATTCACCTGTTTTAGGTGTCCCTGTGGGCAGGATTATGTCTAATGTGGGAGAGAGTTCTTTAGTTTTCACCTTAGCCATTTCGACTGAAGGGGTGTCACCTTCCCTGGTTAGTATCCCTAGATCTAGCATACCTAATACGCCATTGACTCCAGCAAGTCGGGTGGTTCAACCACCGGTTCACATAAGCTTAGTAGGTGCTTCTGGTGACACGGCTATTGGGATTCCTAGTATACCTATTGTTCCTTCCTCCTTCACATACACTGCCCAGAGTGGTCCAATAGGATCCTTGAATTCGTCCAAGGATTTCCTTGGAATGGGGGGCACATTCCCCCATCCACTCCGTACGTAGGCCCATCACCTTCTTATGTAGGAGTGCATTTTTTTTGGGCAAAGTTTTCAAACTCCCGTCTCGGCCCCATTTACGAGCTCTCCCTTTTGATTGTTTAGTGGAGGGATACTTGCTCCTATCTTTTAGACCCCAATTTCAACTGGGATGGATCAAACCTCTTATACTGCACCTCCCACTCATAATCCTATGGCTTATAGATGGAATCCATTTCAAAGTAATACATCCACTTCGCAAATGGTGGCAGGGGGCAATCCCACCTTTACTTATGGGCATTCAGGGCAAGTCCCTGTAATCCCTAGACTAGCACTTTTAGTGCCCTGGTGTGACCCAAGGCTTTTGTTCTTGGCAATGTTAAACTTGCCAGACTTGTCTAAGCTAATGAATGACCCAGTGAGGCATGACCCCTAGTGGCCACTTGTTCCCACCAAATTGCCATCGGACATCCCTAAATTCGAGGGAAAAGTTGGTGAAGATCTTGGGGCTCATGCCACCACATTTCATTTATGGTGCTCTTCGAATTCATTGAATGAAGATTCATTTAGGTTGAGGTCGTTCCAAAGAACCTTAACAAGTACTACTACAAAATGGTACATTGATTTTCCTTCTGCTGCGTTCAATAGTTTTTGGGACTTGGTTAGTGCATTTCTTAGCCACTTTTAGCTTCCAGTCCAATATGATTTTGGAATGGACTTGTTATCTACATTTAGGCAGAACAAGGCTACCCACATCTCAGATCATATCCAAGAATGGAGGAGGTGAAAGAGCCTTATAAAAGCCACTATTCCTCCTAAGTTCTTACTAGAGTGGTTCCTTAAATCCCTGTTGCCCTACATATCTAAGGACGTATCCACTTCAGGAGTGACGAATGAAGAAGAAGCCATTCTCAAGGCCTAGCAATTAGATTTGATCTATTCACAATCTATGATCTTGTATGAGATTATCCCTGAGGCACCAAGGCCTACCCACGATGTGGAGAAGCCTAAGCCTAGACCCCATGCTGATGGTGTGGTTGGGTCCGTAAACTCTCCCACCGTAGAGTCTTTTGGCTAAACAACTACATCAGCTGTCCATCAAGCATTCTACGGTGGAGGCAGCAAAGGCTGCCCCCTCCCCCCAGAGTGCAAATGTTTTTGCATAGACCTCTTAGAAGGGCAATCAGCAGCCCGACGGGAAGAAAAAGAGAGGAAAGAAAGGAGAGGGAAATCAAAACAAGTAGAAGCCCGTGAACAATGCTGATGGGGGCAAGAAAGAAAAGAAAAATGTTAAATTCCTGTGTAAGTTGTGCCACAAGGATCACCTCACTCACCTTTGTCCCCTTATGGAATAAGCCCAAAAGTTGCTTAAAGCTCAACAACTGACTGTCCTAGAGGATCCTTTTTCCCAAGGGCAGAACTCTGCTTCAGCTTCTAATGTAGCAAGGGGCACTCCAGGTGCCCCTGACCCAAACTATATCAACGTGGTTTGATCTTCAAGTTTGTTACAAACGAGGAATAAAAACTATGAGAAAGAGACTTCTGAGAAGGGTAAGGCTATAGGTGAAACTTCTAACCCTCTCACGATCGAGAACCTGCTGAAACTATGCTGAAGATATGGAAAGGTGTCTTTAAGAAGACCTTGCATAACCCTAATGCTAGGGCTGCTTCAAACTACTCCATGGTTGAAGACTTAGCCCAAACCCCATGTGTAATGTTAGCTTTAGAGGTGTTACAGGGCTGTTCCGCTTAGCGGGATGGCCTCTTAGCAGCTTTAGGCAGCATGGAATCGTCGAGTCTCATGGTGAAATTTAATTTGTCTGATGTTAAAATTTGCCTACCTTACCATGTAGACTTATCAATAGATGTCAACCATGGTGGAAAGACCATTGGAAGCACAGTTGTTGATGAGGGTGCTTTTACATGCGTTATGTCCTTGTCCTATTGGAAAGCTCTAGGATCCCTAGAGTTGGTCCCATCAAACACTCTACTTACTGCTTTCAATGGAAGGTCATTATGTCTACATGGTATCCTACCAGCTTTTGAAATTAAGCTGGCAGGGAAAGCAGTGTCTGTTGAGGTGGAAGTGATTGATGCAGCTTTGGACTATAATTTTCTTCTAGGAAGAAGCTGGACTTATGCCATGTTTGTTATCGTGTTGGCCATTTTTCGGGTGGTGGTATTTCCACATGAAGGGAAGTTGGTTACTGTTGACCAACTTGATTTTACTCGAAAAGGCCGTTTAGAGTCTAATGAGTCCATTGTGCCATTGGTTGATCAAGTTAAACCTACTGCACAGAGCTTGGGGGTTGGAATGTATGCATTATTGATGGGAACATTTGATCTTCCAGCCCCGATTAACTATATTGGCTCTATTAGTGTGGGGAATTCCATAGCCACGGTTGTTGATAGGACTGATCCTTGGGTTCTCCCTTCCCCCCATGAACTGGAAGTGCCCCTATTAGCAATGGAAGTAGCTTACCAAGCTATCATTCAAATCATTGTTGAACCCATTCCGGACCCTCTCACAATCTCAGAGGACCTGGAAGAAGTCTATTTTCCTGCTTGGGTAGAAAACTCTTTGCACTCTACGGACTCTTTAGATATGGTTTTACCTTCTGATGAAGGCATTTTGGAAGCCTTGAGTGGACATGATAAGATCTATGAAGATCTTCATCATCGATCATATTTTTTTCCAGAGCTAAGCAGGATAGAAAATCAAGAGTTTCATATGAGACTGTCAGATGATGTTGATACACCCATCAATCCCTTACCCAGGGAAGGAATGTTTACCGAGGGGAATATGGAAAATATTTCCGCTACTATCCCTATCAACATCTCTGTAAATCCTGATGTCGTGGAAAACATATATATAGGTACAAACTGCTCTCCTAAGGAGATTTCCCTCTATACTGCCTTGTTCAAGGAATTCTGTGATGTCTTTGCCTGGTCATATGAGGAGATGCCAAGAATTGATCCATCGATAGTTGAACATGAGATCCAAATATACCCTAATGCCAAACTTGTTTGGCAAAAGTTAAGACTTGTTAACCTGTGTAAAGTAGCGGCTGTGAAGGCTGAAGTTGAAAAACTGTTGAAGGTTGGTTTTATTTATCCCATAGCTCTGACGGAATGGGTATCCAACCTTGTTCCCATTTATAAGAAGCAAGGGACCATATGCATCTGTACCGACTTCAAAGATTTGAATAAATCCTTTCCTAAGGACAACTATCCCACACCATTTATAGATCAGATTATAGATGCTTGCGCAGGAAGTGAGGTGTTCTCGTTTATGGATGGTTTCTTCAGATGTAATCAAATTCAAATAAAACTAGAAGATGAACATAAAATTGCTTTCATTTGTCCTTGGGGTACCTTCATGTACAAAAAAATGCCCTTTGGATTGAAAAATTCTGGGGCAACCTTTCAATGGGCTATGAACTTTTCCTTCCATGATATCAAAGCCATTGTCGAACCTTACCTTGATGATCTGCCTGCACATTCTCATAAGAGGATTGAACATCTAGATCACTTACAGTTGATATTTGAGAGATGTAGATACTATAAGATCCTCTTGAATCCCCACAAGTGCATGTTCTGTGTCGATTCAGGGAGACTGCTCAGGTTCACTGTCTCTAATAGAGGCATCCAAGTGGATCCATTAAAAGTAGAGGCCATTGTAAATATGCCTCCTCCTCATTCTATCAGGCAACTTCAAAGCCTGCAAGGAAAGTCTAATTTTCTTCGACGTTTTATCGTTAACTATGCCAAGATTCCAAGGATTTCATGTGCTTGCTTAAACAGGACACCCCATTTGTATGGGATGAAACTGCACAACTCGCTTTAGAGGCATTGAAAAAAGCTTTGTTGTCAACACCTTTACTGCGTTTTCCAGATTACTCTAGGGATTTTATATTGTATCTGGATGTGTCCAAGTCAACCATTGGGGTAGTACTAGTCTAGGAGGACGATAAGCTCGTAGAGCATGTCATTTACTATATTATCCGTGCTTTAGCCAGACCTAAACTCAGGTACACCCACATTGAGAAATTAGCCTTAGTAGCTGTATATGCTGTCCAAAGGTTATGTCTCTACATTTTATTGAGGACTACAACAGTAGTGGCGAATGTGAATCCCTTTCAATATGTTTTGTCCCGATGGATTTTTGGGGGGGAATTCAACAAATGGATAGTCATTCTCCAAGAGTTTGACTTGGATTTTCAATCTGCTAAGTCAAAAAAGTCCTTAGTTTTTGCTGAGCTTATAGCAGAATTTGATACTGAAGAAGATGTAGTCATTGAAGATGACTCATTCCCAGATGAGAATATCTTCCTCATATCTACCTCTGATCCTTGGTACGGAGATATACTTATATATCTCCAGAATTTGAAGTACCCTTCAGCTTCCTCATGGGAGGAACGATGTAAATTACGCCTTCATGCTAAGAACTACCTCATCATAGGAGATACGTTATATTGAAGAGGGTTAGATTCCATTTTGTGTCGATGTCTTACCCATGAGGAAGCGGAGATTGTCCTGAATGATTCCCATAGTGGAGTGTGTGGGGGTCATTTATCTGGGTTAGCTATGACCCAAAAGATACTACGTGCCGGTTATTTCTGGCCCACGATCTTCAAATATTGTGTGGAAGCAGTGAAGTGCTGTCATTCTTGTCAGCTTTACACCAGGAAAATGCGGTCACATCCTACTCCATTGTTTCCCATTGTCTCGGTAGGCCCCTCGTGAAATGGAGGATTGATTACATGACATGCAACCCAGCCTTGACTGGAGAGCATAAATATATTATTGTCATTGTTGACTATTTTACGAAATTGGAAAAGGCAATGCCTACTTTTAAAGCCGACAAGGAAACCACAGCTTTCTTCATTTTCAATCAGATTATAGCATGGTTTGGTATACCCAAAGTGATTGTCACTGACCATGGCAATCATTTTCAAAATAGCATGATGACGAAACTGACCACTATGCTTGGATTCAGACAAGAACATTCATCTTTGTACTATCTGCAAGCAAATGGTTAGGTTGAAGCTATAAACAAGACTTTGAAGACTATCCTCAAACGTACAATTGATGTAGCCCATTCTAACTGGCATATCATGCTATACCCTGCTCTTTGGGTGTACTGAACTAATGTAAAAAATGCTATGGGTTTCTCCCCCTTCCAACTTGTTCATGGAGTGGAAGCCATTACCCCAGTTGAATGGGAAATCCCATCTTTGAAAATAATCGTTCATGTGTTACCCGATACGATAGAGCTTGAAGAACATCTGGTACATTTAGAACACCTTGATGAACAACGTAGAGATGCACTGACTGCTAATCAGCTCACAAGAATAGGTTCAAAAACCAATATCATAAGTCGGTCAAACCTCGGATTTTCTCTGAGCGGGAACTTGTTTTACTTTGGGATGAAGACAAAGAACCCCTGGGGGTAGGAAAATTCAAGGCCATGTGGTTAAGGCCTTATGTCGTGTCAAAAGTCTTAAGGAAGGGCACATATGAGTTAATTTATTTTGATGGGAATAAGCTACCTGAGCCTAGAAATGGGTTCTACCTGAAAAAGTACTATGCTTAGGCTTAGTGCTTTTTCTTGTATTTTATGTATTTTTATGTACATTAGTTTGTCGGTTTTTTTTTTTTATACCATCTGCTGGTTGTTGCAGATGTCTTCCGAGAGGTATATAGGTTTCACTGATGGCACTAGTCGCCACACTTGTAATCTAGCGTCAGCAGCATGGGTCATTTACTCTCCCTTAGGACAGCTAGTTGCCTCAGGAGGTGCCTGCTTAGGTCTTGCTTCTAATAATGTTGCTAAGTATAGGGCTGTAATTGAGCTTCTACGGGATGCTTTTTCACATAGTATCACCCAACTGGAAGTCCACCTGGACTCTCAACTGGTGGTTTGCCAGCTCAATCGAGCTTATCAGGTGCAAAGCCCTTTTCTATTACGTTAGTTCATGCAAGTTAGGTTACTGGAAAGAAATTTTGAATTTATTATATTAAATCACATTCCAAGAAATTATAATTCATTAACTAATGCATATGCTAATTACATTTTGGATTGGCATCTAACACACATTTCATAAAAATATACAGCATGCACATAAAAAACACTTGTAAATAAACCGACAACAATATATATATATGTGTGTATGTGTGTGTGTGTGTGTGAATATCTGTCTATAGATAGGTCGAGTCTAATCCTCAGATCTAGTCATAACTGTATAATATACAAAAATATACAAAATGCGGATCGTAGTCCATCAAAATGTCCTAGATCTAAGTAGGACCACCCTGGTCACTTGGACCACCTTGGTCCCTATGGTCTCTCTGTACTCTAGCTTCCTCAACCTCTTTAGCTTCAACAGCCTCCACAGCATCAATGTACACTAGAACTGCTCTGGCCACCCACCTCAAAAGGCGTAACCAGACAGGTGGAATTCCAACCACAAAATCCTGCATGACAGTCGGGATATGCTCTATCCACAATGTGGGCACTCTCTGGGTAAGCCTATCCAGCTTCCCCTCTAGAACCCTAATAAGCCCTGGGTCTTCACCTAAGATAGGACAAACAAACATATGTGGATGCCCCTCAGGGCGGAATGGTCCAATATTTGCATTTTGACATGTTTATAGGATTAGGACTCTTATACATATGTATATATCTATATATTAAAATTCATAAAAATTTTAAAAAACTTGAAAATTAAAAAATTACCTAGCTCTCCCCATGCTCCTCCTGGAGGAAGGACAAGGTCTATATCACCTCAAAAACCCATCTCAGCATACAGAAACTGCTCCAATGCTGGTCACTGCCGCTCCCACCAAACGTAGAAGTCATAATCGTATACACTCTGCACTGAGCCACCTCCTCCTTGGCGAAGAAAGATGTCTCCCCATCTGCTCAGCCTAGGCTGACGTGGATATCGGTGTGGTATGGGTATAGTAGGGCTCAACCCCGGCACTCTCTCAAAGAAGAAGGAAACCAATATGCTAGAATACCCGAAGTTCTTTTGCCTTCCTCTCTTGCAATCAGAGAGTTGTTTTCTCAAAATGGGGACAACTCTTGTACACCAATCATATAGGGCACCTTGCATACAATCCACCGCCAACCTCATTTGGTTCCATGTAGCTAGATGGAGTGAAGATGATCCCACAATCCTCACTATAGTGCTTGTCAGTTCATGTAGTGAAAGATCATGTATATGTGCAATTGGGATACAACTCCCTCTCTTTTGGGTACCAGGTGTGTGGTACACATCAATGTAATTCTGGACACTTAGAGGATTACCGCCTCTTCCGGTGCCGTCTAAGTTGACTGGTGATCCTCATCGTGACAGACCGAAAATAAAATATATGTCCTCGGAAGTAATTTCCAAAGTTTCACCTTATAGGTCGAACATCCCTAAATCATGGTCCCAGTAGTTTATCGTGAACTCTAGCAAGCAGACATTGGCTCGTAAAGGTGATGTGCAAAATAATTTCAAAAACCCACTCGTTCGTAAAACATGTATGGTGGGCGCACTTTGGAGTGTTTCCTGGTCCATATCCTCATGCTCCCGTTCCCTCCATTCCAACACCATCTTCACACCTAGCAAAAAAAACATTATGAATCTTTAGTATCATATAAATTTTCAAAGTTTTTGACTCAACATATCTTTTTCTCCTTCACGCAGTACTCACGACTGTCTATTTAGACATGTCGCATACTATATGCGACTGTCCCTCAAGGAAACCCATGTACAGAACGCGTGTACGCGAGTTTCAACATAGTGAACCCGTGTACACAGTGTGACCTGATTTAGGATGCTTAAAAACATAAAATTGGGTCTCAAAATTGAAAATTGCTAGGATCAAATTGAAGAGCTTGGGGTGTAGGCTTACCTGCAACTTGCGGAATTGTATTTTGTCCACTGGATTGTCCGCACCGATCGAATGAAGGTAGAGGTAAAAACTTGCTTTTAATGGCTACAATTCAAAATGGTGAGTTTTATTTTAATTTTTAAACTATTTATAGAAATTCTATTTCTAAAAGTGGGTTTTTTCCTATAGTTTGAAATGTATTTAACTAATACCATATCTCTTTTGGCCTTGTAATGGGTTTTTCATCACTATGAAGTGTTTTTGCTCCTATAGGGTGGTTTTTGTCATTTCCAATGCATTTCTGCATCTATACTTAATCCACTTAAACTTAGCAATCAACATTTTTCCACGGACTATGGTATTTTAAAACCATTAGCCCCCTGTCTCTACCATTGTTCTTCTGTGGATAGGACCTTCCTCTCATGAGTATCATCATTTAGAACCTATGTTGTCTTTTTATACTCATGCTGCAATTGTTTCAGGTACATGGGTATCCTCTTAGCTATTTTTCACACCAAATAGAGCCTCTTTTTGGTATTTTCTTACAAGCTATCCCTTTATAGGACTCCCTGCCCTTATGGAGTTTCTTTAGGCCCAGGTCTGACTCCTTAAAAACAGACTTGACTGCCGAGTTAACTTGTCCGTTCAAGCTCGTTAAGAATATGTGAATGGGCATCCGCATTGGTGGCAGGTTATCTCTTTCTCGGACCATGCAAAATAATATGAGAAAGGATCCCTCTCTTTTCTATTGAATTGAGAAGAGTATTCTCAGGCATAGGTTTATCACTTTCCCGCACCCGAGGGACTAAATTAATGGAAAAGGAACTCCAGGTATGAGCTTAGTTTTCTCTTTTTCGTGCTCTGGACCTGTTGGCAGGAAACACCCTTCAAGGCATTTTTTTTTAACACAAATAATTTGAAGATTGATAATGTTCAAGCAATATCGATTCTTTTGTCTGGATAGGAAAACTCATCATTGATATCTTAGGAGTGCCCTAAGAATCTTTAATTCTTAAGGCACTCCTGACAGAAACTTATTCAATTAATCGATTCAGACTAGTTGAACATTAGTAATAGCAAAAATTCGGCTCCTATGATCTTAATTCTTCATTTTTGTCAATCATCAGAAGGATTATAATTACAAAAGATTAGTAGCTCCTATTTTCCACTCATCACTCATGTTTGATTAAAATCAAATGAAGATACTAGTTATTAATTCAAACCATGTATTACATGATGTGATAACTGTTATTTTTTATTCATGTGGAAAATTTGGTAAAGCTTCATCACTTCTGAATCATTTATTTTATCTTAGTTGTCAAAAATTTTTAAGGTGAATTTAAAGCGAATCATCATGAACCCTACTATACTATATGCTCATCACTTATTTCAAATACATATTTTTTGAAATAGGTTGAAATTAGAGTTTGTGATGAATATCTAAAGTCATTTTCTAGGCTTTTGACATTGGTTTGATCATATTATTAAATTATTCTCTAATAAGTTTTGACCTTTAACCTAAGATATTAATTATATGCTAAGGTGATTATATTTTTATGATTGAATTCGTTAAATGAAGAATTAAGGTTTTGGAAATTATTGAGTAATGTGTTTAAAAAAAAATGATGAATTAACCTCCATTATTACCATGTTATGAAATTACGATGAATGATAGAGTAATGGTGGAATTAAGGTTTTGGTAGTCGTGTCATTTGATGGTTGATATCTGTCAATCCTGAATCATGCAAACATCACTTGCAATAACTCACCAGTGTGACTATCCTACGGCTCATTATGCTTTGGTAAGTTGTCTTCGAAACTTCTTATCTCTGCCAATTCATGATATGATGGACTCACAGGAAGGTTTTCAGGATTTTAATAAAATAGGGTGTTTTGAAGTATTGCTGGTAATTCCTATATTGGTAATGAAATGATTGCATCTTGTAATCTGTGTTTCAAAAACCCTAGAGGTTTGTGTATCCACTGCCATGGCTCTAGTGTCTAGGTTTGAACTTATTGGTGACGAATACCTGTATGCTGCTCCAGAGTGTCAGGAGATCATGTTGAGATATGGATGGTTGGAGTTCCTTCGAAAATTTTCTGGTTTTAATATGGCTATTTCTAGGGCATTCACAGAGTATTTTGATGGGGTTGGTGCATAGGTGGGAGACGTTGATATTAAGCTATCTGAGAAATTCATTTCTCAAGCTATTTGCTTGCCACAAACTGGTGAAATGTGGTATAAAGGAAAACATATTAAGAGTGAACAGTGGAAAGGGTTTCTTAACCTTGCTCATCAGCAAACTAAGTTTAAATCCTGCTTCCCATCCCGGTTATTAATGAAGAAGTGGAGGGCTCTTCTGGAGCTAGTCATCAGGTATGTAACTTGTGAGGGTAGGCTATCTCAGACACAATTTTAACACCTTCGAATGTTGTTGATATTTAAGGGTTACCCTGTCAATATGCCCTTTTTCTTTTTAAACAGTTTGCATAAAATGGAATCCACTTACCAGTCTAATGTTGGAGACAAAAATAGAAGTTTATTCCACCATGGGTTAATTAAAATTCTTGTGTCTAGTCGGTTGGAAGAACTAGGTCAGACCTGGTATTCTTTCCTTGTGTGAAATGGGTTTGGGGTTAACGAGGAATGGCCCAAACAGAGGCCTAGGGTTCGATGTAGGTGGGTAAACAATGAAGAGGCTGAGCTTGAAGTTGAGAACTCTGGTTCTCAATATGATTTGGGGAATGAAGGGTTTCAGCCTGATCAAACCCTAAGTCTGGACGATGTGAAAATTGAGGTGGAAACTAGTGTTGAAGCTCCTGTGAGTAATTTTCAAGGTCGAGGAAGGAAACCATCAGCTCCTATAACCTGTCAAGACAAGAGTTCTTCTCATACACAGGTCAATATGAAGCAAACAAAAGCTGAAAATTAGACTAGCAGTGCTATGACCAAACCGACTATATGAAGAACCACACGCAGTATGACAGCCGCTCTGCTTGCCAGGAGGAATTTGAGCATTGGGGATGTCTCATTTGTTGAGATGAGTGATTCTTCAGACATTCGACTGAGTCCAGATCCCATAGGCCCATCTATGTTAGATATTAAATACGTCTCTATCTCTGCAGACAAGGTGGTTGACAGTCAGCAAGTAAATCGTGAGGGTAGTCAAGAAATTGACAGAAAGCCTCACTTAACTGAAGAAGCCCAAGTAAACTCGAAAAGAGAGTCAAAATACCAAACTGATCCAAATCCTCATGCCCAATTGATTTCTTCCCTGCAAATAGATTTAAGAGAAGCACAAGTTATTCAAACAATCGCCCTGGAAGAAATTAAAGCTTTAAAAGCTGAATTGATTACCTGGGTTGAGAAATGGGATGTGTTAAGAGGGGAAAGGTTGAAATGCAAAGAAATGATGAAAAGGATTTTTTTAAATAATCAAAGATCGAAAATATAGAATAGGATTTACAGGACCATGGCTATCAGGTTCAGGGCTAAATTGAATGAAGCTAGGAGAAATGTACCCATTCGATTCTCAGATGAGTTGGTCTTAAAAACCTGATATTTTGTTTTTCCAGTGACTTCTAATTTCTGTCTTTTGTATCTTACAATATGCCTACAGAGGGTTTCAGATAGATTCTTATAGATTAGTGATGATTTGGGTTCATCAGTTTCGGTTCAATTCATGGTTTAAATGATTAAATTGAGATATCTACATAATTAAAATTCTGCAGATATCTCGCTCATGCTTAATTGATCATCGTTAAATTTTGCTAAAACAACGTTCTGTTAATATATACAGGTGTCAAAGAAACCGTTGGGATGAAACTAGATGCTAGTCTGCCTTCATGTCTTTTGATTGTACGTGGCTACTCAATGAAGAATGTTCAGGACTTACAACTGATTTGATGCTCAGTAATTACTTCATTCTTCTATTAGATTGGATTACCTAGTATGGTGTTACTATGATTGAGGAGAGTTTAACGCTGGAAATTTTCCAGTAAGTTGAAAATCTGGGCATATATTTCTTTCCAGATGATTTTGTAACAACATGCCTATGAAGTTGGTCATCGTTACACCTTATTTGGATATGATTAGAATATTTCCTAAGAAATAGGATTTCTAGTTAGTCAGTTATAGTCTTTTACTTTTCCTTTATAAGGAACTTCGGAATGGAAGAAAAGGGTTGGAATCCTGAAACTTGTGATAAACGAATATAATACAACAATTTATATTATTCTATTTTATTTGTGTTCTTCTAGAACTTTTTCTGAGGACTGCTATGTTTTACAGACATACTAAAGACATTAGCTAAGTCTATCAATTATTATCATGCTGTCTTAATATTGTTTTCCTATTTTGATTTTCCTTTTCATATGTATATATATTTATATTATATGTGAAAACTCATGCTAATGGATTCTGAACAAAGTACTTAGTGTTGAAGTATGAATAATTAATTGTCATATAGAAAAGTAAATGAATTTCTTCATGTTCCTTTTCTTCAGTTGATAATGATATGATTTCATACAAAGTACTGACTGTGTAAGGTGAACTTATTCAGTACAACGTTAGTACTTGGGTGTAATTTCTTTTATGCTTCAATACTATGTTAAATTTATTTTGATTATGAGTTTTGTTTCATTTTCAAATTGATTTATGATAAAATTTTATTTTATTATAAGTTGATTTAGATCTGTATCTGTTGAGAATAGGCGTTCCTAATATTTGCAGGATCATACATCAAATTTTCAAATAAAACTTGTTATCTAATTATTAATTCCAGCTCCCAATTTTTGGGATAGTCATATTGCATCTTAGGTCATTATAGATAGATATTAGGGGCTACTATTATTTGTTGTTTTAGTTTAAGATATTTGTGAGCATTAGTTAGTTATTTTAATTAGATCTTTAGTTTATTTGAGTGAAGGTTCTATTAAATAGAGCTTATCATATATATCTCAAGAGACTCTCTACCATGAGAGCATACTTTACAGGCAGCAGGGCCTTTAACATGTGAAAAATAGTTATACCAAACACATACAAGATTGCAGTAAGTCAAGTGTGTGGGTTGTTTTTCAGTAGTTGGCCACATTACCCTATAGGTCATATTTCTCGGCCAACAAATGGCACTAGAAGGAGGGCCTGAGCTGAAAGTTTAATGGCTGATTGATTGCATAGTACTCCTATCAGTGATCAACCAAATTCCTCCCTCATAAATTTTGAAACATTGTCTACCCTGGTCTCTACACCACAACCTGAAACTATAAATACTCCATTCCTAGACATAGTTAGGACTATCATTGAAAGGGACCCTAATGTCTCACCAGTTTCCCTTGAGCAGATAAGTCAAACTTTAGAGGAATCACGTAGAATATTAACCAGAGCATATTCTCGTCAAACAGGGATTCCCCCAATTAACTTTGGATTACCAAGCAGAACTAATTTCCAAACATTGGCAGTGACTGAGTCAGCTACTGATTCAGTTGGAGAAGAACCTCTTGAATCATTAGTAGGGACTCCTGATTATCACCTTAGTAATCTGTTAAGAGGAGTAGCTGGTCATAACACTTCTCAATGATTGTTATCTGTAGGTGGATTTGATCTACCTCCTTCACCTCTTGAATCACCACCAGATAGTCCTCGTGACCATAATAGCGAGTCTTCATTGGACTCAGAACCCGATCCAGACATGGGTGACCGTAATTAGGGTAACCCTAATGCCGATAGACCATGGTTATGATGTGGTGCCATTGCTGTACCTAGACTACAACATAACTTACCCAAACACCCCAATAAACTGCTACCTAAGTTTGACCTGGATGATAAGGGCTTAGCTGATAATCGCATTGAAAAGTTCATCTTCATTGTTCAGACTATGAATGTCCAGCATGAGGATGTGGTATGTCGACTATTCCATTTAAATTTCAAAGGAAAGGCTGCAGTTCGGTATTTTTCCCTGACACAAGGATCCATAGCAAGCTGGAGTGATTTTAGTCAAGAATTCCTGAACAAGTTTGGTGAAGATAAAACTCCTACTGTGTTAGCACTAGAATTGGCCAGGATTAAGATGGAGAGCAAAGAAAGGATAAAGGATTTCAATCAGCATTTTCTTACTCTTCTGAATAAGATACCAGTGGCCTCCCAACCTCCAGAAGACATCATAATTGAGAATTATGCTTCAACCTTACCTAAATACCTAGGTATGTTTGTAAAATAAGCAGGTAAAATCACTTTAGTTGAAACCTTTGATGAAGCAATAAAGGTTGAGAAAAATTCATTGATGTTCGAGCTAGAAAATAATGGAAAGGCTGATGGTTCTCTTCGTAAACACAATGAAACTACTTCTAGAATTAACAAAGATAAAAAAGATGCCCCTGCTTTTGATGTAGAGAAATTATACAAAGCAATTAAGTCTCTTATAAACGAAGTGGTGATATTGAAAAGAAACAACGTGGAGGGTACTTCAAACAGAGGAAATTTGACCCCATACCGGCCGTTTACATCCTCAAACGCTAGGCAGAATACTCCCCCTGACATATCAACTAATGAGGAAGTTTTTAATACCATAAGGGCTGTTTATGCCTTACCGGATTCCTCAATCGATTAGGAGTCTGATGATGATCATGAATCTGATTAGCCTGAAACTGAAGAGGAAAATTTTGAATATCCTCTTCCACTTAGTTGCCATTTCTAGGATAGTTTAGTCAAAGAAGGAGAGTCTAGTAACCATTCTATCTTTGAGAACCAGCACACCCATAACACCAGAAGTAAAGGGATTGTAGATCTGCAACCATCATTAGTATCTAAGAACAGTCCTCAAACTTCAAATCAACAGCCTACCACTCAAGGTATAGACCTACAATATGATATCATAGAATATCTTACGAAACAGAGGGCTAATATTAGCATGTTTGATCTATTGAAAATTTGTCCCATGCCTGGTGGTTCGATACTTTCTAATTTATCAAATTCATCAACCACTAAAACAAAGAATCAACCCTCTGTACCTTCATTTAATAACCTTGATCCTACAATTAATAAAACAGCAGTAGGCTATAACAGTAATGTCAAAATAGCTATTGATAAAGATTCACTTATAGGTAAGAACTCCAAATCTACAACTCCACCTTTTCTACAAACGTTTGAAATTTTCAACCGGAATGTTCATAACTGTATGATAGATTCTGGAGCTTCGTCAAACATCATGCCTTACTTGGTTTGTAAGAAGCTGAATGCTAAACCCATTCCTTGTGAAATTCAAATCAGCCAATTAGATCGATCCAAGGTAAAAATCATAGGAGAGTTAAAAGGAGTAATGATTAGGATGGCTACCAATCCACAGATCTTACAGGTTATTGACGTAGTAGTAGCAGACATACCAGATGTCTATGGGCTATTTTTAAGTCTTGAATAGTCTCAAGCCTTAAAAGGATATTTTTCAACTGATTGGTCACATTTATGGTTGCCTAAAAATGGGCGTCCAAATCAGATCAGAATTGACAGAGAAAGGTACATGAAACACACGGTGACTAAAATAAATGCTCCTAATGAACCAATTCTTTTCCGTGATTCTATTTTAGGGAACTATGGGTATGATTCTGATCTAGGGAGTTTTCCTGCACTTAAATATGCATTTAGCAATTCTGTAAATAAATCAGAAATTCTGCATTGTGATTTTCAGGAATCTGCCCCTAATATGGTAAATAATATGAATACTGTAAATAATGTTAATAGTCTTGTTGATAAGCCTTAGTATCTGTATTTTTATGGATCCCGATCAAATGAAGGTGCAGGAGTAGGTTGCATGCTCCTAGACCCTGCAGGAAACAAATTCATGTTGTCTTGTAGACTTGAATTTATTTGCACAAACAACATGGCTGAATATGAAGCCCTTATACAAGGACTCAAGAAGGCATTAGACTTAAAAGTTAAAATTCTGATTGCGTTTGGTGATTCTGAAATAATTTTTAGGCAGATTCGTAATTCCATTCACTGTCTATCTAATCACTTGCAAAGTTACCAAAGGGAGGTACGGAATTTGATTTCAGCACTTGATTCTTTTAATATTGAATCCATTCCTCGTTTCCAGAATCAAGAAGCTGATTTGTTAGCAAACTTAGCTTCACGACTTATTCCCGCTGAAAATTTTTCCGCTAATTCTTTTTCTATCGAATTATTATTTAGACCGTCCATTCCAGATAATATTACTAATTGGTGGGTCTTTAATGATGATTCATAGATTATTTCTTTCTTAATGGGAGAAGATACTTTTAAGGAATCAATGATCGATGAAATTACACATGATGAGGATCTACATAATTTTTCGATAATTCACCTGCCTCGTCCCATTGATAAGTCTTTTGAACAGGTAAATTCAATCCCTATGTCAGTTCTTAGGCTTGAAAAGTTTTATGATTTGCATGATAAATTCAAGGGAGTGCCTAATTGCAGGAAAAATAGGTCGAATATGCGTTATGAAACCATTAATATAGGCACAAAATCGAATCTTCAAAATATCAACTTAGGATCAGATTGCACTTCAAATGAAAAATTGGCCTTCCTGAAGTTGTTTAGTGAATTCAAAAACGGGTTTGCATGGTCTTATGATGATCTAAAAACTTTTGACACTCAGATCATACAACATGTGATCCCCATGAAGCCTCAATCAAAACCATTCCAATAGAAATTAAGGAAAATGCACCCTGCCCTAGAACCAGCAGTAAAGAAAGAATTGAATAAACTACTTACTGCTAGGATCATATTTTCTGTATGCCATACACAATGGGTGGCTAACCTTGTTCCCGTTAGGAAGAAGAATGGAGATATTCATTTATGTGTGGATTTCCGAAACCTAAACCGATCATCTAAAAAGAACAACTACCCTATTCTTCCCATGGAGCAAATCCTTCAAAAGGTGTCAGGTGTTCAGATGTTGTCTTTATTACATGGTTTCTCTGGGTACAACCAAGTTCTTGTTTCGCCTGCAGATCAGTTGAAAACCACTTTTAGGACACCCTAGGGAACCTATGCCTACAGGAAGATGCCTTTCAGTTTGATAAACACTGGGGATACATTCCAAAGAGCAATGGATGCTACTTTCAGAGGTTTGATAAACCATTCTGTCATTGTCTATCTAGACGATGTTACTATATTTTCAAAAAATATGCCTGATCACATCTTACACTTATGAAAAGTGATTGAACACTGCAAGAAATTTGGTATTTCCCTGAACCCCAAAAAGTCAATATTTGTAGTAACTAAGGGGATTTGGCTAGGGTTTGTAGTGTCAAAAGAAGGGATCATGATTGATGCAAAGAGAACAGAAGCCATTTCTAAAATTCCTTTTCCTGCTACCAAGAAATCCATGCAATCCTTCTTGGGAAAGATAAATTTCGTAAGGAGATTTGTTCCAAGTTTTTCTGAAATTGTCCGTCCACTCCAAAATATGATTAAAAAGGACAGTATTTTTTCATGGGGGGATAGAGAAAAGTAGTCATTTATAAGGATTAGAGAATCCGTAGCTGAGACACCCGCACTTGTAAGTCCTGACTTTAGGAAAGACTTTATTCTCTATACTTTTGCATCTAACATATCTTATGTAGCTGTTCTTACTCAGAAGAATCAGTAGGAGGATGAAGTACCTACATCCTTCATGAGCTCAAATCTAAAGGGAGCTGAACTAAATTATCATGAAGTGGATAAACAAGATTTTTCTATATTCAAAGCAATAAAACATTTATTCCCTTATCTTCTCAAGTCCATAACCAAGGTAATTGTTCCATTTAGTGCTGTAAGAAATTTATTGCTATGGAAGGACCTTGGAGAAAAAAGAGCACATTGGATGGCTGCTCTTCAGGAATATGATCTAGAGATTAAACCCTCTCAGGTCATACGTGGTTCAGGGTTATGTAAGTTGGATATGATTAGAATCTTTCCTAAGAAATGGGATTTCTAGTTAGTCGGTTGTAGTCTTTTATTTTTCCTTTATAAGCAACTTTGGAACGGAAGCAAAGTGTTGGAATCCTGAAACTTGTGATAAGCGAATATAATATAGCACTTTATATTATTCTGTTTTATTTGTGTTCCTCTAGAAATTTTTCTGAGGACTGCTATGTTTTCAGACATACTGAAGAAATTAGCTCAGTCTATCAGTTATTACCATGCTGTCTTAATATTGTTTTCCTATTTTGATTTTCCTTTTCATGTGTATATATCTTTATATTATTTGTGAAAACTCATGCTAATGGATTCTGAACAAAGTACTTAGTATTGAAGTATGAATAATTAATTGTCATATAGAAAAGTAAATGAATTTCTTCATGTTCCTTTTCTTCGGTTGATAATGATATGATTTCATACAAAGTATTGATTGTGTAAGGTGAACTTATTCAGTATAGCATTAATACTTGGGTGTAATTTCTTTTATGCTTCAATACTATGTTAAATTTATTCTGATTATGAGTTTTGTTTCATTTTCAAATTGATTTATAATAAAATATTATTTTATTATAAGTTGATTTAGATCTGTATCTGTTGAGAATAGGTGTTCCTAATATTTTCAGGATCATAGATCAAATTTTCAAGTAAAACTTGTTATCTGATTATTAATTCCAGCTCCCAATTTTTGGGATAGTCATATTACATCTTAGGTCATTATAGATAGAGATTAGGAGCTACTATTATTTGATGTTTTAGTTTAAGATATTTGTGAGCATTAGTTAGTTATTTTAATTAGATATTTAGTTTATTTGAGTGAAGGTTTGATTAAATAGAGCTTACCATATATATCTCAAGAGACTCTCTACCTTGAGAGCATACTTTATAGGTAGCAGGGCCTTTAACCTGTGAAAAACAGTTATACCAAACACATACAAGATTACAGTAAGTCAAGTGTGTGGGATGTTTTTCAGTAGTTGGCCACATTACCCTATAGGTCATATTTCTCGGCCAACAGGACCTAAACATGAAAAATATTCTTAGTGTACTTTATGTCTTTGTCATGCTCATTAAACACTAAAGAACAAAGCATCAAGTTTATTGTTGTAAGTCCCATTTCTTGTACTCAAATGGATCTTTCTGAGTGATCTTGCTGTCCTTCACACTCGTAAAACTCAATCTATTTATGCTATTCTTGAAGGAGCATTGGGTAGGTGGTGATTTAACCTTTTTCGGACCTCCCTGAATAAGTACGAAAAAGGTTCACTTTTTCTTCCTCAGAAGTTAAGAGAGTTCTTCTATGGTATGTTTTATACTTTTCCGGCCTCAGGATACTAAATTGGATGAAAAAGGACCCCCCTGGAGTCTTCTTTGGAGTTTTCAGACTCTGTAAATGTGAAAACACCAACTAAGCATGTACTAGTTCAGGCTCATTAAATCCATGAATCAGTGACACTATCAAGCATTACTTTTTCTTCTCTTCAAGCTTGTTAAAAAATGAAGAGAGATCTGAGTTGAATTTCCTGGACTCGTTAAAATTTAACAGGGAAGGTAAGGAAGAAGTTTTCTCTTGTTTTCAGTTAGTGGCAGCATGTCATCCTTGAACATAGCACTCTCTATTTTTTTCAATACCCATGTCTCAGTGTTCACTTTCAGTTCTGAAACTTGTGATAAACGAATATAATACAACACTTTATATTATTATGTTTTATTTGTGTTCCTCTAGAAATTTTTCTGAGGACTGTTATGTTTTCAGACATACTGAATAAATTAGCTAAGTCTATCAATTATTATCATGCTGTCTTAATATTGTTTTCATGTTTTGATTTTCCTTTTCATGTGTATATATCTTTATATTATATGTGAAAACTCATGCTAATGGATTCTGAACAAAGTACTTAGTGTTGAAGTATGAATAATTAATTGTCATATAGAAAAGTAAATGAATTTCTTCATGTTCCTTTTCTTCGGTTGATAATGATATGATTTCATACAAAGTACTGACTGTGTAAGGTGAACTTATTCAGTACAGCGTTAGTACTTGGGTGTAATTTCTTTTATGCTTCAATTCTATGTTAAATTTATTATGATTATGAGTTTTGTTTCATTTTCAAATTGATTTATAATAAAATATTATTTTATTATAAGTTGATTTAGATCTGTATCTGTTGAGAATAGGTGTTCCTAATATTTTCAAGATCATAGGTCAAATTTTCAAATAAAACTTGTTATCTGATTATTAATTCCTGCTCCCAATTTTTGGGATAGTCATATTGCATCTTAGGTCATTATAGATAGAGATTAGGAGCTACTATTATTTGTTGTTTTAGTTTAAGATATTTGTGAGCATTAGTTAGTTATTTTAATTAGATATTTAGTTTATTTGAGTGAAGGTTTGATTAAATAGAGCTTACCATATATATCTCAAGAGACTCTCTACCTTGAGAGCATACTTTATAGGCAGCATGGACTTTAACCTGTGAAAAACAGTGATACGAAACACATACAAGATTGCAGTAAGTCAAGTGTGTGGGTTGTTTTTTATTAGTTGGCCACATTACCCTATAGGTCATATTTCTCGGCCAACAGGACCTAAACATGAAAAAGATTTTGAGTGTACTTTATTTCTTTGTCATGCTCATTAAACACTAAAGAACAAAGCATCGAGTTTATTGTTGTAAGTCCCATTTCTCGTACTCAAATGGATCTTTTTGAGTGATCTTGCTTTCCTTCACACTCGTAAAACTCAATCTATTTATGCTGTTCTTGAAGGAGCATTGGGTAGGTGGTGATTTAACCTTTTTCGGACCTCCCTGAATAAGTACGAAAAAGGTTCACTTTTTATTCCTCAGAAGTTAAGAGAGTTCTCCTATGGTATGTTTTATACTTTTCTGGCCTCAGGATACTAAATTGGACAAAAAAGGACCCCCCTGGAGTCTTCTTTGGAGTTTTCAGACTCTGTAAATGTGAAAACATCGACTGAGCATGTACTAGTTCGGGCTCATTAAATCCACGAATTAGTGGCACTATCAAGCATTATTTTTTCTTCTCTTCAAGCTTGTTAAAAAATGAAGAGAGATCCGAGTTGACTTTCCTGGACTCGTTAAAATTTAATAGGGAAGGTAAGGAAGAAGTTTTCTCTTGTTTTTAGTTAGTGGCAGCATGTCATCCTTGAACATAGCACTCTCTATTTTTTTCAATACCCATGTATCAGTGTTCACTTTCAGTTCAGCTATTACTTCGAGTTTATTACTCCTCCTCTTGTCCATTATACCTTGGGAATCTGATCATGTATCCTACATGATAGATAAGTCTAGTTGTTCTATCTATAAAGTTAAAAGATTCCTTGGGTCATATCTGTATCATGCTCACTGTTCAAGGACTTAAATCAATGTCTAATCTCTATCCTGATCCCATCATTGTTATATCTGTTATCTCTTGTGTCTCCCTTCCTTTTCCCAGTTCCTAGTCACTCTTGTGATCCGTTGAAGGATCTATTTCCTTCCTTATCATAGTATGGTTCCGCTTCAGTACTTCCTGACAACGAATACCTAGAGTTTGATGATAGTACCTCAGGATTCACTTCCATCATTGGTGAATTCCTTTGCTTTAGTTTTCGATTATCACCTATTGATTGACAAACTGTTGAATCTGCTCCATGTTTGACTTTAGCCTACATTTATTCACATGGCTTGGATTGTACTGGTTCTTTGGGATTGTTTATGAAGACCTTAGTTCCTCATCTATGGACTAAGTTGCGCAAGATTATGTTCCACTTATGTATACAGCTTCCAAATCTTTGAAGACTCATCATTATTGTATATTATGGCTTCGATCCACCTTTGTAATATACGTGGTCTTGCACCCATATTATATGATGTACTCAAATATTGTAAAGGAACTAGTGTTCTAGTATATTGAACATAGCATCCTCAGATATGACTTTGTATATGACATTATTGTATTTGTTTCAGGTACTACCTCTACGCCATTGGATTTTTGAGTTCTCCAAAGATAAAGATTATAATGTATTTAGGCCATCGCTTCCCTCTGACCTCACACATTAGGGGGAATCTGTTATCAACCCAAATGGAACTTCTCCGTTCGAGTGCCAACACTTCACTTGTTGGCACACAAAAGGACATTTATGGATTGAAGGTTGCCTAAAACACTATAGATGGGAATATTATGAAATACATTCACTATCCATCTAGCTTGCCATTTTTACCTTTTCATATGTCAATTGCTGTATGCAACTTTTCCTATAAGCAACCCGCATACATACACGAATTTTCCTACAACATATCGCGTACGGTACACGAGTATTGTCATTGCAACCCACATATAAATCTGTACGTAGGTTTCCCTTATAGCAACTCACGTGTCATACGCGGGTTGTGAGTATCAATACTCACGTACGCCTTCCTTTGACATTAAAAATAATAAATCGCGATTAATGGAGATGTGTTAAGCCCTAATCAATAACTATCTTAACTGTCTCAACCTCCTCAACCTTCGAAACTACTATATTTCACTAAGTATAAATAGAGGCCTTGGGGAGGGAATTAATCAATCATACTTGGAGAGCAAAGTTATGCTGGTGGTATATATTCAGAATTCTTTGGAGCTGTAGACCTCGGAATCCTTTGGTTGCAGAGGAGTCCTTGTTTTAGGCGTTGGGTTGTAACCTTAACTCATTCACTATTGTTAATAAAGAGAATCCTTATTCCAAATATGTGTTGAATATATTTCATGTATCATGGTTTGATGAATATTTATGATTAAGCACTCTATATATTGTTTATCTAACTTGTCAAATATACATATATAAGTTTTCATTTGGAGGATTTGCTCTTTGCAGGTGAAGGAGAAACATCCCTGAAAGCCTTGGAGGAGAAGCAGAGCAGGAGAAGACAAAGCTTGGATCAACCGTCGTGAATCAGGTGAGTCCATCCTAACTTCCTATTTCCTTTCTGTACTTTAAAGATGATTGTCTACAAGTTTTAAGAGTATGTTGGTAACCCCAGACCTTCGATTATAAGGTGTTTATTCCTGAACAACACATGGTTAGAAACATTTCATATGACATATGCATAATGACAAATTATTATGCATAAAAATATAATCATGTTACTATTTTAGCCAATAAAACATTCATCCATACATAGAAGCTTTCCATATTCCTTCCATCTCTAACATGACATCATTGAGATTGTGCACTAATCCCAATATGTCAGCAAAGAGGTTTCATTCTAGATAAGTAGAAATGGAGTGTTGTCTATAACCAAGGGAAACTTACGTGCAACATGCATATTAGTAGTATACTTTAATTAATGCAACCATTCTATCATGCATAATACACAACATATATAATAAATACAGTTCAAATACTCATCTTTGTTTGTTTGGTATATTCTTTATTGATCCTCATGTCCTGGATCCTTCTACTAATTCTAGGAACTAGTAGAATTCACATTCCTCATCATTTGAGGAATATTCATCAATGTGAGCATGATGTATTTATTTGACTTCTTCAGGTTGTCCTTTGATTTGAGAAACCCTTTGTTGTTCATGACATTTCACCCTTGTAACCTAGGGTCTGGGTTTACCAACTTACTACTAACTTGGAGACAATCAACTTTTATAGAGAATGTAAAGAGAATAGGAAGAAAGTCTTGACTTACCCAATTAACAATGGTTGATCCAAGCTTGATCTTCTCCCGCTCCAATCTTCTCCAAAGCTTGTAGGGATGCTTCTCTTCACCTGCAAAGAGCCAATTCTTCTCCAAAGCTTCTAAGGATGCTTCTCTTCACCTACAAATAGCCAATTCTTAAAGTAATATCTCATATATATATAAATCAAAGGTTAGATGAAAAAAATAATAATAACATCATTGAACATATTCATTAAACCAATATACACGAGACTAACAATACAAGATTGGAAGAAGAATTCTCTTTATTAACAAAAGGTGAATAGGTAAGAATACAACCCAGCTTCTAACACGAGGAATCCTCTGCAACCAAGGACTCTGAGTTCTTCTGCTCCAAGACTCTAAAGATATACCACCATCATAACTTATCTCTCCAAAAATTGATTCATTAGCCCCACCCCAAGGCCTCTATTTATACTTTGGGAAATAGAGTGGTTTCGAAGGTTGGGATGGTTGAGATAGTTGGGATAGTTATGTATTAGGACCCAAATAATCTCATCTAATCTTGATTTATATTTTTTAATGTCAAATTAAGGTATACGCAGGTATTAATATAGGCAACTCACATATGACACGCGTGTTGCTCGAAGGGAACTCACATAAGCAAGTATACGTGGGTTGCAATGCACATAGTCATGTATGACATGGAAGTTGCAATGCACATAGTCATGTATGCATACCAAAACTCAAAATAAAAATATATAAGGCTGGTCTAAAGATAATGCATCAAAGGTCATGCACATCTATATTGTTTTGGCCACTTCAATCCAAATTGTCCTTTTGTGTACCAACATGATGAATGTCAGCACTCAGATGGAGAAGTGCCATTTTGGCTTATAACAGATGCCCCCCTAATGTGTGAGGCCAAAGGGAAGCACTGGCTGAAATACATTACAATCTTAGTCTTGAAGAACTCAGAAGTCCAAGGAAGCAGAGGAAGTGCCTGAAACAAATACATAACAATGTCATATACAAAATCATATCTGAGGATGCCATGTTCAATATACTGGAACACTATCTCCTTTACAATATTTTATTACATCATATAATATGGGTATAAGACCACATATATTACAAAGGTGGATCGAAGCCACAATATACAATGATGAGTCTTCAAAATATGGAAGCTATGTAAGATGAACATAACATAATCTTGTGCAACTTAGGTTATAAATGTGAACCCAAGGTATTCATCAAAATCCAAAGGAACCAATACAATCCAAGCCATGTGAATAGATGTGTTGAAGTCGAACATCGAAAGGATTCAATAGATTGTCAATCAATAGGTGGAAACTGACAACTGAAGCAAAGGAGTTCACCAATGATGAAAGTGAATCATAAGGTACCATCGTCAAAACTCTAGGTCTTCATCTTCAAGAAGTACTGATGAGAAAACATGCTATGATGAGGAAGGAAATAGATCCTCCAACAGATCACAAGAGTGACTAGGAACTGGATAAGGGAAGGCAGACACAAGTAATAGTCAGATAGGATAATGATGGAATCAGGATAATAAGTAGAAACAGGGATAAATCCTTGAACAATGAGCATGACATAGAGATGAACCAAGGAATATTTCAACTTTGCAGATAGGACAACCAACTTATCTGTCATGTAGGAGACATTATCAGATTCTGCATGTATAAAGGACAAGTGGAGGAGTAAGACAACTTGAAGTGATAACTAAAACTAAAAATGTACACTGAGTCATGAGTATCAGAAAATTCAAAGAGTGCTACGTTCAAGGAGGACATTTTGCCACCGTTTGTAACCCAAAAAGAAAAATTCTTCCTTATCTTTCCTGTTAAATTTTAACAAGTCTAGGAAAGTCAACTCAGTTCTCTCTTCATTTTTGACAAGCTTGAAGAGGGGAGATAATAATGCTTTATGATGTCACTGATTCATAGATTTTACGAGCCCGAACTAGTACATGCTCATTGGTGTTTCCATGTTTAGAGAGTCTGAAAACTTTGAAGAAGACTCCATGGGGTTCCTTTTTTGTTCAATTTAGTCTCCTAAGGCCAGAAAAGTATAAAACATACCACAGAACAACTCTCTTAACTTCCAAAGAAGAAAAGGAGAACCTTTTTCGTACTTAGTCAGGGAGGTCCGAAAAAGGTTAAATTACCACCTACCCAAATCTCATTCAAGAGCATCATATATCTTTAGTTTTACGAGTGTGAAGGAAATAAAAATCACTTGGAAAGAGCCCTTTTGATTACGAGCAATGGGGCTTACAACAGTAAACTCGATGCTTTATTATTAGTGTTTAACGAGCATGACAAAGACATAAAGTACACTCGGAATATTTTTCATGTTTAGGTCCAGAGAACGAAAAAGTGAAAACTAAGCTCATGCCAGGCGCTCCTTTTCCGTAAGTTAAGTCCCTCAGTTCCGGAAAAGTGATAAATCTGTGCCTAAGAATGCTCTTCTCAATTCCGTAGAAAAGAGAGTGATCCTTTCTTGTATTATTCCACATGGTTCGAGAAAGTGATAACCTACCACCAATGTAGATGCCCATTCACATATTCTTAATGATCCTGAATGGACAAGTTTACTCGGTAGTCAAGTCTAATTTGAGGAGTTATACCTAGGCCTAAAGAAACTCCATAAGAACGAGGAGACTTGTAAATGGGATAGCTTATAAAAAGAGACCAAAATGAGGCTCAATTTGGCATGAAAAGTAGCTAAGAAGGCTCCCCTAACCTACAACAAATGTGGCATGAGTACCAAATGACATAAATGTTTTATAAACTCAGGTACTCATGGAAGGAAAGCCCTATCCACAGAAGAACAATGGTATGGATAAGGTAATAATGGTTTAATACCATAGTCCATGGTTAAAGTAGTGATCCTAGGGTTAAGGCAGAGTAGGTATAAATGAAAAAATGGATATAAATGACCAATATCCTATCCTATATGAGTGGAAAATAACTTTGAGTAATCTTGGACCTGTTGCATTAGGTAAACATGACATGGCATTAGTTTGATTTTTAATAAAAATTAAAACTATATGCTAAAAACCCCACATTTTGATATTATTTCTATAAATAGTTCAAAAATAGAAATCAAAATCACCATTTCATATTTTTACCAAATATAGGCCATTTTTACCTCTAACTTCAATTGATCGGTGTGGACGAATTTCAAATCCTCAAGTGTCAGGTAAATCAGCTCTTCATGCTCTTTCATTTCATCCAATCAAATTTTTAATTTTATGCAAAATTTTAATGTTTTAAGCCAGTTTTAGGAAAGTCACATAGTATACACTGGTATGCAACCTACATAGTTGTGTACATGCATTTTATATGTGGCTTGCCCAAAGGAAACATGCGTATGATATGCGACATGTCCAAAGGACAGTCACATATACTGCGCGACATAGGAAAAGCATAATTAGGGCAAAAATCAAAGTTTTTGAATGATTTTTAATGTTTGAAAATGGCTTTATGGATAGGATAAAACATGGTGTTGGAATGGAGGGAGAGGGAACATGAAACCATGGACGAAGATGCACTTCGTAGTGCCCCAACGGTGCATGCATTACGATAAAGTGGGTTGCTAAAGTTCTTTTGTACTTCACCTATGAGATCTAATGTCTGTTTGTTGGAGTTTTTGATCAACTAATGGGATCATGATCTAGGTGCATTTGACCTACAAGGTGAGATTCTAGAATTTGCACTGGAAGACATCTATTTTATTATGGTTTTGTCAGGACGGGGAGCTCCTATCAACTTGGAAAGTACTGGCAGGGGCGGTGACCTTCTAAGTGTTCAGAACTATATTGACACTTACTACGTGCCTGGCACTCATAAAAGGTGAACTTTCATCCCTATTGCGCATATCCGTAGCTTTCCATTGCAGGTGTTGGTAAGCACAGTAGTAAGGGTTACAGGATCATCACTCCATCTTTCAACTCAAAACCAAATGAGAATTGCAGTGGAATGCCTACATGGAGCTTTATTTGACTGGTGCTCGGGAGTAACCCCGATAATGAAGAAGCAACTCTCTGACTGCAAGAGAGGCTGGCATAAGAACTTTGGCTATTCTAGTATATTGGTGGCCTTTTTCTTTGAGAGATTTCCCACCCTTAGCCTTGCATTACCTCTACCAACTTTCTCTCCCCATCAGCCTAGACTAAGTAGGTGGGGATAAATATTTCTCTGCCAAGGTGGCAGTGGCTCGGTTCAGAGTGTTTACGATGATGACTTCTACTTATGGTGGGGATGGTAGCTACCAGTATTGGAGCAGTTTCCATATGTTGGGATGGATTTCCAGGGTGACAATGACCTTGTTATTGCTGCCGCAACTGTTCCCCCCCCCAAATTAATGTTTTAATTTCTGGGCCCCTCCTGATTATTTTTGTGTGGATTGATCGTTGAACCTTTAGGCTCCTTGAGCGTGTTTCTTTCCGTGTATCTGAAGGTGGATGTTAGTAATTTGTGTATGCCTTGTTCATTTTTTGGTTCGAGTCGTGAATGTGTGGTCGAAGAGAAGAAAATTTGTTGTTCTTCAGCGCATCCTTTGTAAAAATAAGCGAGGTTGGTTACAGCTGATCCTTAGCACTTATCAAATACCTCAGTTTTCCTTTAAGCAGGCATCTTTTACTGCTGGATCGGGCGCTGCGAAGTTTCAACCCTTCCTTCGTTGCGGCTCCTAGACCTTTTCTTTCGTCCGATTTCCTGAACCGTCCGATGCCCGATTCGTCTAGTTTAAAATCGCTTGTCCATAAGCTTCCACTCACCCACCATTGCGGCCAGGAGGAGACAGTTAGCTCCCGATTCAAGTGTCATCCAACGTCCGACCTTGTCTTCCCTCGCCCAAACTGAGTTTTCCACCTCGTCACCTATCCCCTGCCAGTGTGCCGTCCGCCGTTGCAGATGAGCCACCCCTCCTGGTTCCTGAAGCACTCTTCCCCCCGACGTCTGATTACCCCTTTTTTTTGTTGCCCATGTTTCTGCTCACCCGATCTCTATATTTCCCCGCTGTTGCGGCTCCTGAAGTCTCGTCTCATCCGATGCAGAAGTTGGTCGACCGCCGCTTATAATTTTTCCCGCCCAAAGCTTAAATCGATACCTTGTCCGAGCGAACCTGGCTAGTCTCTTGCGGATTACAATGCTGGGAAGAGAATGTTTAAATGTTTAAAAAAACTCCCCTTTGCAATGAATAATGCATTGTGATTGTTTGCAGAAGGAATTCGGTGCTACTAAAGCGACCATGGGCTAAGACGTAACTGGGTCGGACCAGAACCGACACGATCACAAGGAAGGCAAAACGCAGAAAAGGACAAAGCAAGCAAACGAAGGAGGAACGGACAGAGGAGGACTCATCTGTTACTGGTTAGAAGATAAAACTCTCATAGAGAATGATTGGAAAAATGCAGCGGCCAGAACAAGAAGCGGAATCGTTGAAGATACTGAAAAGTCACACACTGGGGTGGCAGCCCAAGGGGCAACGGGGGTATTTTAAATAGAGGGAGGGAGGACTAAAAAAGGGCTTTTTCCCTGGAAAAATTTGTATTTGTTTACTTGTAAGATGAACTACTTCATTTTGCATAGGAACTGCAATTTTTGCCTGTCGGAGAGAGTGAAAAGCGAGATGTATCAATGTAAACTCAATGAATAATGTTGAAGAGGAAATATTTCGTTTTCAGCTGTGTTTCATTTACTGTAAGAGTATTCGGTATTCTGAACCTATGTTCTTGCTAAATGTTCTTCAGTAATTTCTGGATATTTTTCACTGTGAGTAATAGATGTTGTTATAAAATGATTGGCTATCTGGTTATTTGAGTATATGTAAGTGTTCATGTGCTTTAGAAGAAGTATCAGCTACCTGTAATTCTTCTTTATGTATGTGAAAATGTATTGCTCACCCAAAATGATAACCTTGATCCCTAGGTATAGTGTAGATAGTTAGCTTATTTCTTTTGTGTCTGGTTTGGTTGCTCACAAGCGCAAGACGAGAGGTAAGAACCTGCGCATCACTTTGTGACCTCTCCTTGCAGCTTGATCACCTTGCATTTAGTTAGGCACTTGCATATCATTTCTTTAAGTCAAAATGCAAAAAACTCGGTGGGCCAGGCCACAACCAGTAAAGCCTTAGTTTTGTTCCTTGACCTACGGTAGCCGGACCGCAAAGCGAACGGATTCCCTATTCCAAACAGTCAACAGGATAGTTCGAAACGTTGATTGGGGAGAATCCCTTACTATTGCCGCCTGTGAATTTCCAGGCCTCAACAGTTTTGGCGCTAGAAGGAGGGCCGCCAGTGCATGGCTGGCTGAGGAAACCTGTTTTCCTGATATTATTCTGCTAATTACAGTTCTGAAAGTAATGGACTACGTAATCCAATTCTAGAAGAAGACAATAGAGAACATCTATATCCTATTCGCAACGAAATTGTTAATGATCTGAGAAGACATACCCGGGCTTATGTAAAGAAGATTGGAGGGTTGCCTATTATCCACGAATTGCCTATAAGAGAGTACAAGAAGAAAGATCATCCTCTAATTGAAGATTTAGTGTTGGTTGGAGACTGGGAAGAACTTGTGGAAACTGCCATACAGGAGGTTGAATTGCCTTTGAACCAAGTAGGCCCAGACACTCCTTACAGTTCTCCTGTTCACACCCCGGTTGGTTCATGTCCTCACTCTCTTGTTGGTTCACCCCCTCACTCTCCGCCTCAACTCATGGCCTGCGTTAACGCAAATCCACCGAATCCACCTAATCCACCGCCAGCTTGGAAAGCTAGATCACCTCTAAATCTGACTCCACCTTTGCATGACCTACCTCAAGCCTTTGAAAAGCTACTACCCAAATTTGATCCAAATGAGAAAATCCTAGTGGATGACCACCTACAGAGTTTCTACTTAGCAATAGAAGGTCTGAGGGCTGGGGAACATGAAGATGTAGTGTGTAGACTGTTCCCGCACACCCTCAAAGGAGTTGCGGCCTCGTGGTATTTTGGATTGCTCGCTAACTCTATCCCAGACTGGGATACGTTCGAGAGAATGTTCAGGAGTAAGTACGCAATCCAGAAGACTCACGCTGCCCTCATGAAAGGACTGTGTGCATTAAAGAAAGAGAAAAATGAAAAAGTGCATAGCTTCACACAAAGGTTTGCAGCATATCTTAAAAATTTCTCTTAAACAGATAAGCCTTCAGAAAAAGTACTAATCGAATACTATACTTCAGCTTTGGGTCCTGATTTAGCCATGTTTGCAAAAGGCAGGGCCAAGGCTACCTTAACAGAGACCTATGAAGAGGCAGAAGCGGTGGAAGCAGAAAGAGAAAGTGTGGAGGACTATCCGGAACAATCAGGAGAGAAAGTTGCGGGAAGAAAAACCTTATTGTTCACTAAGCCTAAAGAAGAAAAGACCCCAGACTATGAAAGCATGGATAAAATGATGCAAAAGCTATCCAATAAGATCATAGACTTAGAAAAGGAAAAAGAAGCACAAAAGTTCTTCAGGCCATATTATAAAAAAAGGGAGGATGGCAATCAGACCCAACCTCCTCCTCAAAAAACTGCCTCCATGAATCTGACAGAGATAGGGATGGAAAATTTCTGTACTTTTCATCAACAGCCTCATTCCGAAAAGAATTGTCCGCAATGGATAAATTCAATGAAATTGGTCATGAATCAGATGTTGGATTCAAGATTAACGGAGGAAGATGAAGATGAAAAGAACGAAAATGCTACTTCCACTTCTACAAAAGGGCAGGAAGACGAGACCATGGCATTATGGAATTCTGTCTCCTTACTCGATGCAGAGGAGGAAAATACCCAGGGACGCAAAGATATCAAGGAGGCTAACGTGACAACTAGGAGCAAAGGGGTGGTTAGTGATGACAGTCTTTTGCTCCCAAAGATTCGAAGGCTACAAAGAAATATAAAAAATAAATTTCAAGACGAATCATTGGCTGGTCAGATTCCGGAATTTACCATTACCAGCCAGGATCTGAAGCAAAACAGAACGCCGCCTAAGCCAAACGATGAGAATGTGAGTGCTGATAAATCGTAGTCCACTAGACAACTAATCGAATATGACATTGTCGAAGATCTAAAGAAGATAAAGGCAAACTTCCCGCTGTTTGAAATGTGCAAAGTACCTCAACAGAAAGAAAATTTATTGAAGGCACTTGAAACGTCAGAAGAAAAGATGCCCGCCGACAATCAGCCTCGGGACGAAGAAGAGATTGGAGAAGCTAGCGTCGGAGGTAAATCTAAAACCAAGCATCCACCTTTCCTCCTGACATTTGAAATTTTCAATCATAACGTACACAATTTCCTAGTGGATTCAGGGGCGTCAATAAATGTCATGCCCATATCAGTATGTAAGAAAATAAATGGACAGCCTAAGCCATACACATGGAAGGTGGTGCAATTGGATAGGACGGACATCAAGGTAATTGGTGAAATGGAAGACGTCCTGATCCATCTAGCATCCAATGATAAAGTATGCCAAATTATTAACATCGTAGTGGCTGACATACCAGATGCTTACGGCCTGTTCCTGAGCAGAGATTGGTCAGCCAAATTAAATGGGTATTTCGCCACAGATTGGTCACATCCTTGGTTGCCGTACAAAGGGAGTCCTAATCAGATCAAGGTTTTGAGAGAACCTCACATGAAGTACAATGTCACTCAATTGGATGAGAAGAATATACCAGTCGAACCTGTATTGGGAAACTACTTTCTCGAGCTGGAACCAGGGAATTATCAAGCGGAAGAGGCCATCAACACATCTGACACCCAGCCTGATCTCCTTCGTTTTTCTCAGGCTGATGATATTGACTATAAAATAGTATATTTAGCAATAGGAGTATATTCTGTTCCAGTAGATAATGTGTTTTGGACTTTGTTTTTTGATGGCTTGAAAACGTTAGAAGGGTCAGGGGCCGGCTGCGTCCTCATTGATCCACAAAAAAATAAGCACTTCCTATCCTGTAGATTAGAGTTCGAATGTACTAACAATATGGCTGAGTATGAGGCATTGCTGCAGGGACTCAAGAAAGCAATTGAGCTACAGGTTAGTAATTTAAAAGTTTTTGGGGACTCAAAAATAGTTGTAAAGAAAATAAGAAATCAAATACACTGTGTTTCCCCTCATTTGAAAGCTTACCTAAACGAGGTATGGGATTTGCTTAAAAATTTTCATGCTTTTAATATTATTTCAATCCCAAGAATAAAAAATGCAGCCGTTGATCTTCTAGCTACATCAGCCGCCAGGTTGGTTCCCACTAATAACAAATGTTCTATTGAACTACTTTTCAGGCCATCAGTTCCTGACATGATCACCAACCTGTGAGTATTTGACGATGATCAGCAAATAATTGAATGCTTGACAAATGAGGAGGTTTTTAAAGGAGCCATTATTGACGATGAGGAACATCAGGCTAAAATGAAATATGACAATTTCATTCCCAAAGGGGTCAGGATGTTAGAGAAGATGTTTGACCTGAACGAGAAATTTAGAAGACCTGCTAATGTGAAGACGCACGGCTCAACTCTACAATTCAAGCTAATAAATTTAGGGACTGAAACGGAGCCTAAATTCGTGAACCTCGGCAAGTGCTGTTCACCAGCAGAAAGAGACAAGTTCCTCAGTTTGTTTAAGCAGTACAAAGATGTTTTTGCATGGACGTATGCAAATTTAAAAACCTATGACACTAATATCATCAAACATATCATTCCTATTAAAGCAGGCGTCAAGCCATATCAGCAACCGCTGAGGAAGATGCACCCAAAGATGGAACCACTAATCCAGAGTGAAGTGAAGAAATTGTTAGATGCTAGGATTATTTTTAAGGTCCGGCATTCAAAATGGGTGTCAAATTTGGTGCCGGTCAGAAAAAAGTCAGGAGAAATCAGACTGTGCGTGGACTTCAGAAACTTAAACCGCGCATTGGACAAAGACAATTATCCGGTACCTCCCATGGAGCAGCTTCTACATATGGTTTCTGGTTCTGAATTGTTTTCATTGTTAGACGGATTCTCTGGCTATAACCAAGTGTTAGTAGCTGAGGAGGATAGATTGAAAACAACATTCAGAACTAAATGGGGAACTTTCGCATATAGAAGAATGCCTTTTGGCCTAATTAATGCTGACGCAACATTTCAGAGAGCTATGGAAATAGCTTTCCGAGGACTGATTGGGCGAAGTGTGGTGGTATACCTTGATGACATAACATTATTTTCAAAGAAAAGAGGGGAGCACACATTCCACCTAAAGCAAATTTTTGAGCGCTGTCGAAAATATGACATTTCCCTAAATCATAAGAAGTGCGTATTTGCGGCCACAGAAGGCAAGTTACTGGGAAATATAGTTTCAAAAAGAGGCATATCTATAGACCAAAAAAGAATCAAAGCCATTGAACAAATTCCCATTCCCCATAATAAAAAAGGAATGCAATCCTTCATGGGAACAATAAACTTTGTACGTAGATTTGTACCTGATTTTGCCCAGACTGTTAAACCATTACAGCAGATGGTCAAGCAAAATGCACAATTTAAGTGGACTGAGACTGAAAAGAATGCTTTCAGTAAAATCAAGACTGCTATTGCACATGCGCCCTCTCTTAAGAGTCCAGACTTTGACAAGGACTTTATCATGTATACATTTGCTTCCGATGATTCATTAGCAGCGGTACTCACGCAAAAGGAAGAAGGGGGTGAAGAATTCCCAATCTCTTTTATGAGCACTGGGCTACAAGGAGCTGAATTAAACTACCCAGCCATTGATAAGCAGGCATATGCAGTATTTAAGGTAGTAAAGCAATTCGGGCCTTATATACTAAAAAATCGTACCAAGGTAATAGTCCCTTACCCAGCTGTAAGATCCCTTCTCATTCAAAAAGAATTAGGAGAAAGAAGGGGCAACTGGGTAACAGTGCTTCAAGAATATGATCTTGAATTCAAGCCAGCTACTATAGTAAAGGGTCAAGGGTTATGCAAATTGATGACTAGGAAGACAAACAATGAAGAACAAGCATGGGAAGATGAAGCTGATTTGCATGTAACGGATGTTTGCCCTTTATTCACGGCTCCTGAGTCGTGGTATAGAGATCTTGTGCATTATTTGCAGTCAGGGGTGTTACCGAAACATTGGAGTTCCAAACAAAGAAGAGCTCTGCGTCTGAAATCAGTTTCTTATCAAATCGTTGAAGGCGTATTGTTCAGAAAAAACTATGATGGAGTCCTCCTGAGATGCTTGGAGAAAGATGATGCTGAGAAAGTAATGTCTGAATTGCACGATGGCCTGGCTGGGGGACATTACTCAGGGGACACTACAGCCTACAAGGTTCTCAGAGCCAGTTATTACTGGCCAACACTTTTCAGGGATGCACATGCACACGTTAGAAAATGTGATACTTGCCAAAGATGTGGTGGAAGACAATCTAGAGCAGCAGCACCTCTAAAGCCGGTAATGATCACAGAGCCATTTGAACAATGGGGGCTGGACATTATTGGAGAAATAAAACCGAATTATTCTCTGCTACACAAGTACATTCTTACTGCGACTGATTACTTCACTCGCTGGGTTGAAGCTATCCCATTACGCAAGATAAACGAAGACGAAGTCATCAGCTTCCTACAAGATCATATCATGACCAGGTTTGGAGTTCCAATTTCAGTAGTTTTTGATAATGCTAAATACTTTTCATCCATTAAATTGACTACTTTTTCTCATGAGAATGGGATAAAATTACATTATTCTTCTAACTACTATCTGCAAGGGAATGGCCTGGCCGAATCCTCCAATAAAAACCTCATTAGAATCCTGAAGAAAATTGTCATAGAAAACCAGCGAAGTTGGCACTCAGCCTTACTGAACGCCCTATGGGCTAACAGAGTTACCCCCAAGTCTGCATTAGGAGCGTCACCTTATACCCTTGTGTACGGAAAGGAAGCCATCCTGCCTCCCAATATTCTGCTACCATCTTCCACACTAGCTCTAGAGTCTAGGGGGTCAGATGATGAGGTTCTGCAAATAAGAATATATAATCTCCTAAAAACAGAAGAAGCTAGATCCAAGGCTAGAGAACGTTTCAAACAACAGCAGGAAGTAATCAAAAGGTGGTTTGACAAGCATAAAGCTGGAAAAAGGGACTTTGAAGTAGGAGACTTAGTTCTCAAGTGGGACCACCCCCATGATGAGAAAGGAAAGCATACCAAATTCCAGCAGTTATGGGTAGGCCCCTTTCAGATTGTAGCCAAACTTGGCCCTGCCACTTATAAGTTGCAAGATTTATAGGGATGGGAGGAGAACTTGCCAGTTAATGGTTTGGTTCTCAAGCCCTACTTTTCTTAGTTTTCTTTGTTTTGTTCTTCCTTGTACATAAATAAGCTGTGTGGTTGTTTTCGAGTCATGCTTTCATTTGATTTAATTTTAAGTTTTGATTTTCAATAAGGGTAACGAACTTGCGTTTGTCTGAGGGATATTAAGGTCTTTTGGGAATAGAAAATATGTTGAGTATCAGCCCGTGTATTGCTTAAAGAATTCTTCCAGCCTAGTAGTTTTCTTGAATAAAATGTTGTGTGCATTGAATTCCAGCTTAACCCCTATGAATTAAACCGGATTCAAAGAGTCTGGAGTACTATGTCAGGGCTCCATCCACATCACATTCAAAATGTTCTAAGGAGTGACAGTAAAGGACCCATGAGAGGAAGCAAGGTGAACAGCGTATTAAATATAAATGATCCCATGCCGAGAAACAAATGCCAAAAGGCAGATAAAGAGTCAAACTTCTATAAAAGCATCATAAGTCAAAGCAAGTGCTAAAGCTTAAATACTAAATTGCCAAAAGATCCTCTCCGTCCGTGAGCTGATACTCAAAGTACACCACTCAAACAAAAGGGCACTATGGGATAGAGGATCCTGAATTAAAATTCAGTAAGAAGGGCGTATAGAAGGACTCAGATAAAAGGACAAAATTCCAAAGGCACAAAGTGTTAAAATGGCATGGGAATGAGGAACAAACGGATACTGCTGTTTACTATATGCTGCAATCCTGTGGTGTCCACACTGTTAGCCACCTGAAAACAGAGTTAATAATGAAAATCATACTCCGGACTCAACATAGTGGTCTGGACTTGAAGGTTTCGGTTGCCCCTCTCCCCGAATGGGACTAGCATCAATGATTAAGGAACACACTTCGGTCATGGGAGAAATCGGGACAGCTAGAAGATTTCTTTTAATTCTTTTTGGTCAAGAAACGGTCTGCTACTCAAAGAAAGGTCACCCAGAGATCTAGGTTCACCAGGTAATCACCAGTTGTTGCTGCCGCAACTGTTTCCCCTCCCCCAAATTAATGTTTTAATTTCTGGGCCCCTCCTGATTATTTTTGTGTGGCTTGATCGTTGAACTTTTAGGCTCCTTGAGCGTGTTTCTTTTCGTGTCTCTGAAGGTGGATGTCAGTAATTTGTGTATTCCTTGTTCATTTTTTGGTTCGGGTCATGAATGTGTGGTCGAAGAGAAGAAAATTTGCTGTTCTTCAGTGCATCCTTTGTAAAAAGAAGTGAGGTTGGTTATAGCTTATCCTTAGCACTTCTCAAATACCTCAGTTTTCCTTTAAGCGGGCCTCTTTTACTGCTGGATCGGGCACTGCGAAGTTTCAACCCTTCCGCCGTTGCGGCTCCTAGACCTTTTCTTTCGTCCGATTTCCTGAACCGTCCGACGCCTGATTCGTCTAGTTTAAAATCGCTTGTCCATAAGCTTCCACTCGCCCGCCGTTGCGGCTAGGAGGAGACAGTTAGCTCCCAATTCAAGTGTCATCCAATGTCTGACCTTGTCTTCCCCCAGCCGAACTGAGTTTTCCACCTCGTCGCCTGTCCCCTGCCAGTGTGCCGTCCGTCGTTGCGGATGAGCCACCCCTCCTGGTTCCCGAATCACTCTTCCCCCCGACGTCCGATTACCCCTTTTTTTTTTGCCCATGTTTCCACCCACCCGGTCTCTATATTTCTCCGCTGTTGTAGCTCCTGAAGTCTCGTCTCATCCGATGCAGAAGTTGGTGGACCGCCGCTTATAATTTTGCCCACCCAAAGCTTAAATCGATACCTTGTCCGAGCGAACCTGGCTAGTCTCTTGCGGATTTACAATGCTGGGCAGAGAATGTTTAAATGTTTAAAAAAACTCCCCTTTGCAACAAATAATGCATTGTGATTATTTGCAGAAGGAATTCAGTGCTACTAAAGCGACCATGGGCTAAGACGTAACTGGGTCGGACCGGAACCGGCACGATCACAAGAAAGGCAAAACACAGAAAAGGACAAAGCAAGCAAACAAAGGAGGAACAGACAGAGGAGGACTCATCTGTTACTGGTTAGAAGATAAAACGCTCATAGAGAATGATTGGAAAAACGCAGCGGCCAGAACAAGAAGCGGAATCGTTGAAGATACTGAAAAGTCACACGCTGGGGTGGCAGCCCAAGGGGCAGCAGGGGTAGTTTAAATAGAGGGAGGGAGGACTGAAAAAGGGATTTTTCCATGGAAAACTTTGTATTTATTTACTTGTAAGATGAACTACTTCGTTTTGCATAGGAACTGCAATTTTTTCCTGTCGGAGAGAGTAAAAAGCGAGATGTATCAATGTAAACTCAATGAATAATGTTGAAGAGGAAATATTTCATTTTCAGCTGTGTTTCATTTACTGTAAGAGTATTCGGTATTCTGAACCTATGTTCTTGCTAAATGTTCTTCAGTAATTTCTGGATATTTTTCACTGTGAGTAATAGATGTTGTTATAAAATGATCGGCTATCTGGTTATTTGAGTATCTGTAAGTGTTCATGTGCTTTAGAAGAAGTATCAGCTACCTGTAATTCTTCTTTATGTATGTGAAAATGTATTGCTCACCCAAACTGATAACCTTGCTCCCTAGGGATAGTGTAGATAGTTAGCTTATTTCTTTTGTGTCTGGTTTGGTTGCTCGCGAGCGCAAGACGAGAGGTAAGAACCTGCGCATCACTTTGTGACCGCTCCTTGCAGCTTGATCACCCTGCATTTAGTTAGGCACTTGCATATCATTTCTTTAAGTCAAAATGCAAAAAAATCGATGGGCCGGGCCGCAACCGGTAAAGCCTTAGTTTTGTTCCTTGACCTACGGTAGCCGGACCGCAAACCGAACGGATTCCCTATTCCAAACAGTCAATGGGCTAGTTGGGAACGTTGATTGGGGAGAATCCCTTACTGTTTCCGCCTGCGAATTTCCAGGCCTCAACACTTGTCCTCCCTCCTGGAGGAGCATGGGGAGCATTAGGTATTTTGGTTTTTCAAGTTTTTAAATTTTTATGATTTTTTAATCATAAAAGATATATACATATGTATAAAGTTTTTAATCCTTTTAATGTTTAAAATGAAAATATTGGACCAGTCCACCCTAATGGGAATCCTTGTATGTATGTGCGACCAATGAGAGGGGAGGATCAGGGTTTGATCAAGGTTCTTGAGGGGAAGCTGGCTAGGATTACCCAAAAAGTCCCTACTTTACGCATTGAGCACATCCCTGCCGTTATGTAGGAACTAGTGGTTCGTATCCCACCTACCTAGATATGCCTTATGAGAAGGGTAGCTAGGGCAGTGCTTGTTTACATAGAGGCCATGGAGGCTATAGCAACTGAATAATCTGAGGATGCTCGGGACCAGGGTGGTCAAGATTAGGTCTTAAGAGCATTTTATGGATTACGATCCACTTTTTATACATTTTTGTATATCTATATAGCTATGACTGGATCTGAGGATCAAGAACTCGACCTATCTATATGGACATATATTTACACACACACACACACACATATATATATATTGCCAATTTATTTACATGTGTTTTTGTGATGTATCTATTGTATATTTTATGGAATGTGTGTCAAATACCAATCGAAGATATAATTCGCATATGCATCAGTTAATGAATTTTGATTTCTTGGAATGTGATTGAATGTACTAAACTCAAAATTTCTTTCCAATAAACTAACTTGCAAGAACTAACATAATAAAATAGGGTTTCACACCTGATAAGCTCGATTAAGTTGGAAAACCACCAGTTGAGAGTCAAGTCTGACTTCCAACTAGGTGATACCATGTGACAAGGCATCCCATAAAAGCTCAATGATGGCCCTGTATTCAGCCACGTTATTGGTAGTAGGTTCTAGGAAAGCGACTCCAAAGGCAACTAGCTATCCTGAGGGTGAGTAAATAACCCATGCGGCTGAATCCAGGTTGCAAGTGTGACGACTAGCGCCATCTGCAAAAACTACGAACCAATTAGAATACATCTTTAACAACCAATAGATGATATAAGAACACAAAATGGATAGCTATTGTTTATAAAGTTACATACAATAAAAATACAAGAAAAAGTGTTAAACCAAGGCATATTACTTCTTCACGTAGAGCCCTTTTCTAGGCTCAGGTAGCTTATTCCCTTCGAAATCAATTAATTCATAAGCCCCTTTCTTTAGTACTTTCAACACGACATAGGGTTCTAACCACATTGACCTGAATTTTCCTGCCCCTAAGGGTTATTTGTCATGGTCCCAGAGCAAGACAAGCTCCCCTTCAAAAAAAATCCTAGGTTTAACTGATTTATCATACTGATTTTCACCCTATTTTTGTGAGCTTTGTTTACAGTCAGCGCATCTCTACTCAACTCATCTAAATGTTCTAAGTGTAGTAAGCATTCTTCTAGCTCATTCGTATCAGGTAACACATGAATGACACTTTTTAAATATGGGATTTTGCATTCAACCGAGGTTATTACTTCCACTCCATGAACGAGTTGGAAAGGTGAGAACCTCGTGGCAGTTTTCACATTGGTTCAATAAGCCCATAGTGCAAGATATAGCACGATGTGCCAATTTGAATGGGTTGCATTAATCATACATTTGAGAATAGTCTTCAAGGTCTTATTGATTGCCTCGACTTGACCATTATCCTACGGGTAAAAAGAAGATGAATGTTCTTGTTTAAACCCTAGCATAGTAGCCAACTCAGTCATCATGTTGTTTTTGAAGTGACTGCCATGGTCAGTGAAAATCTCTTTAGGAATACTGAAACATGCAATAATCTGGTTAAAAATGATTAAAGTTGCAGTTTCCTTGTTAGCCTTATAGGTGAGCATTGCCTTTGCCCACTTCATGAAGTAATCTACAATGACAATGATATGTTTGTGCCCCCCAATAGAAACTTGGTTGCATGTCACGTAATATATCCCCCATTTAGTGAAAGGGCCCACTGTGATGACGAGAAATAATGAAGCAGGATGCGACCGCATATTTTTGGTGTAAAGTTGACAAGGATGACAATGCTTCATGGCTTCCACACAATCTTTGAATATCGTGGGCGAGAAATAACCGGCACGTAAAATATTCTGGGTCGTTGCTAACCCAGATAAATGACCCCCACATGCTCCACTATGGGCATCATTTATGACAATATTAGCCTCTTTGTGGGTGAGGCACCGACGCAAAACCAATTATACCCCTCTTCTATACAAAGTATTTTCAATGATGAGGTAGTTTTACGCATGTGTGCGTAACTTGCATCGCTCTTCCCATGAAAATCTTGCAAGACAATTCAGAGTCTAGAGTTAGATAAGTATATCCCCATACCATGGGTCAGAGGTGGAAATCAAGAAAATGTTCTCATCTGGGAATAAGTCTTCTTTAATTGCTATATCTTCTTCAACTAGAAATTCTGCAATGAGCTCTGCAAAAACTAAGGATTTTTTGGATTTGGTAGATTGAAAATCTAAGTCAAACTCCTGGAGAATGACTATCCATTTGTTAAATTTGCCCCCAACTATGCATCAAGATAATAAATATTGGAAAGGATTGACATCCACCACTACTACCATAGTCCTCAGTAAGATATAGTGATGTAACCTCTGAACAACATACACAGCTGCTAAGGCCAACTTTTCGACGTGGGAGTACCTAAGTTTAGAGCTAGTTAAAGCACAACTAAGATAGTAGACGACATGCTCTTGGAGCTTATCATCCTCCTAGACTAGAAATACCCCAATGGTCGACTTGGATGCATCCAAACACAATATAAAATATTGAGAGTAATCTGGAAGATGCAATAAAGGTACCAGCAACAAAGCTTTCTTTAATGCCTCAAATGCAAGTTGTGTGGTCTCATCCCATACAAATGGGGTGTCTTGTTTCAATAGGCGCATGAAACATTTGGTGATATTGGAATAATTCACGATAAAATGTTGAAGAAATTTAGACTTCCATTGCAGGCTTTGAAGTTTCCTGATGGAATGAGGAAGAGGCAGATTTGCAATGGCCTCAACTTTCAAAGGATCCACCTGAATATCTTTGTTAGAAACAATGAACCCAAGAAACCTACCTGACTCAAAATAGAAAACACACTTGTGGGGATTCAAATGAATTTTATAATGTTTGCATCGTTCAAAGATTAAACGCAAGTGATCTGGGTGATTGATCCTATTACGAGAATGTGCTAGAAGATCATCAAGGTAGGGTACGACAATAGACTTAATGTCATGAAAAGCAAAATTCATTTCCCATTGAAAAGTAGCCCTTTCATTTTTCAATCCAAAAGGAATTTTCTTGTACGCAAATGTACCCCAAGGAAAAATGAAAGTCATTTTATGTTGGTCTTTCGGCTTTATTTGAATATGATTATACTTGTAGAATCCATCCATAAATGAAAAGACTTCACTCCCCACACAAGCATCAATGATTTGATCTATGAATGGTGTGGGGTAGTTATCCTTTGGACAATATTTGTTTAAATCGTGAAAGTTAGTACAGACACATATTGTCCCCTTCTTTTTATCAATAGGAATAGGGTTGGATACCCATTCTGTCAAAGCTATCGGGTAAATAAAACCAGCTTTCAGCAGTTTTTCAACTTCATCCTTAATGGCTGCCGCTTTATGGGGATTGACAGCTCTAAGTTTTCATCGAACTAGTTTGGAATCAACATAGGTTTAGATTTCATGTTCGATTATTCATGGATCTATGCCTAGAATATCCTCATATGACCAGGAAAACACATCATGAAATTCCTTAAACAAGGATGTATAGATAGCAATATCCTCGGAGAGTAGTTTGCACCAATATATACATTTTCCACAATGTTTAGGTTTGCAGAGATGTTGATAGGAATAGAAACAAATTTTTTTTCCATATTCCCCTTAGCAAAGATTTCCTCCCTTGGTAAGGGATTGATTGGTGTATCAACATCACCTGCCAGTCTCATATGGAACTCTTGATTTTCAATCCTACTTAACTCTGGAATAAAGTAGGATCTATGATGAATATCTTCATAGATATTATCATATCCACACATAGCTTCCAAAATGGTTTCGTCATATGGAAAAACAATATCTAAGCAATCATCAACATGCAAAGAGTTCTTTGCCCAATTAGGTAGATAGGTTTCTTCTGGCTCCTTTGATACTATAGGAGGGACTGAAACAAGATCAATAGTGGTGTTAACGATAGCTTGATAAGCTACTTCCACTACCGATAAGGGAACTTCAGGATCATGACAGGAAGGAAGGACCCAAGGATCCGTTCTATCGCCAACCATTGCATTAGACTTCCCTACACTAGTAGAACCTAAATAGTTAATTGGGCCTGGGATATCGAATGTGCCCATTAATGATGAATACATTCTAGCCCCTAAGCTCTCTGAATAAGGTTTGACCTAATCAACCAATGGAATGGTGGACTCATTAGTTTCCATGCGGTCCTTCCGAGTGAAATTGAGTTGATCTACTAAAACCAACTTCCCTCATGTGGAAACACTGTGACTCGAAGAATGACCAATGCAATAGAAGATATGTCATAAGTCCAAATTCCCCCCAAGATCAAGTTATAATAAAACGACACATCTATTACCTCTACTTCAATAGACACTGGCTTCCCTACCAACTTTATCTTGAAAACTGGTAGGATACCATGTGGACGGAATGACCTTCTGTCGAAAGAAGTAAGTAGGGTGTTCAATGGAACTAGCTTTGGAGATCCAAGAGCCTTCCAGCAAGACAAGGACATGACACATGTGGAAGCACCCTCATTGACAACTTCCCTTCCAATGGTTTTTCCACCATGGATGACATCTATCGATAATGCCACATGATATGGCAGGCAAATTTTGACATCAGACAATTTGAACTTTTCCATGAGGCCCGATGAATCCATACTACCTAAGGCTACTAAGAGCATGTCTCACTAAGAGGGACAACTCTGTAACACCTCGAAAGCCGACATCGCACAAAGGGTTTGGGATAAATATTCAACTACAGAGTAATTGGCTACAGCCCTAGCGTTAGGATTATGCAAAGATTTCTTGAAGAAAACTTTTGGTATCTTAGGCATGGTTTCAACAAGCTTTTCAATTGTTAGAGGGTTAGAAGTTTCACCTATAGACTTACCCTTCTTAGGAGCCTCTGTCTCATAGTTCTTATTTCTAGTCTGGAGTAAGGTATGGGATTGAACCATGTTGATATACTTTGGGTCAGGGACATTAGTAGTGCCCCATGCAACATTAGAAGCTGAAGCTACATTCTGTCCTTGGGGAAAAGGATCCTTCAGAACAACCGATTGTTGTGTTTTCAGCAGTTTCTGAGCTTGATCTATAAGAGGGCATTGATGGAACATGTGATATTCTTGGCACAACTTACATGGAAATTTCACCGTCTTCTTCTCTTTCCCCCCCCATTAGAATTGTTTATGGGTTTGGGCTTGTTTTGGTTTCCCTCACCTTTCTTCCCCTTCTTCTTTTTCCCACCGGGCTACTAATTTCCCTTTTGGGAGGATTGAGCAAAAACATTTTCATTTTGGGGTGAGGAGGCAGCCTTTGCTGCCTCCACTATAGATTGTTTAACAAACAAATCATGGAGTTGTTTCACCAAATATTCCACAGTGGGAGATTTAAACGAACCAACCACACCATCGGAATTTGGTCCAAGCTTAGGTTTCTCAACACTATGTGTTGGCCTCGTGGATCAGGGATGATTTCATATAGAATCCCAGACTGAGAATATATCAAATCTAACTGCCGGGCCTTGAGGATAGCCTCTTCCTCATCAGTTACTCCCGAAGTGGATACATCCTTAGATATATATGACAATAAGGACTTAAGAAACCATTCTAACAAAAACTCGAGAGGGATAGTGGCCTTAATGATCCTTTTCTGTCTTCGTCACTCTTGGATATGATCCAAAATATGAGTGGCTTTGTCCTACTAAAAGGTGGACAATAATTCTGTACCACCATCATACAGGATGGGAAGCTAGAAATGGTTAAGGAACACATTAGCTAAGTCTCAAAAACTATCAAACACAACAGATGGAAGTTTAACGTACCACTTTGCTGTAGCACTAGTTAGAGTTCTTTGGAACAGTCTCAACCAAATGGTGTCATCATTCAGTGAATTGGAAGAGCACCACAAGTGAAAGGTGGTGATATGAGCCCCTGGGTCTTCACCAACTTTGCCTTTGAATTTTGGAATATCTGAGGGTAATTTGGTAGGGACAGGTGGCCAGGTGACATCATGTTTCACCGGGTCATTCATTAACTTGGACAAGTCTAGCAAGTTAAAAGTTTCCAAGAAAGGAATTTTGGGTCTTACCAGAGCTTGAAAAGTGTGAGCTTGGGAAGTAGAAGGACTTGCCCACTGGTTCCCAAAATGAAAGGTGGGGTTTCCTCTAGCTACTGGTTACGAGGTAGTCGGACCACTTTGGAAAGGTTTCCACTCATAATCTAGTGGATTGTTCATATGTGGTGCAGTGTATGTGGTTCAAGCTACTCCAGTTGAAATTGGAGTTTGGAAAATAAGAGCTGGTATCCCTCTGCTAAAAAGCAATACAGGAGAGATCATGGAAGAAGCCAAAACCAGTGTTTGAAAACCTTGACCATAAGGGTTAGTGTTTCCAAACTTCACCCCTACATATGCAGGTGTGGGGCCTACATATGAAGTGGATGGGGGAATGTTCCCCCATTCCAAGGAAAGCCCTAGACAAATGAAGAGGATCCAATAGGACCACTCTCAGGAGTGTGTGCAAAAGAAGGTGAAGCAGAAGGTACACTAGGGATCCCAGTGACCACCCCACCAAAAGTGCCTTCCACATTTGTGGAAGCCAGTGGTTGAACCACTCGACTAGCTGGAGTTAAGGGAGTAGTAGATATACTTGTTCTAGGGGTACCAATTGGGGAAGGTGGCACTCTTTCAGCTGGAATAGCTGAAATCAGGGTAGAAGGACTTTCTCCTACACTAGACATTAGTCTACTCACATGACACCAATCACAGGTGAATTGAAAGGATGAACCTGGATGATCACTTGATCATTTAGGTCAGTAAGAGGTGAATTAAAATTTCTTGCAAACTCGTTAGCTTGCAAGTCTTATATCTCTACTGTGGTTGTATCAACCTGGTTTTCCCTAAGTTCTGGCTCACCCGAAAATTCACTAATTCCTTCCGATTCGAAAGATTCGTATGTGTCTAATCTTCACCTTTGAGGGGGTGGTGGAGGCTCCACTATAGCAAGCAAAGGAAGGTTTTGCACCCTTCTTGACCTCCTAAGAGGTTGGTCCTCCATGATTGAAAAATTGACTCTTCACACCCTAAGGTCGGCTAAACACAAACAAACCACAGGGAAATCACTACAAAATTTCCTAAAGCCACAACAAACACAAGGGGTATACGATATTCTTTACAGAAGAAAGCTAAGAGACAGTTACTTGGAATCCTTGAAGATGTTATTAGGCACAAGTAGAGGAATCACCCACTGCCCTCCCACACTTTCTACAAGGGTTACCTTCCAAGCCCATCCAAAGTCAACCAGAAATAGCCTTCCGATGTACCTGTGTATAAACCCTAGATGTCAAAAGAGACTAAAGGCTACCGCAACTACACTAACAATATAGGGGGATAGTCACAAGCCTATTTCATATGCATGGGCAGGGTAGCAAAGCCTAAAACCTTGTCTAAGACAAAATCCCCAGATGTGTAAAAACCTTGGTCTACGCTTTGACAGGGAATCAGAGGGTTATCTCCTCAGTCCAAGCCTCCACGCGGCCTCATGATTAACTCCTGTTTGAGAGGAGCTTCCTATATACAATCAACGTAGAAGAGGATTTACTTAATGATTGGCCAACTACATCTGAATTTAAACACTTGTGGAGAGTTAAACCCCTATTCCATTAGTCTAGCCTAGGCTAGTTGGAACTGTATGAGCCTATAAAATAAAACCATTAGTAATAATTTTTAAATTATATCGTTCATTTTCAGGGTTGTTCTTAGTCAGAAGGTAAATGGCGTGAAAGACTGTGATGTTATAGACTCAATAAGAAAAAGTAAAATGATGTATAAAGCAAATTGTAACTACTTAAACCAAAATTATTTTCTTTTTGTAAATGTAAGCTAATGAAATTGAAACTAAGTGCTAGAAAACTAAGACTTCTTTTTATAATTTTTGAAATTTTATTTGAAAAAACACTAAAAGGAAAACGATTAAGTGCAACTAAATGACAAAGTATAAGATTTTTTTCTTCACTTTTTGAAAATTCTTCAAAAACTACAATGCAACTAAATGCAATTTTTTTGAGCAAGTTTGAATAATCAAATCATATAATAAGTAAAATGAAGTATAAAGGACCGAAAATAACCCGCTTCAACCAAACAAAAATAAGACTCAGAGAAAACCAACTTGGAGAGACTATTGACCTACAAAAATACACTAGACTCACAAAAGAAAAAATGCTACCCTGACACTACAAAATGCAGTACAGAATATAAAGTACCCAAAGCCCTGATCACTGAGTTAGACACAAAGCATTGAATTCATCAATCAAGTAGGAGGATCAACTTCAAATTACGAGATGAAAGAAAAATCAAACCAAGAGATCTCAAAGGCCTGAAAAAAAGCATAAGGTGTGACACAAGAATTTTAGACTCACAAAGTCATGCCAGAATCAGAAGACTCCCAAGCAAGAAAATATCAAACAGAACAAGTACAAGTAAACCCTACTAAAAAATTATGCTGCTATAGGATATACACGACTATGCATGAAGGCAACCTACGTAACATACACAACTGTCTTATAGAGAAACTCACGTATACAAGTTGTTATACGTGACTATGTATAACAGCAACCCGCGTATACAACAAAACATTTTCTTCAAAAAGAAGAAAAAGTAAAGGATTCTGGGCACACTATAGTATGAATTAAAAGAAAGATAAAAATATCACACTTAGAATCATAAACAGAGCAAATATTGGTAAAGATCTTACAGAATAAACCCACAGTAGGTTGGGCTCTCCAGTGGAGTCGCCAGTTCTATTTTTCAGGACATTTCACTCTTGTAACCTAGGTTCTGGGGTTACCAACTTACTACTAACATGCAGACAATCAGCTTTTACTAAGAATGGAAAGAGAATAGGAAGAAAGTATTAACTTACCCAATTAACGATGGTTTATCCAAGCTTGATCTTCTCCCACTCCAATCTTCTCCAAAGCTTCTAGGGATGCTTCTCTTCACCTGCAAAGATCCAATTCTTCTCCAAAGCTTCTAGGGATGCTTCTATGCACTTGCAAAGAGCCAAATCTTCAAGCAATGTCCCATATATACATAAATCAAAGGTTAGATGAAAATAATAATAATAACATCATTGAACATATTCATTAAACCAATATACATGAGATAAACAATACAAGATTGGAAGAAGAATTCTCTTTATTAACAAAAGGTGAATAGGTAAGAATACAACCTAGCTTCTGACACAAGGAATCCTCTCCAACCAAGGACTCTGAGTTCTGCTGCTCCAAGACTCTGAAGATATACCACCAGCATAAATTTTCTCTCCAAAAATTGATTCATTAGCCCCACCCCAAGGCCTCTATTTATACTTTGGGAAATATAGTGGTTTCAAAGGTTAGGATGGTCGAGATAGTTGGGATAGTTATCGATTAGGACCCAACTAATCTCATCTAATCTCGATTTATATTTTTTAATGTCAAATTAAGGTATACGTGGGTATTAATATAGGAAAACCGTGTATGACATGCATGTTACTCGAAGGGAACTCACATATGCAAGTATATGTGGGTTGCAATGCACATGGTCGCATATGACACACGAGTTGAAATGCACATACTCTCATATGCATAGCAAAACTCAGAATAAAAATATATAATTTTGGTCTGAAGATAATGCATCAAAGGTCATGTACATCTATAGTGTTTTGGCCACTTCAATCCAAATTGTCCTTTTGTGTACCGACATGATGAATGTCGGCACTCAGATGGAGAAGTGGCATTTTGGTTGACAACACCCTTGTGAAGTGGAACTGTTTGGTCTTTGATTTTTGTGTCTTCTCATTTTTCAGCTAGTTCTTCAATGTCATATTTTATGTCGATATTCTTTCCTTTGTACAAGCTGTTCATTGTACCAAACATATCCTCGGGAGTATACAAGGATGATACATGTGAGATTCAATGAATGCATAGATAATCCTCTTGGCTTTGAGTAAATACTTCTTGTACATTGTCTTCATCTCCCTATGGATCTGCAGCTTCTTCTTTGACATAGTTCTCCAGGTGTGAGAAGCACTCTATATTTCCATGCTCAGAGGATCTCGACTTCTTCAAGATTGTTCTCAATATTGTTACTATTTTTCATCATGGTAAAAATGAGAACCTCAAATGGAAATAGATAGGATAGAACTTACCAATGAGATTGCTTCAGCTTAATGCTAGCTTGAGAGCTTTTCTGGAAGACTGCTTTTGGTGGACCTAGGGTTTGATTTAGAACCCCTAATTTTTCAATTTAGGCATCTTTCATATCTTATTGGACATAAATATGCACCTCTTCAAGGCTATATGAGAAGCATACTCAATTTCCCAAAACTGTGAACATAACTGCAAAATATCTGATTCCCTAGTTTTCTTCAATTTCCTTTGCATAATTTTCTAATATTGTTTATGCCATATCTATGAAATTTATTCTCCCATGGGTATAAAACTTCACCCTATGGTATATTAGTATGTATTATTTCCAACCCCATAGGTTAGAGTAGAATTGGTTTCACCAATTGGGACTTATAAAATGTTTCCCAAGGTGACGTATTTTGGGACTGTTCAACATAACTAACTTGTACGAACATCCATGTGTCACTGTTTCACCTTCAGGGTATGAAATGTTTATCAAATAAAATAAAGCCCGTTACCTATATAAAACATCTTGCAAAATTTAATTTGGGCCTTCCTAGCTCGAGATATAGCAATTATCCGTAGGTCACCTGTTTAAGGATGAAGTCTAGGAGAGGATGGAACCATGAGTTGGAGGAATCATATCTCCTATATTATAGAGAATATGAGGATGAAACGTTTGCATAGGGTAAATAAGGACTTCATATTCATCATGTAAACATTTCAGCTCTTGTTCCTTCTCCAATATCGATTTGTAGCGAAAGTCTCAACATGACTAGTTTTTGTCTTTCACGATTTTCAAGCATGAAACCCTAATCTTCAATAGTTATACTTGTAGCAGTGTTTCGACTGCACAAATAATTATTTCAGGGTAGCTCTGATACCATGTTAAGTTTTTAATGGTTATACAAGATCTGATAACATTTAGCATTATAACATCATAACCATATGCAAAAGGATCATTGAAAGATAGACAAGTACAACCACACAAAAGAACACAAAGATTTATCCTGGGAAACCCTCATGGGGAAGAAAACCCAGCACAAGTTGACCCCACTTAACTGACTAGGACGAATTCACTTAGGAAGACTTAGTACAATATTATATTATATTCATTAGGGTACTATTGATCCGACTTACAATGGAGGCTTTACCTCATGACTCTATGATGATCAAATACAATAGTAACATCCTTATGGAGGAATAATACATCTCCCTTGGGGTACATTAGTAAAATACATTTAGAATAACATTTGAAGTTACAAAATTTCAACAACTTTCTATTACTTGGGTTATTTGTTGCACACATGACACATCCTTTTACATACTTGGACGCGATATCATTCATTCAAGGCCAATAAAAAATATTTTGTAATTGTGCTATAGTTTTTCCTACACCAAAATGTCCTGAAATGAGAGAAGTGTGAGCTTCTCTTATCACATGCACTCTTTCACTTTGTGAAATACATATGTTTTCAAGATGATACAACAAATTGTCATGAATATGATAATCAAATTATTTATTTTGAGAGCCATGCATTAGTGATTCATATACTTCTTTAAAGTCTTCATATTTAGTATATTGTTCAACATAACTTGAATGTACCAAAGGAATTTGTTGAATGACAATAGAATCACGTATTGGAGGTATAGATATCATATCTACAACTTTGTTCAGAATTCCTTTCTTGTACTTAATAACCAAATGAATTTTTTGTAAAAAACCCATCCACATGAAATGCCTTGATTGTTGTAGCTTAGTTTGTGATTGAATATATTGTAATGATTGATTATCAGCATGTATGATTGTTTCTTTAACCATTAGATAATGTTTCCATTTCTTCACACTTTATACTAATGCATACAATTCTTTATCATAGGTAGGATAGTTAATTATTAATTTAGAGAAGGTTTCAGAGTGATAGTATTTTGGTTTTTTATGTTGCATTAAGACTTCCCCCCATGGCATAACCACTAGAATTAGTTTCTATCTAAAATAATTGTTGTAGATCCGACAATGCAAGTACTGGAGTTGTGATGATCTTTTCTTTCAGAGTGTTGAAGGATTTTTTTTCATTTCCTTCCCATTAAAAGAATTTGTTCACACTTGTCAAAGCAAGTAATGGAGAAGCTTGAAGAAGAAGTTCACAATGAACTTCCTCCAGTATTGGGATACTCCCCAAAAAATTCTTACATAGGTTACATTATTTTTCTTAGGCCAATTCACAATGACCTTTACTTTAGAGGGATCAATTCTTAGTTCACCACCCCCTACAATGTAACCTAGATAAACTAAATATGTCTTTCCAAACTCACATTTGGACATACTTAAGTACAATTTTTCCCTTACAAGTACATCTAACATTTGTATTACATGATTGGCATGCTCTTCCCAAGTATGACTAAAAATTAGAATATCATCGAATTGGACTGTGATGAAATCATCAATAACAGGCATAAAAACATCATTCATCACCCTCATAAATGCTGCGAGTGAATTACAAATACCAAAGAGAATTACCATCCATTCATACAATCCATGTTTAGTTTTAAAATAGGTCTTCCAAAAATCATTGTCATGAATTCGAATTCGATGGTAGCCACTTCGTAAGTCTAACTTATTGAAAATTTGCATTCTTAAGTTGATCCAATAGATCATCAATTAAGGGAAGAGGATAAATGTTCTTGATTGTAGTTATGTTTAGTTCCCCATAATCCATGCACATGTGGCATGTTCCATCCTTTTTTGGCACCAAAACAATTGATGAAACACACAGAGAGGAACTTGGCCAAATGCCCCCTCTCTCAAGCAATTACTGAAACTACTTCTTTATCTTTGCATTCTCAATTATTGGAAACTTGTACATGCCAATGTTAGGAAGAGGTGCATCTTGCTGTAAGTGAATTTTATGTTGATTTTTTTTAGGGGGTAACCCGTTAGTTCCTTGAAAAAAAATATCATAATCAGATACCACTTTCATCAAGAATTTTTAAAATTTTGAATCACATCCCTTAAAAGATTCAGTTTGTTCAACATATTTTTCTTTAACTATCAAAAGGAAAAAATTATTACTGGAATTTACCACCTCTTCATTTTATTTGTAGAAACCAAAGAAATATTAGTTTTCATTTGGTGTGCACAAACAATGTATTCAACACCATCTTTGGTGATCTGATACATGTTATCTTCCCTGTAAAATATATCCTTCCTATCATAAAGATAACAAATATCCAAACCAATACCACAGATATCCAATGGGACCACATCTATATCAACTTCATCAACAAATTCAGAAGTAATAGCAAATCTAAGTCTGCGCTATTTTGTAACTTGCAATTGTGCATTATCACATGCCCATCCAAGTGGATATGGATTAGGGTGTAACTTAGTTTCCAAATGAACTTTCTTAACTATCTCTTTTGTGATGATATTTTCTTGTGATCCACAATAAAAAAGAGTATCAATTTTTGTATGTTTAGAGATTACCCTAATATGAAATAGTTCACACTAGTACAAAATGAGGAATTAGTGACTACATGACTAAAAAATATAGTCACCACATTTTTTTCAAGTGATTTAGTACTAAATATGAGAAATTTTGAGTGACCCAACTATAAACGACTGATTTAGTCACAAGTTAACAAATATGACTAGATAATAAGTGATACAGTTAAAAATGACTAATGTAAATGACCAATTTAGTCATGACTTAAAAAATGACTAGGTAGAAGAATATGAATTAGTCATTTATGTTAGCCATTTTTAATTGTGTCACTCCTACAATATTGGAAAATTGCAATTATGATAACGAAGTGTTACAATTTAGTAAGTTTTGTAAATTTTCTACTTTCTACCTCCAACCATGTGTAGGTTAACAATTATGAATCCAAAATGGAATTTGTGGGGTTATGAATTTCTAGTGTTTTCCCTAGGTGGGGATAATGTTAGGGTTTTATGGATTATTGCAGGTGATGTGATTTAGACGTTCATGCGCACCCCAACAATAGAAAATTACAAATTTTGATAATGAATTTATACATTTTAGTGAATTTTAACACTACAAATAGATTCAAGGGGTCCCTAAATTCATCTGTAGTATTAAAATTCAGTAAAATTGTACTAATGCTCATGTAGATTGATTCATGAATGATTCCTTATGTCACTTGACAAGTACATTTTATTCTTTCAATACATCTAATGTACTAGAAGCCAAGTCAAGTTTCAGAGAATTGTCATTTCCCGCTCTGTGCATTTTCATGTCTTTTTTTTATACCATCGCATCTATCTCATCACATTGGCTATGGTTGTATCTCGTTTGACAAAAATCATCATAATTTGACTCTTTCTATATTCGGTTGAAGTTTCGACATGCAAGAGTCTTTTACGTCTTATTAGTGAAATTCACCAAGTTTGAGTCCTTTGTTAATTCATTGATTTTACCTATTTGCTAGTCTTCTCATCATGACTATGTTCAAAATGTCCAAAATTTTCCCTTATAAGTACCCCTTTGTAGAGAAAGCCAATGGCATTTTTTTTGAAATCTTGTTTTGAATTATCTACAACATCAATGCATCGATAAATCTTGTTTCAAATTATGGAATCTCCATGCTCAGTCCCCAAGTCTACCCTCCTCTCTTTGCAGATGAAACTAGAATGACTCTAATGCCCATAAATTGAAGGCGGTGGTGTTGTTGCTACCATGATTGCGCTGGGTTCATTCTCCGTAAATCACAGTTAATGTTCACATTATCCTATCATGTTCAAGAATTAAAATAGGAGGTCTATTAAATTTCCATCCACCTCATACCTTGTCCTAGTATAAATTCTCATCTTGTCACCATTGATCTGCGTGTTTTGTCGTGTTGTCACCCCATATGGAGAGTTGATTTATAGTATTATAATATATATAATTAATATATAATATACAATATGCTATATATAACTAATTTTTAGATACTAACCTCAAATATATAAAATCATGTTTTAGATACTAACCTCAAATATTTTATGGTTTAGGACAATGAGCACATTAATTTTGGCTTCATCCATAATTTGGCACATCATCATTACTATCACCATAAAATATCCTACACAGATTGTGAACATGTTAAATATACATCATATATTTGATGTCTTCAATTTAGGTTAGTCTCACAACCATTGGGACATAGCATTAAGTGGGACCAATTATAACCTAAATGTGCATTCTTTCTTTATTTAATTTGAAAGTGAGTTTTATATAGTTTATTGAAAAATGTTTGCACCATATGGTTTGACTCTACTTATAGCATTCCATACATTTACACAATATTTATTCAATTTTCCATATATCCTAATTCAAAGTGTACATGCAAAATTCACTAGTTTAAGGAAGAAATTGTCTAGCCTATGTTGTATTATCTCTCAAACTAGAAAATCCACCAACCAAGGTAGAGAATCCACCACCATTGGATATGCACCTATTTTGCATTGTCCTTTCTTTATTCTTCAATGAGCTCATTTTCAAAGTCAATCAACATCCATTTCGTGGTCACATTGGCTCAAGTTGTGGCTGAAGCAAGTTAATTTGGTGGGTATGAGCTCAAATCAGTCCTATATTTTTCATAAAAAAAATTCAGTCTGTGCAGACCCATTTTTAACAAATCAAATATCGATTCTTTATGGTATCTTAAATTGTTTTCAGTCTGCTCACACCCATTTTTAACAAATCAATCATCGATTCCTCACAATGTTAAGGGGAAGAAAAGGTCGATAGGCATGGTTTGAGCACATGGATCAGTTTTAAAAAAAAATCCCCATTTGGTCCAACTCTTTATCATCTAGTTGACCCTTGAAAATGGCTTGAATCTCCAAATCTACTAGGCGTTTGACCATAACACCACTATTTGACATGTTATCGGAAAGGATTGTGAATTTCCCTCACAAGATTATTTACTAGGAGGATATCTCACATCTGCGGATCCACATTCCTTTGTTCTATGACATTAGTAATTATTTTAGATCTAGGAAAATAATAGATGATAGAGGATACCCTATGCTCAGAAAATCCAACAGGTGTTGCTGAAATGGCAGAAGAAGAAGCAATTCAAGCGACCAAGGGCTTCGTCAAACCCATAGTAAAAAAAGGTAACTCCAAATACCCTACAAACCTAGTTGTTAATCTCTGTGAAATAATGGCTAGAAGGCATTGGAACCCTAGATTAGAACACATCGTGAAACTTCCAGTCCCAACATTAAACCATGACACAGTGATGAAAGTCTTAGGTAAAGAAGAAACTGCAAAACAAGCCTATTTTTTTTAAATGGGCTGAGAAAAATGGATTCAAACATAATAGGTTTACATACTTTACCATCATTGTAATCCTCGGTTGGGTGAAGAAAAATTCTTTGTTTAGACAATGAAACATGCAACACCTTTATAAAAAGCGTCCTATGTAAGGGACTGCCGATAGAAGCCAAATTTTGCTTTTAGATAGGTATGAGCACTTTAGATAGAATTTGCATTTTTTTGTTCTTGTTGTTGTTCTCAAGTTATCTATGTTGCTCATTGTATGTTGTAAATATTAAGTGCTTACATGAATCTTCGTACTTTAAATTCTTGTTTATTCTCTAGTGCATTTATGTCACGTAGTTGGTCAACTAGAAATTTTACTTCCATTTAGGAATCAATTATTCTAGAGAGATAATATTCAATTACAAAGACCATCAGTGTATGTCAAGGCCTTTTTCTCTATCTAAATTCCATCACTCCTCATGTAAAAATTAGGTTGCAATTTATCTTATTTTGTATTTGGAAAAGTACTTTAAGGTATAAAGTACAAAACAAGTCATGGGTATATAAAGGATAGAAAAAATGTCCTTAAATATAGATTGAGCATTAAAATTAGATAACTTAGCATATTTCCTACTGAGAGTGCCTTAGTTGTAACTTAGGTCTAAAGTTCAGAATACATCAACCCACAAAAAGACTAATTAAAATAGAATAAGAAAATTTTTATTGATGTACAATGAATGACCACAAAAGTAGGTCAGTGGGACAAAAGAGTACATCTAGTAAAGAGTACAATGTGGGAGTGTGAAAGTATCTCCTGAAACCAAAGCAGAAAGGAACAAACTAGGAAAATATAAGAAGACCATCCATGTAAAGATTCACAATTGGTAATGGACCTTGTGTTTCCATGTTGTATTTAGGAAAGCAATCCAATTCCTTTTCTCAATCTTAGTACCCCACCTTTTGTTGAGGATATTATTAATGGGTGTCTTTAGTGATGTCATATGATATAGGTGATATTTCTTGTAAAACCAAAATGGGCAACTATAGCATTGAATCTAACTGCTCCAGGTGGGATCAAGAGTATTAATATTCCATTGTATACATATTTTGGAGGAATGTGGATTTGTTTTCCTTGTATTGAAACCTATTTTTACTTGATAAAAACCCTTTTGCATGGAAACAAAGACTAGGAATTTCAATATCTCATTCTATAATCCCAAAGGTATCCCCATAAATACAGATCCTTCTTAGAAATTTTCTTAAGTAAGAGCCTCTCTATATGAGAAAGGTGGATGTTTTAGATCTTCCAAGAAAAAATGTTTTGGTTACATGTATCATTATCCCTTTTGCATCGCAAATATTTTCATGAAGTGAAAAGGGGATACCTTATTTCATGATTCCCAAGTTCTCTTGAAATGGAAAAACCTAGAATTTTAAAATCTACTAGAGAGGCTAACATGTCATAGAGATGAAACAATTCCTCCCACCCAACTATGTGTTTACCATAAATGAATTTAATTCTAAGAATATTCTTCCATGGATTATCACCAAAGAGACCACGAACAAGCAGTTTTGCAGACAAGATAACACCTTGTATTTTAATGCCAATCAAATCAAAGGACCCATCTTGTTTCAAAATTATACAGACTCTACACATAACTATTGGAATCTGCCTTTCAACACCAAAAATGGACTAGATATATCCTCAATTTTTTTTCAAGTGTACCAAATTAGGTGTTGGAAGGGAACCATTAACAAACATATTACACATGATTGGCCTGAAAAATCTTTCTAACCACCATGATCTTACTAGTAAGTGGTAGATCCTGGGAAAGTCAACTTGCAATTAGAGAAAGTGCTAGATCCGAGAAATTCAATTTGTAATTTAGAAAAGGGGGATTCAAAATAAATGGTATGCATTTTAATTTACAGTAAACAATCTAGAGTACAGGAAAAAAAAATTGTCGGCATCCTTGTAAAAGAAGGAGAAGGACAGAGAGGATTGTGATGATTATATTTTCTTCATGTTTTCATTTTAAGTAGATATGTGTCTATAATCAAACTATTCATGGAAAAGTAAAGCAAATAAGCTCTTGTAAATATTTCCAATTTATCAAAAGTAATTCACTTTTTGAGGTAGAGATCTAGTTTTTGAGGTAGGAATATTTAGCCAAATTTATTACTGTAGTAAGAATCAATATGGGATACTCTATATTTTATATACCAATAGAATGCATATGCAATCATAATAGAACTACTTAAAAATAAGCATGGGATCACTTGATTAAATTGCATGAACCATAACATGTAAAATTCCAAAATATACCTGGAAAAGAAACTTTCTCATATGACAATTCCTGAACTCAGAGCATGGAATCCTACACTAACCAATTTCAATACTTTGGTGAGAAATTTATATGTTGTGAATCCCAAGTTATAGATGATGATATTTTAATAGCCATTATTGGAATCTTACCTAAATCCTGCATAGAAACTATATTTTTGGAACTTAACCAAGATTAATGTCATGAAAGGTGATTAAAATATTACTCCATAAAATAATAAGGAAATATACATAATTGAAACCAAATGTTCCTACATCTCTTATTTTATAAGGAGGAAAGTGTAAAGCAAAAACAAATGAAAATATATTCATTGGTAGAAAAAATCATTAGGGAACTAAGGAGAAAAAAAGAAAAGGAAATTGTTCACTATTTTGTTAAATGACATTATAATATAAAAGAATGACCAAAATGGATTGTTTAAGTAAATAGGAAGAAGGCTATAGGTACTTGATGGATACTCCAACTATGATAATGTACAAATGGTTTTGTCAAAACTTTCGAGGATTCTCCGCTTTAGATGGGCACCATTGACAATGTTAAATGTAGCTGGCCATTGCTCTAGTTCCGAAAGAAAACAATTAGGCCAATTTTTTTAACAGAGCTAGTGATAAGGGAAATATGAAAACACCCGATTCATTGAACCTATTGTTGTATGCTCATTCCCACTATGAGAAGTGCTACGCAAATTTGTACAATAGAGTTAGGAACAACAAAAAAGGAACTTCTCTGTAACTAATTTAAAAACACATATTAACAAAATGTACCTGAACTATCTATTTCTTCTTTTGGAATTCACCCTTTGATAATGGAACACATTCTTATGCTTCAAGATCAAATTTCATGGAAAATTCATCACTTATTCCTACTCAATTATCTACACCATTGTTTGTCTCTATGTATATTATGTCTTTTTTTGTCTCCATATTAGCACAAAAAATCATGGCCCGTGTGTCTATTTGTGCATATAGTGTGCATTCATTGTATAACATGTCTTTCCTTTTCACACTTATAACCAATATATCATGTAACCCTTTTATTTGCCTCATGTGAACATTACAAAACAATTTATTCTGCAAAGAAACTTCCAAGTCTTTTAATGTTGTCTTCTAGCTTTAAGAGAGATTGTGTAGTATTCGATGAGAGTCTTTTAGAATTCTTACATGAATTTGTAGCTTAGATAGATTTGGATTTTCTCTACCCAACCCGTGATAATTTTCCTTTAAACCCTAGTCGACCCCTTAAAACCCCTAGAATTTTGCAAGGTTCAGTACTAGAGGCTTGTAAGATCTAAGAAGATGTTTGAAGACATAGCTAAGAAGAGAAAATGGAGTTGGAATTCATGAAATTCTAAACATGGTGATGAGATTGGTGTCAGTGGAAAGAAATTGAAACTATCAAGTATTGGTACTGAGATTCACATTGAGTCTCCACTTCCTCCAGAATGACAACAATGTTTATACCTTCAATTGTGTTTCATTCTATTGTTTTTCTTGATTACATATTATATTTCTCTTTTATTCATTGATTTTTGGTTGTTGTTGTCATTGAATTCACCTTCAGGTTTGTTTCGTTCTTCTAGTTTTTTCTAGATTACAAATTGTGTTTATATCTTATTAAAGTTTTCTTTTGTTGGTTATTGAATTGATGAATGGTTGTAGACATGGAAAATATATTATTACAATTGAGCCACAAAGTGAAGAATTGGCATGGTCCAAGAGAAACAAGTCTAGTTTCTGGCTGTCATCCTATGTAGTTAGAACTTTAAATGAATCTTAAAGAAAAGAAACTAGGGACCATTTTCTTTATGCATCTTGTTACTCCTCATATTGCATGAGGTCACTACATTAAGTTTAGTCACATTGAAATTTCACATGATAGGTGTATTTGATATCATTGATATCATTGATGCTATTTATGGATGCAAATGTTCTTCCTGACATTACTCTTATGATATGATTATATAGTTGTTGTTTCATTTAGGTGTTTATTTACTAATTTATCCCATCATACAGGTTGGGATGGATAACGCAAATATTTTGGATTATCCCCTAGAGTTTGGAAAGAGCACCATTGTTGATTCAGTGATATTTAATTTTTAATTCACTCGTAGCACTTTTTTCTTCATGTGCAATGGAGTATGTTGATTGCATTAGTTATTCATATCAAGATGAAATGAGTGGGATATCATTTTCATTGGGCCAATATTGAAATTAGTAAGTGAAAATAGATTGGGGTTTGGTGTCTCTTTGGTATTACGAAGAAATATCTACCAACAGTCCTCCTCTATAGCCATCTACCAAAATTTAGAAGTCACTTTTCCCTATCCCAATAAGATACATGTTTTCAAATAATTAGAATGTTCTTGGGACTTTTACAATTCAGATGCTCTGCTTTGTTCCTTTAATTCATTTTTTCAAGGGTGATTCTTCTTTGGAAAGGATGGTTGAACTAAAGTGCCTTGTAGAAAATAGCAAATCAAAATCAAAAGTGGATATAAAAATACCAACTTAAGAAAGAGTGGATGGAGAAAATTGTTGCATCTTCTATGACTATGAAATTGACACACTATTTGTTCTGTGCAATCACAAGTCTTGTATTTGGTGTATTTAATGGAAACTACTGAACAAGTAGTGTTATTTTTTCTGTAATTCTATTGATTTTGAGGTTTGTTCCATGTAAAGTATCCTTTCAACAGATGATGGTCAATATAGAGGCTTGAGTGGAACAAATACATTGTTGGATGAAGCTCTAATTTTAACTAATAAATATCCAATATAAAACAAGATTTTTATTTCATACTTTGGTGGACGATGTGTACCTAAAAATATACAATACAGTTTATGCAAAGACTAGATATATATCGACCATATTCCATTGATTTTAATCAATCCTCTTTAGTAGTGGGTTTGCATGGTTTTCCCTTTAGATAAACTAGGCAATATTTCCATAGGAACCAAATCCATGGGCATGGTGTTCCCTTTTCTTAGCTTTGTACTCAAATTGATGGCTAAATTCAAAATGTGGCCTCCTTATAATTCATGGTTTATACTAGATTACATACCTCCCTTTAATGAGGACACCTTGATTACATGTTTCCATCATTACAGATCACACTTCCCTTGGCTTTTGGAGATTGCAATTTCATCAAACATCATGTGGGATTCTCCTAGTCATAGTGTTTATGTTTGTAACTTTCCTATTTTTTTCATCATCAACTAACTCCCTCTCACCATTGTTGGATGTACACATGTCCTACCAAATTTGGTTTTTTAGCTTCATAATTTTCACAAGTTGTCAGTATCTCATATGCATGGATCATCCATACCCTTTGTGCACATATATTGATGACCATTTATGTTCAAAGTAACACTCAAATTGATGACCATTTGATGTTAATTTATGTTTTATGTTTTTAGTGTATTAGGGAATCAATCAGTAGATAATGTTTTTGGATTATAGTGGGTTCAAGCCTCTGATAAATATAGTTGATTCACAAGAGTCTTACAACAATGGATATTGGTTCTAGTAACCAGATAACTTACCTTTGGAAACAATGGAACACACACGTTCACATAGTCCTTTTTCCTATCTCCTCAAGAGAAGGGGTACTTTCTATTGAATGATATCATTAAGTATGTCTATGAAGAACCACACGAACCAAAAGAAAACATTGTTTTCACAATGGATATGTAGAACATATGACTAAAATTCATGTCTTAGAGCCATGTAACATGATTATAATTTATAAAAAAATTTGCATTGTTCCCTGTATTTACTCAAAGAAATAGATTTCATTGTTATATTTTTATTGTTACCTATATAGCCTTCGAGGATGAACCAGTAGCTAAGAATGATGTGATCAAGAAATCCATAATGGTGGTGGAGAATCTTGTTGTTGAGGAGGTACATAGTCACATTCAGGAGACAAAAATACGAGAAGGCTCAGCTGACAAAAAAGAATCAACAATTGATCATCTTCCTGCTGCAGTTCGTAATGAGGGGACACCTTCTCATGAAACTCCAGTCATAATCCAAGATGCACCAAAAACATCTTATTCTTCAATCGTAAGTTCTATCAAATCCAATTTAAGGTTAATTTGTCCAACCCTATATTGCAATATTTTCACTAAATATCTAATGGAAATATCTGGCTATCAACGGGTTAGAGTAATGAAATAAAATGTGGCACTTAGTGTTGCAGTTTAGAAACCATCTCTAGAGAGGGTTGTACCAAGTGTTGAGCATCAAGAAACTGCTTCCATTCCACCTAAGGAATCTACAAATGGATCCTTTAGTACCACTCATGTCAATATGATGGATAACAGTTCTTTCCCTAAATCATGTATTAAATTTTGCACATGGTCATTCTTTTGTATTTAAGTTATCCTATCAACCTTATGCTATGCTATCTTACTATCACTTTACAACTATAAATTATTGCATGTAGGAAATCAGTGCGCTGTTTATATCAAGCACTTTTCTGTTAATATTATCCCTACTGAAGTTGAGAAAGAATTAAAGAAGGTTTGGGAAATTAAGCCTTCTAGGGTTCAAGTGAGGAGTAAGCTTTGGACAATATACCTAGTTTTATGTGTAAGAGAAGCATGTATTAATTTTTATGCCATTGATGTCTCAAGTTAATTGGTTTTGTTTGTAGCAAGGAGGATTGTTACAGAGAAAAATTCCTATGGCTTGGGGTGTACCACAACAGACAAAGAAACCACAGAAATCAATCCCTTCCCAATATGCAAGAGAAATACAACATCTAACACTAAAGGATATCGAAACATATCTTATTCTGGACGGTTGAAGTAGATCCCCATTGAGCTTTTTCCAATCCCGCTTGCGATAGCAATTCACTCTCAACAACAGTAAACAAGGCAAGCATGCTATATAATATAGTGTTAGGCCTACTCTAGCATATATAATGAATAATGCATAAGCAATTAAACACATCCATGGATTCAATATTCATTTAGATGCATATCATTGGACATGAAAAGATATTTCTATTAATAAAACTAGATATTACATAAGCGGCAACCTTTGTCGGCACATCTGTGAACCGGAGAAACTGAGTCCTCCACCACCTCAATCCTCCATCTCTCGATAGCAAGCTCACAAACAAAGTAAAGCTTGTGAAGAACACAAATTGCTCCAAGGGACAAAAGGATGCAAACTAAAGTATAAGCAAGCTACGATAAGCAGCAAAATTGTTTCGTGACAAGATGGAATGGGTTCATACCTAAGGTTAAAATGAAACGGTCATAAGGTTATGCAAAGTGCAAATGGTTGTGAAACCTAACTTATATGCCAGTTTAGACATAATACCTGTAGTAGGCATGAACGGATCAAAGCCATGGTCAATCTGCACTCAAAATGGATTCCTACAACATCAAATTAGTTCAAACGGTCCAAAATGGTCAAAAACTATAGAAAGTGGATAAAAGTTTCAAATTTTTTCTATAAATAGTGAAAAATTTAAAAATTTTCATACCATTTGAAATTTTTACCCAACATAGTGCATTTGAGCTCAGAACTTCAAAAGCGAATTCTAGGAGTATCATCTAGTGGAATCTCTCCCCGTTTGATCTAGGTAGATTCTCATGCTCATATATTTCATTTTCAAGCAAAATTTTTGAAATTTCATGGTATCTTTTATTTTTTGAGCCATCCAAACTTGTGCATTTCAGCCCACGCAAAAATCGGGCCTTTTTCCGTGTATAGGGTTCACCATATGTGGAAAATGCACCGAAGTCGCATACATATGCAGCTGTTTTGAGAACAATCACATATAGGGCTGCAAATAAGGTTTTAAAGGGAAAAGACTAATAAAAAAAATATATTCAACAACATTGTTTGAAGAGGGCCGTAAATATACGCCTCCTAAAGACAATACTTGACTCATATGAGTATAGATCACCCAAGCAACCGAAGCTGAGTTTTGAGTGTGGTGGCTAGCACCATCAATGAATCCTATGTGAATGGAAAACTCCATTGACATATTCCATAAGAAATGAAATCTAATCAACAAAATTGATCACCATAACAAAAACTAACTATGCAATGCAAAACTGTACAATAATATACAACAATCAGCCATGGCTGAAGATCATGCATAGTATTTTTTGAGATAGAGCCCATTTCTAGGATCTGCTAAGGCTGTACATTCATAATCAACCAGCTTGTAGGTGCCTTTTTCTAATACTTGTTTAACCACGTAAGGACCATGCCACATGGGATTAAATTTCCCTGCCCCCAAGGGTTCCTTAGCTTGATCTTACAAAAAGGACCAAGTCACCTTTACTAAAATTCCTTGGATGGATAGAATTATCATATTGGACCTTGACGTGACGCTTGTTAACCTCTAGAGCCACTAAGGAATCTTAGCGTTGCTCATCAAGCTGCTCTAAGTGGACCAAATGCTCTTCCAATGCGGAAGTGTCAGGTAAAAGCTCCACAGCTAGCTTCAGAGAAGGGATTTCACATTCAACCGACAAAACTGACTCCACCCCATGTACAAGCTTATATGGAGAGAAACCAATGGAATTCTTAACCACGGTTCTATAGGCCCACAAAGTAGGATATAACATGATATGCCAGTTAGTATTGATTTGTGCGATGGTTTGTTGGAGAATAGACTTAAGTGATTTGTTCACTGCTTCAAATTTTCCATTCACCTGAGGGTAATAAGAAGAGGAATGCTCTTTCTTATACCCTTACTTGGAAGCCAACTCTTCCATAATTTCATTCTGAAAGTACCTAACATGATCAATGACAAGCTCTTTCGGAATGCCAAACTGGGTGATAATTTGGTTGAAAATGAAATGTGTGGTTGTCTCACTGTAGGATTTAACTATGGGCATAGCCTCTGCCCATTTCATGAAGCAATCAACAACCACAATAATGTGATGACTCCCCCCATCTGAAGCTGGGTTGAAATCCATAAAATCAAGCCCCCGTTTGGTGAAGGGACTGGCAGTGACAATAGGATGTAATGGGGCTGGACACAAGTGCATATTACGTGAAAACACCTAGCAAGGGTGGCACTTATTGACTGCATTAACACAATATTTGAATATGGATGGCCAAAAATAGCCCTCTCTCAATATTTTTTGGGCTGTAGAAAGCCCAGATAAATGACCACCACATGCCCCTCCATGGAAATAATTTAGCACAACCTCAACCTCATCATGGGTTAAACAATGACGCAAAATGGAATCTACCCCACAGCGGTACAAATTGTTATCCACTATAAAGTAGTTCTTAGCTACATGATGTAATTGCCATCGCTCATCGCATCAAAGGTGAGTAGGGACCTTCAATGTTTGAAAATATACAATGATATCCCCATAACAAGGGTCCATAGTTGAGATACAGAAAACATGCTCATCGACAAAAGTATCCTCATAAATCTCCTCCTCCAAACTTGGAAAATCGGATATAAGATTTGCAAAGATCAATGATTTCTTCGATTTTGCTGAAATGAACTCAAGATCAAACTCTTGCAAAATGAAAATCCATTTATTGTATTTTCCCCCAATCATCCTTCTAGTGAGGATGAACTGAAATGGATTGATATGAGCTACGACCAAGGTTTGGCGAAGGAGAATGTAATGTCTCAAACACTGAACTGCATGAACGGTAGCCAAGGAAAGCTTCTCCACATGGGAATAGTGAAGTTCTACATCTATAAGGTTTCAGCTCAAATAATATATGACATGCTCATGGAGCTCCTCATCCTCTTGAAACAAAACCATAACAACCATCTCCATAGACATGGCCACATAAATTAAAAAATCATGGCTATAGTCTAGTGGACTAAGAATGGCAGTTGTTGCTAAGGCTCGCTTAAGAGCATAGAAAGACTCCTGGGCTCGCTCATCTCAGTAAAAAGGGGTGTCCTTCTTCAAAATATGCATAAATCCTTTAGTCAAGTTGACAAAATTAACCACGAACCTTCGCAAGAAGTTTTCCATGCCTTGTAAACACTGAAGGTGTCTAATATTACGCAGGGGAGACAATTGAAGTATTGCCTCAACCTTTAAGGGATCGACTCTTATACCCTCCTTGGATACAATGAATCCTAGTAAACGACCAACAATCATGCAAAAGATGCACTTGTGAGGATTCAAATGAACTTGGTAATGGCGGCATATTTCGAACACTAATCTCAAATGATATGGATGATGCACTCTCAAATGAGAGTAAGCAGTGAGATCATCCAAATATACTTTGATAATATTTTTAATATTATGAAATATTAAGGTCACGGCCCACTGAAATGTGGCTCCAACGTTTTTAAGGCCGAAGGGCATCTTTTGATAAGCAAAATTACCCCAAGGAAAAATAAATGCGGTCTTATGTTGATCCTTGAGCTTAATCTGAATTTGATTATATTCGAAAAAAACATCCATAAAAAAAATACCTCACTTCCCACACACTCATCCAAAATATGATCAGTAAATGGTGTGGGGAAGTTATCCTTAGGACATGCATGATTTAAGTCACTGAAATAAGTGGATATAGAGATCGCTCCTTGCTTCTTATCTAATGGAATGGATTTGAATCCCACTCCGTCAAGGGAATGGGATAGATAAAACCATATTTTAATAGTTTCTCTATCTCAGCCTTAATGGCGGGTGCTTTTCTAGGATTCACTGCATGCAAACATTGTCAAACTAGTTTTGCATCCAGATACGTTTTGATCTCATGTTTGACAATACGAGGGTCTATACCTAGCATTTATTCATATGACCAAGTGAAAATGTCATGAAAATATTTAAACAAATCAGTATACTCCTTGATCTCATCGAGGGAACAACCCACCCCAATGTAGACATTCTCAACCTTGCCAGGATCACGAGAAATATTGATAGGAATGGTTGGTGATAAATTAGCAATGTTTCCATCATCCATCTAACCAAGAGAGCTTGATGGAACCATGGGGCTACCAATATTCTTGCTAAGAACCTCCCTAAATTCATCACACTCCATATGATCAAGCTTAGGAAGAAAATATAATCGATGATGCAACTCTTCCCAAGGTTGTTCAACCCTAGACATGGCCTCAAGAATAGCTTCATCCAATGGAAAAACATCATTGAGGAAATCATGTGAGTGAGATGACTCTACTACCCATGCAGGAAGCACATGCATGTCCTCCTCCTCTGTCCGTGAAGAGGAAGGACTAGGCTTTGCAACCTGATCAAGATTTGCTTGACACGCCACCATTGTTACAAGCAATGATATGTCTGTCTCAACGGGAACACTTGAAGTACTCAGTGAAGGAAGAATCCAAGGATCTTCCATATGGGTAGTGAGAAAAGACACCGAATTTGATGAGGATGAAGCCCCACCAAAACTAGACCCAATCATAAGAATGGGCACAGGACAACTAAAGGTTCCCATAAGAGAAGGATACATATCCATGCCCACACTCTCAGTTGCTGGCTGAGAATGATCGATAATTGGGATAGAAGCTCCCGATGATGCATTGACACTTGGATTATGGAATAAATTTTGATCAATCGTAAAAATATTCCCATTAAATGGAAATCATATCACTCAAAAAAGGGAAGAATCTACGGCTTGCATACTATACATCCAATTCCTACCTAGTAAAATATTGTAGTCAAGGGGGCATCAACCACCTCGACCTTGATCGCGATGGTATTCCCTCCTAATTGGACCTCTAGAGAAGTAAGAATACCATGCAGCTGAAATGATCTACCATCGAAAGCTATCAACATAGTGGCGGATTGAGACAACTTGGGAGAACCCAAACCCTTCCAACATTACAAATACATCACGGAAGCAGCAACGCCTTCATCAATGAAAGTACGCTTGACGGTGTTGTTAAGACACTCTACATTAATCAAAAGAGACACATAGTAAGGTAAGCGAGGCTGCACTCCCATGGTTTCAAATTTGATCATGGTAGAAGAGTTATAATCACTAACCCCAAGAGCAGACAACAAGGCTTTCCTCTGTAGAGAACAAGTCTGAAGCACTTCTAACGTGGACAACGCACAAGGAGTCTAGCCCAAATCCTTGACAACTGAATAGTTCTGGGCAGCTTGAGCATTAGGATTGTGCCCTTAATGCTTTAAGAATCCCTTAGGAATGCAAGTTGGAGCTTTAGGTTTATCCATAGGCTTTTTGATTCACAAAGGGCTCTCAGGTGGGGAAGGTTCTTTCCCAAGGTCTGGTTGTGACGAACCATAATCTTTCGCACAAGTCACAACCTTAGTAGCATGCACCATGTTGATGCAACCGTGACCACTATTGGCCTTCGACAGATTTTAATTTCCACCCGATGCACAACCAGGATCATCAATCCTCGAGTTCATATTTTGATTGTTCAGTAAAGGATTAATTAACACAGTTGGGCCCTGTGCTATGAACCTCAAGGTATATTCCATACAAGGGCACAAGTGAGTGAGGTGGTCATCCTTACACAACTTGCAAGGAAACTTCACCTTACGTTTATACTGCTTGTCCCCCCCAGCATTTTGAGTGTTCTTGTCATTATGATTAGCATTTTCGTTCTTGTTCCCACCCCTACAATTATTTTTTCCTTTTTTCTTATTCCTTCCAGGCTGTTGGTTGCCTTTCAGGTTCGACGATTGCACAGAAATTATATTCTTCGATTGGGTAGGTCGAGACGAAGCTATAGCTTTTCCCGATGCATACCAGTTAATTGACAATTGGCTGACTTGTATCATAACCGAGTTCGCAGGTTTTGTGCTTGTAGATCCCACAATACCATCAGCATGTGGCCCAGTCTTGATCTTGGGGTCAAAATTGGACCTAGGAGCATTAGGTATAATCTCATACAAAAGTTTGGATTGAGCATAGATCAAATCCAACTCTTGTGCCCTAAAAATACTTGTTCCTTGTTTTGAACTCCGGATGTAGAAACATCCTTCACTATGTAACGTAATAACGATTTGAGGAACCATTCAAGAAGAAAATATAGTGGTATAAAGGATTTGATTAACCGTTTCCTTCTATGCCACTCTTGAATATGATCCAAAATGTGTGTGGCTTTATCTTTCCGGAAGTTCGACAAGAGTTTGGAACCGACGTTGTAACATATGGGTAGATGGAAATGATTAAGGAAAGTCAGCGCAAGATAATCAAACATAGTATAAGCCCCCTCAGTAAATCTATATACCATTTCACCGTAGGACCCATTAGGGTGCATTGAAATAGCCTCAAACTAATGGAATCATCATGTAAGGAATTGGAAGATCACCAAAGGTGGAAAGTGGTGACATGCTCACCAAGATCTTCACCAGCCTTACCTTCAAACTTGGGAATGTACAAAGGAAGCTTGGTAGGGACTAATGGCCATGCCGGGTCATGAGACACAGGATTTTTCATCAATCTCGACAAGTCAGGTAAGTTCAATGTCGCAAGGAAAGGGAGCCTAGGTTGAGCTAATCGGTTCCATGCTCCCTGGTAGTTTTGATTCATGTAAGGTTGATTGCTATAAATACCATGGCCTTGGCCATAATAACCTCCTCCCATTTTACCCATGTAGGGCTGCATCGAAGCATTTTGATGTGGGGTGCCTTGATTATGAGGTGCTACAAAGCCATAATTAGAAGAGTAAGCAGGTTATTGATACCCGTACCCATAGGGTTGGTTTTTTTGTCCATGCTGCAGTCCATAAGAATTTCCATGAGAAGCTCCATAAGGTGTTCCATGGGATGTACCATGAGAAGGTCCATAGTTTGGTATATGGGGACCTCCATGAGGTTGAACATGAGACGATCCAAAAACAAGCACATGACCTATTAACACAATAGGAGGTACTTGGCTTTGAGATACAACTGCGTTAGTAGTCGTAGAATGAACATGGCTAGTAGTAGCATTCCACCCCGAAGGTCCACATGAATTAGGGGGAGGATGAGTCATTAAAAACACATTCAAAGGAACAGGGTTCAAGGACAAAGGGACATGTGAAGGAATGTAAGTGGTGTTTCCAATGTTCAACCATCTCGGTCTTGGTATCTGAATAGGATTACTAACACTAGGCCTAGGAGGAGCATGTGAAGATGCCTCCACCACTAGGATGGAAGGTGCAATGTATCTAGTGCCCCTAAACCTCTTCGCATGGAGAAGAGTGGGAGTACCCCCAGGCGTAGTGCCAAGGCCAACTTTCGACTCGACATGATATGCTAGATCGGGCTCAGCAATATGAGGTATGTGTTGGGTAATAGGGCAGACTCAGGTTTATACCAATTACTTCGCACCAACAAAAGACCCACAGTGTTGGCCCTTTCGGCAACAACCTGTGAACAGGTTGCAGTCTCACCCGAAACAGCTATGGGGTGCCACAGAATCAGGTTTTTGCAAGAAGAAGAGGGATATTACTGTACCTTTAGTCTTTAACAACTTATAATCATATATCACAGAACTTCGACATTTACATATATAACTTCGCAGATAGATAAACAAACAGTGACTTGCTTAACCCTTTACTGGGAATTCACAGCGAAGCTATTGTTAGCAGTGATCTTACTTATCAGATATATATAGTTATCAATGCATAAAAGACAAAACAGAAACAACACAAAGAACCACAACACCAGATATAACGTGGTTCACCCCCAGTGTAGGGGCTACATCCACATAACTGTGTTTTATTCAACTCGTTACAAAATCACAGTTCTGATCTGCGCACTCAGCTGCAGATCCCTTCAAGTCCTTAAAGCCATGCACACAGCAGCAGGCCTATGCGCACACAGCTGCAGATCTTCTAAATTACCAAAAACCCTCTACACACACAGCTGCAGAGGTCATCCACGCACACAGTTGAGACTTAGCCTTTCTTACAAAATAGCCTTAGCTTCGCATCAATTCCTCTTATATCAAAAGCCTAACCTCACTTCTTTACAAGAGTGCCTATTTATACAGTGCACTATTACAAAACCATGGATTTAAACCATGGGCACTCCGAACCCTAAACCCTGGACTTAAACCATGGGTTAATTACAAAAAGAGGGCTTTGACTCAACCTCGACACCCCTAAGACTATTTTGAGTCATGACTCCGCTTACAAACTTCCATAAAACCCATGGAGTTACCAAAACTAAAGACCCTTAAGGTACGCGTCCCAACAGTATGTCATATCTAACATAACTAGTGCTTGTGGGTTCATAGTGAGTCTCGTCACCCGGAAACCAATATCGGGCACCTATGAATGAGGGATCATAACCATACCATGAAGGTAGTTAATATAAAGGATCATATGTGCTAATAGGATCTTCCTTGCCAACCTCGTGAGGTGGAGAAGACATCTATGGAATCTCATCCTCATGATCTCCCATGGTGTGTGAATCAAAGTGAGAAGTAGTCCACCCAGACTATCCGGTTCTCTCTCCCAAAGGAGAAGGAGACATGGAAGGCAGAAGTCCTACTAAATGAAAAGAATAGTGGGGTGTCACACCCGAATCCACAATGACTCAAAAAATAAAAATACTCAATCTAATTATGCAAACCCTAGGAAAACTAGCGTGCACAGAGCATACACCTAAAAATGTAAAGCCAAATCACAAGCAAACCAAGGGTAGGATATGTGAGCTCCTGAATGAAGCAGGTATGTCTCACCTGGGAGAGGCTTGAGACTCCCATACACAACAAGTGGAGGTTCATAACCAATTATAGTGGCCCTCAACTTCAATGCATATAGTGACTGTGTTGTTCAACCCCTTCCTGGCCAGGACACCTGCAGAATAACCTCTGCAAATACCCCTCGATAACCTAGGTAAGAAAACTAAGGTCACCTTGATATAATCAATGCTCAGGTGGAAAACTGTAGGTGGGATTTATTGTATGGGAAGGGTAACAAAGCCCGAAGCCTAAAAGCACAACTAGTAACCCAGGGGTGCACTAGCCAATACCACAAAGGCCCCCAGATACGAATACAATCTTGGAAATATCTTCAGTGCTAATCAATCACAATCACAGGTCATCCCAATCATAATTGCTCACATTGCCTCATGCTTAACTCCCATGTAAGAGGAGGATTCTGAGAAACACTAATTATATAAAGGATTTCATGCTCTCACCTAGACAGACACCTAATTGTTTTTGTTTAGTGGCCTTGGAGAATTAACTCACAATGAACTATTCCAAGACCCTAAAACCTAGTCTTGTTGGTGCACCTTAGCAAAGAAAAGAGTGTAATTCATTTTATTATGCTTTGATTTTAATTGGATTTATTACTCAAGGGTAAATGGTCGTGCAACTAATGATGTTATGACACAACAAGAAGTAAAATGCACACCTAAAAATCAATGCAAATGCACTGTGTCGAATGAAAAACAGGGTATGCTACTATGTGAAGTGAAATTTTTTTCCTTCAAATGTATATGCAATCATTCCTATATAAAAATATGACTAATATTCATCACGCAAAGCTAATGCAAGTACCATGCTAATGAAAAATGCAAAGAATGCATAACTATGGAAAAAGAAAAATGTTTTTGTATTTTTGAATTAAATGAGATAAAAAGCAAAAAAATGACTCTACCACCCTCAGACTCTGCAACCACTCATAGAAAGAAGCCAAGCAAAGTACTAAGAAAAAAGAGACCTAATGCACTAATCTCAAAAAAAAAAAATGAAATGACAAGAACATTTTCAAAAATCAAATAAAAAAGAGTCTCTGGTCAGAAATAGAGGGGAGATACAGACTGTAGAAGCATCAAACAAGACTCAGCAATCATCTAAACTCGTATTGATGAAATTGTAACTTTGGAATGTATTCACTTGTATTTCTTATGTATTGTAACCTGATGTTTATTTCGGGATGTATTTGTAATGTACTTGAGTCATGTCATGCCCTAATGTTCCTATCGGGAAGTTTCTATAATGTAAACAAGTAATGTCAATTCAAGGTGGTTAACTCTCCTATTGTCTAAGAGTTAAAGTCCCTGCAGTTCCGAGGCACTAGGGTTATTAGACTCACCTAGTGAAGTCGACCCTAGTTGGGTTTAGTCAAGTCAGGAATTAGTATAAATAGAGAGCTAGCCTCTCTATTTAACACACACTCATCCACACTCAGTTGTAGTGCATAGCTAAGGAAGAGAAAGACACTGGGGCAAGGAAGAAAGAGCTTACTACTGTGAGGAGATCATCTTACTTTTTTTGGGTTTCACTTTAGTGTTGATTCTATCTCTAAGGAAGTTGCAGGGTTTCCTCCATTTATGGTTTGCCCAAGGAAAAACACTGTGTTCATTGTCTATTGTGTTTAATTGATGTGCTTGTTGTTCTCTTAGTTAAAGATCCTAATGGAATGCTAGCTTAATGTTTAAAATCTAACATGGAATCAGAGCTAACCTAAGAAGAAGACATTATGCAACTGTGGAAACTAGGGCTTCCTATTTTGTAGATCTCTCTCCATAGATTTTTAGCAAAAATAGGGTGGAATAACTCTCCTCCCTAGGGCGCATCTTTCTATCGAAGCAGATTCCAATTTTGAGGTTTTTCAGTTTTGGACCCGACACTACTGCTGGAAATTAGGAATTTTCACAAAAAAGGAATTTTTCAGTGAGCCCAGGCCTAGATTGATCTCCTCCCCAAAATCAAAGTTAGGGATCAAATTCAAAGCATTTGGTTGGACAGAACTCTGGAAAAGCAAAACCCTAATTTGCTCCTCAACCAGCACTGCAAGATTTCAGCTCCAAATCCAGATCTGACATCTTGACCTGGTAAGATCTAAATCTTTTGTATTTCCATTTGAGGTTCTCGGTTAGGATGTCTCATCATACCAAGCTTAATGAAAATCTTGAGGGAGTTGATAACTTTCGAGCTTGGAAGTATAGGATCTCCTTGGTCCTAGAAGAAAATGAGTTGGACTTTTACATCCATGAGGAGGTTCCAGTTCCAGAGGGAGATGAGACCAAGTCCTTGTTGCTGCCTAATTCACACTTTAAGGTACAGGAAAGTCACAACCTATTATGTGTGTCCTTGGGGACAAGCGAGAGTTGGGGACCACTGTCACCACAGTCCACAACTCCTCCATTTATGTAAGATCCCAACAGAGCCAAGGGGGGGAGTCCCTACGGAAGACTAAGTTCCAGATTTATTAATTAATGATAAATTAAAGGGATCTTATTAAGGTATGAGGCTAAGGTCTTGAGAAATGACAGTCAAACAAATGCAAGATGCAATATTTCAATGACAATCAATCCTTTCAATATAACCACTGCCTAAATAATGGAGTCAGGGAATGCAACTTTCAATGGATGCAATCTAAGTTAACTACCCACAGGTTAAGTTATCTAACAATGAGATGAAAAAACAAACTATGAATAATATACACAGTTATGAGAGATTAATAATGCCAAAGTAAAAATAATATAATCACAGTTGAGCAATAATATTATAAACAAACTTGATGCTAACAATGCTAAGATAAATGGCAGAAAAAAGTAAACCAATTGACTAATATCCACAAGTTAGAAAGTTATTAAGTTTGCTTTGCAGGTGCAACAAAAACTGAAAGGAAACAAGTGCAACAATGGAGTGAAATGCTGCTGAAAAAAAAATTGTAGGACCGGTTTTGCAATGTCTCTTGGTTTATTTTAGGTAGATTTTATTAAAGTTTTTCCTCTTGAAGTTTAGTTTTCAAACCGGTGGTGTTACTACCCCAATCTAGTATTTCTCAAGTCAAAGAGGGAATGCTGGTGCGCTCAACAAAGTGGGAGCAAATCCCACCCGTAGCTCCCAGGTCAAACCCCAATGCCACGGTGCTCAACAAGGAGGACGTAAAACGCGTAGAGACCCCCCACGGTCTACTACCCCTTCTAGCTTCTGAGGTCACTGTTTTAATCAACTGGAAAACTAAGAAGATGGATGCCTATTAAACTAAGACTCCTCTATCCCTTGTCGTATCTCGTGAGTACCCCTAAGGGTGATAACCGAGTAGAGGAACAGAGGCTAGTGAAGTTGTTGTTGGTAAATTTTAGGGGTAAATTTTAATCTTGGTGATTAGCATACAAGGTTAATTTTATGCTATCAACAAGATCAACCAAGCGGTATCCCTTATGGGAGGTGCTAGTACTTGATCTTGGACTGAAAAAGCAAAGTGTGAAAGTTATTCTAATTAAGCTAAGCCCCCACTTCTCCTGCTTTTCATACCCAACTTGAAGTCCCTAAAGGGAGATGACAAGTGGGAAGAGGATACACCGGATCAGTGGGTTGTATGGTTACTTTTTTTGATAGAAATAAAAATACAGAAACTTGAAAGGAAAATTAGCTAAAACTATATCCTAACCACACAACAATCTCTGTAACAGAGATGGTGGTCTGTCACAGAGAATGGTGGGTAAACAGAAAAATAAAACTGATTATCCTAACCACACAATAATCTCTGTAACAGAGATGGTGGTCTGTCACAGAGATAGGTGGGTAAACAGAAATAAAACTTGCAATAAAATAAATCTAAGAAACTAGTATTCTAGGCTATCTGTACACTACTCATACACAGATTTACAACATCTTTTAAAGCTTTAAAGAATACCCCAAAGAGAACTTCTCTTTTGGGGTTTACAATCTTGTAGAAGAAAAGAGAAGAAATGTGGTTTTTGGGCCTCTTTTGGACCAAACTTTTTCTGGGTCTTTTCTAAGCAATTTTGGGCAGCATAACCCCCTCTTCTGTGCCTAAAACTGCAAAAAACTAGCAACTTTACTTGCTGGAATTTACTGCAGAAAACTAAGTCAGAAAGTTAGCACAGATTAGTACAAAACCCATAAAATTTACTGAAAAATCTGAACTTGAAAATTAAAAAAAATGAAGTTTTAGTATTCAGAAAATGGGCTTTTGGGCCTCTATATGATGTAAAAACAGCAGATTTAAAACTCTGTACTAATCTATAATGGATGGAGGCCCTAAAACAAGGGTTATATTCACTATACAATGAATAAAACCCAGTTTTAGGAGAGAAAAATAAATATGGACGGAAATGCAAATTTGAAAAGAAACCCTAGGAGAGACGTCATTGGCTTGGAAAACCTGTAAACAAATGTTAGATCTGCTATAAAATGTAAGCCTAGTGATGAATGCCTAACAATTTCTACAAAATACTTTGAAGAAAAATTGCTAAACAATTCACAAAAGAGGGTAAAAATACTTCTACTCTCTAATCTCTCCACAAAATACTTTGTGGAGAGCTAACTAGATTAATACAAATATGCAAAACTAAATAAAGAAACAAGTTACCTCACAATGGACCATGAAAAATGTAGAAGAATAGCACAATATCCCTCCAAATTATTTCCTTGATTATGGCCCAACTAGGGCAAAGCTTGATACAAAGAGCCTCTTAGGGCTTGAGAGAGAATAATAGAGAAGAGAGGGAGAAGAGAGTATTTTGGCAGCATAACCCTACTCCAAAATATCATGATGATAAAATGAGAGGAGGGGCCTCTCTTTTATAGTTGAAAAGATCTCAAACCCACTCCCAAATCAAGGGTCCAAAACATAGATCTAAACTCTAGCTCTCCTCCACCCTTAGATCTAGGTTTGTTGACTTTGCAAGCCATCCACCAATCACAAGCAAGGGTGCCTTTTCAAATCAATGGTCAAAAAGATAGATCCATGTCACAATAAAGCTTAACCCTTAGATCTAGGGTTTCCATGACTCAAGTGGGGCCCCTTTGACTCAAATTTTACTTTTTATTATTTTAATTTTTTATCTTTTATTTTGATCTGTTTATTATTTTATCTTTTATCTTTTATTTAATGTTTTATTTTAATTTTAATTTTTAATCTTTTAATCTTTTATTTTATCTTTTACTTTTTATTTTTAAATCTTTTAATCTTTTATTTTCAAGTTTATGTTTTTTATTTTTATTTTTATCTTTTTTAATTTTTTATTTTATCTTTCATTTTTAATCTTTTACTTTTTTGTTTTTATCTTTTTATTTTTATTTTAAATTTTTATCTGGGGCTTCCTTTGACTCAAATTTTGATTTTTTATTGTTATATTTTATTTTTTATTTTTTAATCTTTTATCTAAATCTTTTACTTTAAATCTTTTATTTTTTATCTTTTATTAAGACAAAGGGGCACCCCACTTGGGAAATCTTCAAAAAATTATTTTGACCATGGGGGGGTTTACTTTAATAAAAATTAACTATGATTAGCCACCTCCCAAACTTAATTACCATGGCCTTATTTGATTTTTTCCTTCAAAATCAAATAATTTAATTTTTCACCCTTGGAAATTAAATTAATTTCCTAGGAAAAAATATCTTGACTTAACCAAAATTTGTCTAACTTCCCAACTCCTTGTCAGAATGACATGGGACTTGAACCAATGGCTTAGGGGGTGTCATAGAATTTTCATTTGCATTCATAGCCCCTATTACAAATGCCAAGGTTCAAGAGATTACATTATTACATCAAAACTTAATTAATTAACCACCAAATTGTAAAGTTAATTAATTAAGAAAAATTAAAAATTAAAAATAAAATCCTAACGAAATTTCACAAGACTACAAGATATGGATAGCATGGTCATGAAGAACAACTTGAAACCTTAGGCACCTCATGGGCTTGATTATCAAAACGCCAATTCACCACTTTGGAGGATTTGTGAGTGAAAAACCCAACCAATTAAAATTGTTAATTACCAAAATTAACTGGAAGGGGAAAAAAAACACTCGGTGAAGAGGACTTCCCTGATAATAAAGTCCATGGTCACATCCTTAGAGGAATGACCCATGATGACATATAAAGTTACATTAATTATCCCACGCAAGGGAGCGGACATTTCGTGTACAAAAGGGGCAGAATTGCCCTGCTGAGTGAAAAATCCCTAGGATTTTTCCATGGTACAAACTACACAAAATGTACATCTTCAATGTACATGAGGTTGCCACCTAGTTGAAATAGGTGGGAAACAGGCCTTACATAAGAATTGGTTATGGCAAAGAGGATCATTGCAGATTCTATCAAGGATCACTTTATTCCATAGGTGTCCTCCCTCAAGACACCTAAAGCTATGTTTGATGCCCTAACCAAACTGTTTGAAGGGAAGAACAACAATCGGAAGATGAATCTAAGGAACCAGTTGAAGAATGTCAAGATCTAGAATGAGGAGACCATCCATTCATACTTCACAGGGGTCTCCTAGATCAAAGAACAACTAGAAGCTATAAATGAAGAAGTGGAGAATTCAGAAATTGTGATGACAACATTGAATGGCCTCCCTAGGTCATGGGATTCTTTCATCCAAGGAATCTGTGCTAGAAAGAAGTTGGTTAAGTTCAGTAGATTGTGGGAAGAATGTTCTTAAGAAGAAGCTCGGATGGCAGCTCGAGAAGAAAATATGGGAAGTGAAGATCAAGCTCTCACATTACACTCCAAGAAAGGAAAAAGGGAAAATCATCATCACCAAGGTAAGCATTCTCATCAGAAAAATAATGTTGTAAGAAGGGATTCATCCAGAATCAAATGTTATACATGCGATGAATTAAGACACTTTGCTAGAAATTTTCCAATGAATAAGAATGGATCCAAGAAGAAGAAGAACTCCAAAAGAAGACATCATGCTCACACTGCTGAGGATGATGATCCTCCAAGGAAGAGGGTAAAACAAGAAAGTGAAGACTCTTCAAGTGAAGATGAATATGTTTTTATCTTTGCTCTCATGGGAACTGTCACTCATGGAAGCAAAGATTGGCTTATTGATAGTGGGGCTTCCAAACACATGATAGGTTTCAAGGAATCCTTTGGGAAACTATCCGAACATAATTCACCCCATAAGGTGAAGCTTGGGGATGACTACCAATATCCCATAAAAGGTAGTGGTGAATCCTCCTACAAGCTAGACTCCAAAAATTCTATAAAAATGAAGGACATCTTGTTTGTACCAGGACTGAAGAAGAATATTCTATTCATATCAGCATTGGATGCAAAAGGCATGAGGGTTGCATTTGTAGATAGCCAAGTCCTCATGTGGCCAAGAGGAAATACTATTGATGATGCAATAGTGATTGGAGAACAAGAAGGAGGCTTATACAAACTGAAGGGCCATCCAGAACAAGCTATGGTCCATGACACAGTAGAGCCAAATGAACTTTGGCATAGAAGGCTTGCACATGTGCATTACAGAGCACTACCCTTGCAAGCAAAGCTATTGAAGGTCTTCCAGAAATTCAAGCAAAACATGAAGGGGTCTGAAAAGGATGTGCAAAAGGAAAGAATACAAAGAAGACATTTCCAAGTAGCGAGAGCAAGACAAAAGGAATCTTGGAAATCATCCACTCCAATGTATGCAGACCAATGTCATCATGTTCACTAAGCGGGTATGTATACTATGTTTCTTTCATTGATGACTTTTCTAGGAAGACATGGATTTACTTCATGAAGAACAAAGATGAAGTATTCAACAAGTTCAAGGAATTCAAAGCCTTGATCGAGAACCACACAGAAAATAAGATCAAGACCTTTCGATCAGATAATGGTGGAGAATTCACATCAAATGAATTCAAAGACTTATGCAAAGAATCAAGGATTAAGAGGGAGTTGTCCACTCCTTACAATCCACAACAGAATGGGGTTGTAGAAAGGAAGAATAGAACCATCATGGAAGCTGCAAGAGCAATGCTTCATGATCAAGATCTTCCTATGCATCTATGGGCAGAAGCAGCTAGAACAACGGTGTATGTACAGAACCCTACTCCACATAGAGTACTTGAGAACAAGACTCCTGAAGAAGTCTTCTCCAGCAAGAAACCAGAAGTCAGCCATCTCAAAATATTCGGCTGTCCAATGTACATACACATTCCAAAAGAGAAGAGAACAAAACTAGATCATTCAGGAAATAAGGGTATATTTGTGGGATACTCTGAAAGCTCAAAGGCTTACAGAATATACTTCCCAGGATACAAGAAGAACGACATCAGCAGGGATGTAACATTTGAAGAAGACACAGCTTACAACAAATCCAGTAAGAGACCTGTTGAAGATACTGAAGAAGCAGAAGCACCCAGAATTCATGATACAACCATGAACAAAGAAATTCAAGAAGAAGATCAAGAATTTGAAGAACCACAAAGACCTTTAGATCCACCTCAAGAGAAGAATCCTCACAAGAGGAGACTTGCTTGGGTACAAGAAATTATCCAAGGTGAAGAAAGATATGGGGCTCCATAAGAGAATCACAGAGAAAGAAAGAGAACCAGATCTTGCTCTGGATATGTAGCCTTACTATGTGACTTTATCAATGAAGAACCTTCTAGTTATGAAGAAGCAACAGAACGGAAAGAATGGAAGGATGCTATGATTGAAGAGTATCAATCGATCATGAAGAATGATGTTTGGGATGTTGTCCAAAGACTAGAATGGAAGTCAGTTGTAACTTCCAAATGGATCTACAAGATCAAGCATGTTGAAGATGGTAGCATAGAGAAATATAAGGTAATATTTGTGGCTCTAGGTTTCTCCTCGAAAGAAGGAATAGATTATGAAGAAACCTTTGCACCTGTAGCCAAATACACTTCCATAAGATCGGTACTTGCTTTGGCTATAGTAATGAAATGGAAGATACACCAAATGGATTTCAAGACTGCTTTCTTGAATGGTGTAGTGGAAGAGGAAGTGTATGTAAAACATCCACTCAATTTTGAGACACGTGATAGGGAGTCTCATGTGTGCAGATTGAAGAAAGCCATGTACAGTTTGAAACAAGAACCCAGGACATGGTACGACAGAATTGACAGCTTTCTATCCAGTTTGGGATTTACCAAGAGTAAAGTAGATTCCAACCTTTACTACAAGGTTGAAGATGGAAACCCAGTGATTCTTCTACTATATGTATATGATCTATTTGTAACAGGTATGGATGGGTTGATTGCTGATACAAAAACAAAGCTTGCTACTGAGTTCGAAATGAAGGACTTGTGTATGATGCATTATTTTCTAGGCATGGAGGTGTGGCAGAATACAGTAGGGAAGTATACAGTAGAGATCCTAAAGAGGTTTGGGATGATGGACTGCAAGGCCATGACCACACCTATGGCATTGAACCTGAAGCTATTGAGTGATACTTCATCAGAAGCAGTTGATGCTACGATGTATCTTCATATGATTATGTCCTTGATGTACCTGACGAATATGAGATGAGATATTTGCTTTACTGTGAACACCTTGAGCCACATACAAGGGCCACTTGGGTAGTTTCTTGGTAATACATGAGTAGAAAAAATGTCTGTGTGATAAGACAAAGTTTCTTATCCAATGTCTATTGATTACCAATGTTTATATAGTGCACTAAACCATTTGATGATTCCTTTAGTTTTGTTGGTACATGCGCACATTGTAGTCCTCATATGGTTGATTGTCCATACTTAATTATAATCAATTGATGATCTTATTATGCGAAAGAAATTTAAGTGTGATTTTATAGTGAATTGTACATGTTTTTGTTATTTGTGAATGGTTTTCTTAGTTGGTCTATCAGGATCACATTGTGTCCATGCAAAAGGTGTTTGAATTATTGAACCATTTATCTACAGGAAATGAGAGCAATTGAAAGGTATAATTGTGCAGTAGAATGGAATGAACAATGTACACTAAACAAGACAAATTTCAGTGAAAAATGATAAGATTTGATCAGTAAATTACAACATTAATATTCATTAATTCTAATAGTATACAACAGTGTTACAATAAGGAGAATTCAAATCATGTGGATAATATTCGAATCTACCAACTCAATCCTAAATGACTGGCTAACTAGAAGTGTCTAAATCACTATCAGATCTCACTACTCTAACTCCACATGTTGGAGACATTTACCACCATACACACTCCTTTTGGTCAAATTGGCCTAGTTAAACCACTATCCTAAGTATAATTGACATTAGTGGAGCATTAATTGACATCATCTAGTCACACCAATGCCTACCTACAATCAAGGAGGCTAACTTATCCTTCTCCTACATTCGGGGAGGCTAACTAGACCACTCCAAGGGTTATTTGAGTGATATTAATGCACCTAATTGCTAACTGGTGGTTACAATCAGTTCAACAAGTTAGTTAAGGCACCTCCTCTCATTAAATATATTATTTAATGATTATTTAATGATCTGGAGTCAACAGGGGCACCTCCACCAACTTCTGATGATCAGTTCAGCTTCAGTTAACCTCATCAGGGTTCATTGAACCTCTAGCACTTGATGGTTGGCTTGCTATGACGTGTTTGATCTCTTTCAGTTGAGAATCATTCATTTATTACACTCCAACTTTAGTTAGGGTTTGGTGAGTCAATTAGGGTTTTAGTTAGTGGTTAACTATGTGTGAACCAATGGCTTACAGTCAATTAAGCTAGACTCACTCATTCAATTCGAATGACCTCCTTAGGTATTCAAATTGCTCACTCATTCAAGCTATAGCTTGACATTGTAATTGTAATTATTCATTGTTTATTGAATATACAGAGTAGCTACTATTCCGTAGATCGATTACACCATTTCATGAGTTATTTGTTGATTATTCTTTGTTCCTAGATCAATAGACAATATTAATATGGTGTCAGAGCTTACAGCAGGATGAAGATCTATCTCTCAAAAACAAGCTTTTTGACAGATTTCTACATGAAAAGTGAGCAATAGCTCAAAAATCCAGCACTGCACCAGAAGCCAAGGCTTACCACTTAATAACCCAAGTAAATAACTTGTTGATCAAGCTTGCTTGATTGACTATGCTGGGTGTGATGAAATCCTAGAATGTGCAGGCTATCTAACCTTACATTCCCCTTTCTGTTTTGATTTTCAGGTTTCTATAGGTGAACCATTCGCTCCAGCACATCCAGATGGCCTTCTCAGTAGATCTCTTGACTCCACATAATTTCCACTCATGGAAAGGTGATATGGAGATTCAGCTACACTCCAATGGACTTTTTAGAGTCACCATGGACACTGAAGATGAGCCTAGATCTGCCATAGAAAAATCAAGATTCTTGAACAAGAAGGATGAAGCCTTCAGTTTCTTGTGCCTCTCTATTTCCTGAGACCTTCTCTTCCATCTTACGGGATTGAAGACACCGAAAGAAATATGGGACAAATTGGAATCTCTATACAAAAATCATGATGACTTGAGGTTTTACCAGCTCAAAAATGAACTCATGTCTCTCCAACCTTCCAATTTCGAGACTCTGAATGATTTCTTCACAAAGTTCAAGCATACAGTTTTACTCTTGAAGCAATGCAAACTGGAGAAGGAGGATGATCAGCTCATCCTCACCATACTCTCCAAACATGGGGCTGATTATTCAATTTTTGTTTCTACATTTCGTGTGGGGAAGCTCACAACCCCTGGATGGACCATGCCTTCACTCAATGCCTTTGTTGAGTCCCTAACATGTGAACATGACAAGCTTGTCCAGATGGGGATCATTCGATCTTCCTGTGATAAAGCCCTACATGTCTTGGGGCCCAAAGATCTGAATGGTAAAGGAAAGTAGCAAAAGAATAAAAAAACTAAGTTTGATGCTCCTAAACCTAGATTTGAAAATCAGCAACATGATGAGCCTTCTGGCTCAAGGAAGAACAAAGGAAAAGGGCACCATGGCAAGGAGAAAGTCAAGTGTTCTTATTGCAGGAAGGGATTACACCCTGAACATACCTGCATGAAGAATAATCTTGATGAAGCAACCTCCCTCCTTGAGAGGAATCACATCAATCTTTCAGAGAGCTTTCAAAGGAGAGATCAGCAAGATCGGGAACCACAACATGAGAAAGGTCATGCCCTCATGGAAAGCACTTTGAATTCCAAAGCACTGTTGATTTAATTTGGATATTTGAACCACATGATGGCTGAAAAAGACTCCTTTTCATCCTTGGAGACCAGTAAATCCATCCCCATCCACATGGGAGATGACTCCACCATCATTTCCGAAGGACAATGTACTGTAGATCTTGAAAATGGTTTTTTCTTTAATGTTTTGTATGTACCATCTCTGGCAGCAAATCTCCTCAGTGTCTATCAAATGACACCTATAGGAGTGCCTAAGAGAGTCTCTTTCAGCCCAAATGATGTTGAGATAATATAAATTGCATCCGAGAAACTCATTGCTAAAGGCCTTGCAAACCATCATGCAAAAGCCTATGAGTTCTCTCACTTTGTTGCGGATGCAAAGCCCACCGCTCTGCTAACTCATGGAAATGAGGTTAGTAGGCTGTGGCATGAGAGGTTTGTTCATATTAATTTCAAATATTTGCAGCAATTACAGAAAAACTCCATGGTTGAAGGCCTCCCAGTCATCAAGGCAACCACAAGAATTTGCAAGGGCTGCGTGATTGGAAAACACCCTGAGCACAAGTTCAATCAGGGGAAGGCAAAGCGAGCTACAAGCATATTGGGGCTGATACATTCTAATATTAGTAGTCTGATGCCTATCACATTCATGAATGGATCAAGGTACCTCCTTACTTTTATTGATGATTTTTCAAGGTATACATGGGTTTTCTTTCTCAAAAAGAAATCAGAAGTATGTGAAATTTTTTTTGAATTGAAGGCCTTGATCGAAAATGCCTCTGGGATTAAGGTCAAGATATTTATATTTGATAATGGAGGGGAGTATGTTAGGAATGATTTTTTGTACATATTCTACCAAATTGGTATTCAGGTCCAGCATTCAATTCCCTACACTCCCTACCAGAACGGAGTAGCGGAAAGGAAGAACCGGTCTCTCAAGGAGATGACCACCTGTATGTTGGAATCTAAGAAGCTTGCTAAAACTTTGTGGGCTAAAGCCATGCATGATACATAATACATTTAGAATAGGGTGCTACATTTATCCATGAAAGGTAAGACCCCTTTCGAAGCATACTTCGGACACAAGTCGGATGTGTCGAACCTACGAGTGTTTGGGTCCACTGCAGGGGCCCGGATTCTTCTTGATAAAAGAAGGGCTTTGCAACCGCAAAGAATAGAATGTCTATTTATTGGGTATCTTGATGAATCTAAGGGTTTCAAGCTGTTGTATATCAATACCAAATAGATCATCATCGAGAGAAGTGTCAAGTTCGATGAGCCTCTTCAGGAGGTGGAACTAGTGAAGGAGAAAACTGCTAATTTTCCTTCCTGTTCTACTGATTATTTGGATGATGAAATTGGGGGTGATGACCCTGATTTAGATCCTATGATTTTTGATATCAGTGTGTAGCAATCATCAGATGCTGAATCATAACCTAAAATTCAAAATCATCTTCCTACATGGGCCCGACAGACACTCTCCTCCGCAGGAGACAACATTGGAAATCCGTATGACACAAGGAGAACCCCGTCTGATTTCCAAAGAGCAGGTATTGCGCTCTCTTGTCCTGATAATTTTCTGTCTGAAACTTTCTATTTGATGATTAGTTCATATCCAAAATCCTAATACCATGCTCGGAAGGATCCAAGATGGCAAGTTTCCATGGATGAAGAGATGAATTCTCTTCAGAAAAACAGTACTTGAGAGCTAGTTTCTCTTTCTTCGGGAAGGAAATTGGTTCAATGCAAGTGGGTGTTTCAGAAAAAGGTTGCTACTGATGGAAGCACCTAAAAATATAAAGAAATTCTGGTAGCAAAATTTTTCTTCCTGGTAGCAGATGGGGATCATCCGATCTTCCTGTGATAAAGCCCTACATGTCTTGGGGCCCAAAGATCTGAATGGTAAAGGAAAGTAGCAAAAGAATAAAAAAACTAAGTTTGATGCTCCTAAACCTAGATTTGAAAATCAGCAACATGATGAGCCTTCCGGCTCAAGGAAGAACAAAGGAAAAGGGCACCATGGCAAGGAGAAAGTCAAGTGTTCTTATTGCAGGAAGGGATTACACCCTGAACATACCTGCATGAAGAATAATCTTGATGAAGCAACCTCCCTCCTTGAGAGGAATCACATCAATCTTTCAGAGAGCTTTCAAAGGAGAGATCAGCAAGATCGGGAACCACAACATGAGAAAGGTCATGCCCTCATGGAAAGCACTTTGAATTCCAAAGCACTGTTGATTTAATTTGGATATTTGAACCACATGATGGCTGAAAAAGACTCCTTTTAATCCTTGGAGACCAGTAAATCCATCCCCATCCACATGGGAGATGACTCCACCATCATTTCCGAAGGACAATGTACTGTAGATCTTGAAAATGGTTTTTTCTTTAATGTTTTGTATGTACCATCTCTGGCAGCAAATATCCTCAGTGTCTATCAAATGACACCTATAGGAGTGCCTAAGAGAGTCTCTTTCAGCCCAAATGATGTTGAGATAATAGAAATTGCATCCGAGAAACTCATTGCTAAAGGCCTTGCAAACCATCATGCAAAAGCCTATGAGTTCTCTCACTTTGTTGCGGATGCAAAGCCCACCGCTCTGCTAACTCATGGAAATGAGGTTAGTAGGCTGTGGCATGAGAGGTTTGTTCATATTAATTTCAAATATTTGCAGCAATTACAGAAAAACTCCATGGTTGAAGGCCTCCCAGTCATCAAGGCAACCACGAGAATTTGCAAGGGCTGCGTGATTGGAAAACACCCTGAGCACAAGTTCAATCAGGGGAAGGCAAAGCGAGCTACAAGCATATTGGGGCTGATACATTCTAATATTAGTAGTCTGATGCCTATCACATTCATGAATGGATCAAGGTACCTCCTTACTTTTATTGATGATTTTTCAAGGTATACATGGGTTTTCTTTCTCAAAAAGAAATCAGAAGTATGTGAAATTTTTTTTGAATTGAAGGCCTTGATCGAAAATGCCTCTGGGATTAAGGTCAAGATATTTATATTTGATAATGGAGGGGAGTATGTTAGGAATGATTTTTTGTACATATTCTACCAAATTGGTATTCAGGTCCAGCATTCAATTCCCTACACTCCCTACCAGAACGGAGTAGCGGAAAGGAAGAACCGGTCTCTCAAGGAGATGACCACCTGTATGCTGGAATCTAAGAAGCTTGCTAAAAATTTGTGGGCTAAAGCCATGCATGATACAGAATACATTTAGAATAGGGTGCTACATTTATCCATGAAAGTTAAGACCCCTTTCGAAGCATACTTCGGACACAAGTCGGATGTGTCGAACCTACGAGTGTTTGGGTCCACTGCAGGGGCCCAGATTCTTCTTGATAAAAGAAGGGCTTTGCAACCGCAAAGAATAGAATGTCTATTTATTGGGTATCTTGATGAATCTAAGGGTTTCAAGCTGTTGTATATCAATACCAAATAGATCATCATCGAGAGAAGTGTCAAGTTCGATGAGCCTCTTCAGGAGGTGGAACTAGTGAAGGAGAAAACTGCTAATTTTCCTTCCTGTTCTACTGATTATTTGGATGATGAAATTGGGGGTGATGACCCTGATTTAGATCCTATGATTTTTGATATCAGTGTGTAGCAATCATCAGATGCTGAATCATAACCTAAAATTCAAAATCATCTTCCTACATGGGCCCGACAGACACTCTCCTCCGCAGGAGACAACATTGGAAATCCGTATGACACAAGGAGAACCCCGTCTGATTTCCAAAGAGCAGGTATTGCGCTCTCTTGTCCTGATAATTTTCTGTCTGAAACTTTCTATTTGATGATTAGTTCATATCCAAAATCCTAATACCATGCTCGGAAGGATCCAAGATGGCAAGTTTCCATGGATGAAGAGATGAATTCTCTTCAGAAAAACAGTACTTGAGAGCTAGTTTCTCTTCCTTCGGGAAGGAAATTGGTTCAATGCAAGTGGGTGTTTCAGAAAAAGGTTGCTACTGATGGAAGCACCTAAAAATATAAAGAAATTCTGGTAGCAAAATTTTTCTCTCAGGTCCAAGGAGTGGACTACCATGGGACCTTTGCATCGATTGCAAAAATGGACTCCATCAGCCTTGTTTTGGCAATTTTAGCATCCAAGCACTAGGAGGTGCATCACATTGATGTTAAGTCAGCATTTTTGCATGGAGATATTCATGAGGAGATGTACATGAAGCATCCTGAGGGCTACATCACTGATCCATATTTGGTTTTCAAGCTAAAGAAGTCACTATACGGGTTAAAACAGGCCCCAAGAGAGTGGTATTCCAAGATGGATGCCTTCCTTCTCTCGCAAAACTTTTAGAGATGTAGATCAGATCCAAATGTATATTTACAGTAGAATTATGGTCATATAATTATCATTTTCTTATATTTTGATGACTTACTGATCATAGGTATCACATTTGCCTCCATTTCAGCCATCAAAATTTCTCTCCACAATGCCTTTGAAATGAGTGATTTGGGGGCTTCTAAAACAATTTTTGGGGCTCGAAATTGAGCAAAATTCTGATGGGATTATGGTCACTCAGTCCAAATACAATTCATATGTGTTAGTAAATTTTAACATGGCTGAATTTAGGCTTGCACCATTCCCTTTCCTTTCAGGGATTAGCCTTGAAGAAGGAAAAAGCACACCTCCCATGGACTGCACTATCTATCGACAACAGATTGGTAGCTTGTTGTACTTGACACATTATAGGAATGATATTTGTTATGACATGAATTTTGTATTAAGATACATGCATTATCCTCATGATCTTCATTGGAAGGAAGCCAAGAGGATCCTCCAGTATATTCAGGGAACTAGGACCTACGACATTCACTATGCTGCAGACTCCGAGCTAGAGCTGGTTGAATACACAGATTCCGATTGGGTGGGTGATTCTATTGATTGGAATTAAAATTTTGGATATGTATTCATGTTTGGTGGTAGCCACATTTGCTGGTTAAGTAAAAAGTAGGCTTCCATAGCACTATTTTCAGCAGAGGCTGAGTATCGAGGAGCAATGAATTCTTGCATCCAAGTAGTTTGGTTACAAGGCATTATTTTAGAGTTTGATATTGGTAGTACTTTGTCCACTATCCTATTTTGTGACAATCAAAGTTATATTAATATATCCATGGATCCAGTTACCAGGCAGAGGACCAAGCATGTAGAGATTCACATGCACTACATCAGGGAGCTAGTGCATGACAAGACCATCATTCTGCAATACTGCCCGACTGATGAGCAGATTGCAGACATCTTCACCAAGATATTTTTAGCAATGAAGTTCACTTACCTCCGTTCACTATTGGGGGTGAGTTCATCAGGGTGATTCAGACTACTTTCAGTTTTTAGCTTGAGGGGGGTTTTTCCCCACTGGGTTTTCCCTCTTTTCCTCACTTAGTTTGTTTTGAGCATTGTTTTAGTTTCAACATTGTATAGGGTGACCTATGGCCTTAGTTTCCAGGGCCCTAGCATTTTTATGCATTTGTTTTTCCTAACTCCTCCTGAGTATAGCTTAAGGGGGGGTGTTGGAGACATTTACCACCATAGACACTTCTTTTGGTCAAATTGGCCTAGTTAAACCACTATCCTAAGTATAATTGACATTAATAGACATTAGTGGAGCATTAATTGACATCATCCAGTCACACCCACACCTACCTATAGTCAAGGAGGCTAACTTATCCTTCTCCTACATTTGGGGAGGCTAACTGGAGCACTTCGGGGGTGATCTGAGTGATATTAATGCACCTAATTGCTAACTGGTGGTTACAATCAGTTCAGCAAATCAGTTAAGGTGCCTCCTCTCATTAAATATATTATTTAATGATTATTTAATGATCTGGAGTCAACAGGGGCACCTCCACCAACTTCTGATGATTAGTTCAGCTTCAGTTAACCTCATTGGGGTTCATTGAATTCATTGAAGCACTAGCACTTGATGGTTGGCTTGCTATGACATGTGTTTGATCTCTTTCAGTTGAGACTCAGTCATTTATTGCACTTCAACTTCAGTTATGGTTTGGTGAGTCAATTAGATTTTTAGTCAGTGGTTAATTGAGTGTGAACCAATGGCTTACAGTTAGTTAAGCTAGACTCACTCATTCAATTCGAATGACCTCCATAGGTATTCAAATTGCTCACTCATTCAAGCTATAGCTTGACATTGTAATTGTAATCATTCATTGTTTATTGAATATACAGAGCGGCTACTATTCTGTAGACCGATTACACCATTTCATGAGTTATTTGTTGATTATTCTTTGATGAGATTGATTCTTTGTTCCTAAATCAATAGACAAGATTAATATTTTTGTTATTTGCGAACGGTTTTCTTAGTTGGTCTATCAGGATAACATTGTGCCCATGAAAAGGTGTTTGAATTATTGAACCATTTATCTACAGGAAATGAGAGCAATTGAAAGGTATAATTGTGCAGTAGAATGGAATGAACAATGTACACTAAACAAGACAAATTTCAGTGAAAAATGATAAGATTTGATCAATAAATTACAACATTAATCTTCATTAATTCTAATAGTATACAACAATGTTACAATAAGGATAATTTAAATCATGTGGATAATATTCGAATCTACCAACTCAATCCTGAATGAATGGCTAACTAGAAGTGTCTAAATCACTATCAGAGCTCACTACTCTAACTCCACATGTCTAATTTGGTCTATCAATAAGTTAAACTAGTTAAATTGATGAGGTAGGCAAGAAATGGAGCCTACTCCCATGAAGCCATGAAATACTGGCGCTAACTGAACCGAAGGACATCTAACTAAATGTAATTGGAGATTAACTTAGCATAACTACCTACCAACTAAAACCAACCGATGGAGGTTGATGGTGGCACTCTGAGTGGATCCTAAAGTGTAGGGATTGGCATCAATGGCACCAAATGTCACACTGGTGGAACCAATGGAACCTGGTGGAAACGGTGGCACTTGGTGGCACCAATGGCACCAATGGTAGCAGTGGCACCAAACTCTAGAAAATGTCTCCTAAGTTAGGCAAGATAATCTAATAGACTATATATGGACAAGGGAGGATTATATAATCCTAACACCCCCCCTTAATCCTAACTTGGACAACTTGGGCCCTGGCAACTAGGACAAAACAAACCCATTAAAATCTAAAATAATTAAAAAATTTCTTATTAATCCAAGGAAAATGGGGAAAACCTCATGAGAACCCCCCCCCCTCAAGATAAGAAGTGAAATAGGAAAACAAGTTTTAAATAAAACTTTGTGAAAATTTTGCTGCAATCTGCAACACTTTGCAGTGACAATGCAATATTTTGGTTCTTCTATGCAACAACATCCTGTAACTTTGCATGTGAACCTCTCAAAAATAAATTATTATGTTTGGAGGAATTTTCCTCTTTGGAAGAAGAAATATATGCTCAATTGAATCAGCAACATAGACCGTAGAGCAACTGAAATCAACTGATGAGAGAGAAAAAGTGCTTGAAAATTTGAACCATGTGAGGAAAAACCAAGAAACTAATATATTGCAGCATTGAACATCAAACCATGTGAGGTAAAATCAGATCCAAGTGTTAGGATCAAGTGTCCAACGGAATGCAGGATGTCTCCATCTTCACTAGTTCTGTGAGGAGATGAGCATGTGATCAAATAAAAAGATAGAGAAGCCCTGGGATTGTGGGGAGTGAATGTTTGAAATCTATAATTTGATATAGCTTTAAAAATAATTAATTATCCACAAAATATAATATCAACAAACTCATTAGAGAAAACTGACATCAAACCCCCAACAACAATTTTCAAAGAGACTTGTGGTACTTAATTCTTCACACCAAAATTGATGAGAACAGCTACAAGCATGATCGGAGTCTCTTGAAACTCAAAAATCGAACCAAATAAGGTAATATCAGATCTAAGAGTGTAGAACAAAGGTTCCAAGTTCCCCACCGAAATGATAGATACACATTTTTCTCCTTCTTCAACAAAATTATGAGTATTGGTGCATGAAATCATGTAGGAATTCGTTGAATCATATAGATCAAAGTGAGTGAATGGATCACTCCTAAAATATGATATTTCTTCCAAAATCTCTAAATTATTAAGTTTTTGCACACCAAAAACAACATTAAAGATAGAGAAATCAAATTTCTGTTTATTTTCTGAAATAATCACTGGCAAACTTTGCACAAAATTTAAAATAAAATAATCACTGAAGAATGTTTGCATAGAATGGAAGGAGAGTTTTTCTTCAATAATATATATTCGAATGTATTCTTATGGATCAGCTATATGAGAATATGATATATCATATATCTCATAAACTTCCGGAGTAGCAGGAGAAGGAGTCACTTCAAGGATACTTTATTTAATTCAAGTTGACTGTGTTAAATATTATGCTTCTTCATCTTGAACAACTTGATTTGCTGCAAGAGAGGGAATATAGAGTACATTCTTGAACTTATCATGCTGGATTTTGATAGAAACTCTCCCAACAGCTGGGATTTCAGAGTCATCTCCCATATGAGTGCTAGGTCCTCCTGATAGATTGAGTGGTGAAGGATTCCCTAGAGGCAACTATATAGTTGAATTCTCCAGAATCCATCAAGTAAGCCTTCAAAGGAGTGAGGCCTTCCTTCAAGGCATGGAAACTATCAAATTCTTCAGTCTTCTCTCCAGCATCAAACATCCCTACACCTTATAGAAGGGAAATATTGTTGTGTTAAAGGAGTGTTTTCAACTGGTCGAGGGTCTTCTTCATGCACTGGCATTTTGGATGAAATCCTCTCATGCAGTATGATCATCTAGTCTTTTCAAAAATTTTATTTTTCTTGGAGCCCAAGGCTCCTTCAAAATATTTCTAATTCTCTTTTGGATTCAAATCATAGGCTTTGGGATCCTTCCCCTTGTGCTTCCCTTTGGCTTGCGCATTGGTTGAGTCTGACATCAAGATAGCTTGATTCTTGGAAGTTTGAAGCACTTCCATTTGAACCAACTTATCCTTCTCTTGTATTAAGGAATCAACAAACCCATATAGAGAAGGAATCTTCCAATTGGGGATGGAAGCTATTTTGGAATGGAAGGTAGAGACAAAGACGAAGTACTCAGAACCAATTTTTCTAAGCATAGACATCACAAACTTATCATCTTTCCTCTCTATTCGACATTGTTTACATTGTAGTGCTAGAGACTTGAATTTTGTGAAAAACTGTTGGATATGTTGATGAAATCATCATTGATGCCAACATGGACTTGCAGTGGCCCCACAGGATGTCATTGATGCCACCAAGTCCCACCTTGCAGTGCCTTGGACCCCTTACAGAGTGGGTTGGTGTCTTGAAGCACCTTGTACCTAGTTGATAAGGTCTTTGTACCCAAAAGACTGGATCTTGATGCCACCACTTTGCTGAAGATGTTGAAGACCCTACTAATGATGCTGAAAACCATAGAGATGGTCTTAAAGCCTTGGTAGATGATGAAGAAGCCCTAAATGGCTTAGAGAAGCATTAATGACCCATTCTGTGGTCATTTATGCTCTGTTGGTGTCATGGTACCCCAAAAGAAGTCCTGGCAACCCCACAAGTAATTTCATGATGTATCTTGACCCTTGGAGGTCTCTTAGTGTGGATGAGGTCGTTGAAGAATCCCATGAAGCCTCCTGCTTGATGAAGAAGCTCATAACTTGGTCCTTAAGCCCACAAGTTGGTTGAAGAAGTCTTAGTTGACATAATGAAGCTCTTGACATATTATGGAGCTCTTGAAGTGTGTATGGGACTCTTGCACTCATGCCCACAATCTTGATGAAGACTTTGATGCATTGGTTGGTGTTGTAGCTCTTGATGCCATAAAAGTATGTGAAGAAGCCATCAAGAAGAATTCAAGTCATTTCATGAAGGTCTGCACAAATTGTAGAAAATATAAGTGAAGGACCTTGTCAATGCAAGTAAGACCCTCATAAGATGATAGACCTCTTCATGCCCTTTCCAACAGTAGGTGGCACATCATGTGGTTCCTCATGGTTGATGAGATATTAATTTTTTAAGTCAGCCAGCCTAATTCCTCCAACGTTGACCATTCCTTAAATTAAAATAAAGAAATAATTTTTTATTTTATTTTAATACATGTCGGCTCCAGAATTTATGGTGGAAAAACAACTATAAATACCCCATCAAAATTCATTTTGAGATGTGATAATTTTGGATGAGCTCTGAGGTCTTTTCATGGACTGAGGCAAATTTTGGATGGCAGACTGTGGAAAACGTAGGAGCAGTCCACTGTTGAAAAATGTAGAAAACATCAGCCCTTATTTTCATGGATGTCTATGGTAAAAAGTTTGGTGGTAGAAGCAGGAGGTTCCATCTCTGATTTTTGGGCAGCCATATGAAGTATTCCTCTCTAAATTTTGTGTATCATTGAGACAGCCACATGAGAATCTTATACTCACAACAAGTTAGAGGCAAGAATCTTGCTGAGGCAATTTGCTGTGGAAACTTGAAGCAGTAACAGTAGCATCTTGGAAGTTTTTTTTGTGGAGTTTGGATGGCAGCCCTGAACTCAAGGGCATATACAGCCATGAACTTCTTCAGCATAGGAACAATTCCAATTTTTGGGGTCAACAATAGCAGCAGTAAATCTTGGTGGTGACTCATAACTTCAAACTCATCTTTATTCCTCATTCGCTGGTTTGTGGACTGAGATTTGCAAAGAAAATTTTGCAGCAGAATATAAACCCCAATTTTTACAATTTTTTTTTTGAGTGAAGATTTTGTTGACTTGCAGACAGCCCTATCCGAAGTTTTAAAGGTCTCAGCAGACCCGAATTTCACAGAGACATTTTTTTAAACAACATACTTTCTTGGGGTTAAACAACAAACAAGTTTGAGTTTCTTACAGCGATATTTTTTTTGGGCTTCCTCCATTGCAAAGTCTGAGGTTTAACCTTCTCCAAACAGCCCGAATTTGCTGCGGCATACAATCATTTACATAGAGTTTTTTAAAGAGTATACTGTTCAAGAAGAAGTCAAGCATAGACTCGAGTGTTGGAAGAAAGTTTGACTAAGTTCTTATCTAAGCTAGGTGGCAGTAGACCATAACAGAACTGAGAAAATTTAGATGGCAGCAGTGCAATCATACACAGTCCTGAATTTTTAATGGTGGAGACAGCTTGTGCTTGGTGGACTGAGGTGGAAGTCATGGACTGAGGTAGCCTTAGATCCAAGGGTTACAGTAAATGAAGGTTCATTTGTTTTAGGGGTTGACTTTTTGACAAGTCTTTATGGGTTCTTCCATAAAATACATCCCAACTAATTTTACAGTGTTCATGGTTCTTCCTAAGCATGATATACAGTAGTGACATCTCACAGAACTAGTTGTACTTTCAGCAGCATGAAAATGTTCCACACCATCTAAGGTTGAAGTCTGAGTGTGTGACATTGTTTAGGGTACTTCTAAACATGCACAGGTAGAGTTGACACACAGTGCAAGCTTGATGCATAGTTTAAGATGAAGACAGCCCTAGTATTGACAGCCCTAGCTTGTTGATGATGCATCAAAATTGAGTGACATACATGAGTATAGGAGAATGACAGTCCTATGCATATGAAGCATTCAAGGACAACCACAATACCACAGTTTGAAATATGCAATCTGAGGTTGCACAGTCCATAGATCTAAATACTACAAGTCAGTCAATAAAGCAGTCCGCAATATTTACAGTGTTGATGGTTTAAGATCAATCATGAAGCAATTAAGGTGGGTAGACACAAACTTGAACAGTCATGTGAGCATCTTAAAAGGAGGTAGTAGAATACATGTATACTTTCAAGTGATTCAAAGACTTACTAAGGCATGACAGAGGCATAAAAGCAGACATAGTCAAGAACTATTGTTGAAGAATCTCCAAGACCATTGGCACTGAATTCCTAAATACATTTGCAGCCAAGAAGAAGATCATCTGCATGCTGGAACGGACCATTCACGGGTCATAGGAGAATTAGTTGAATACGATGAACTGTGATTTAGTAAGTTGAGGTTTGACTTCAGATCTGATGGTATGTTGAGCAACTTTGATTGAGATTTGTAACAACTCTTGATTTGACAAAGTGTTTCCTTCGGTGTTAGTGACTGACTGGTTTGGTAGTGATAACTTGAATGACAATATCTTGATGTGACATCTACAGCAGTTATAGCATATTTTTGTCACAGCTTGATAGTGACATATATTGACTTGACAAGTTAGTGACAGCCATTCATATGATAGTGACAGCAGTCTAATATGATATAACAAATGATAGTGACAGAGATTGCTTGTGATGAAGACATGATGCTGGTGGACAGAATGAAGAGTTAATGAGACTATATGAAGAAGTGCTGATGAATGCTCCTTGAAGAGGTGCTGAAGTAGAATATAGATAAGAGCTGGTGACATGTATGAAAGTGTGTTGAGACAGTGAGCTTTAACTTTAAATGCAAGCTTGTCTTGATGTTGAGGTTAGGATACCTCAAACCCTTCTTAGTGGGGTCTAAGAAAACCAGGCAGGGTCTTGGATGCAGAGTAGGTGCTCTATGTATGAGTAGGTGCTGATTTTACCTAACGGTTGTAGCCGGACCAAAACTAATACACAAAGATTACAAAATTATACAGTGTTGTGTTATGTTGTGTTATGATTCTTGATGATTCAAATGCTTATGCTATGTGAATGATGAAGTGAAATATGTTTATGAAATTATTATGAAATTGGTAGACTAGTGGAATGATGAATTGGTAGTGAATTATGACAAGCTAAGAAAAGTTTTAAAATTGGATTTACACTGATTCACCCCCCCTCTCAGTGTCTAACAATTGGTATCAGAGCCGACCTTTCGTCACAAGCCTAGCAAGCTTGAAGGAGATCCTTAGACACAATGGAGGAAAAGAAAGAGTCATCAAGCAATGACATGCCTATACTTGATATTACAGATTATTTTAGTTGGAGAAGCAAAATGAAGGATTATCTGAAGAAGTTTGGTATTTGGGAAATTGTCATCAATCCACCCACTCCATCAAACAAGAAAGGAAAATCAGTTGCACAGAAGGAAGCAAAGAAGGACAACACTACAGCCTTGAAGTTTCTCATGGATAGACTTCCCAACTCAGTGAAGGAAAGTGTAGGAGAGTACACTTCAGAAAAAGACCTATGGTTCAAGCTGGAGAATGAGTATTAGAAGGAAAGACTAGAACCTGAAAAGATAGATCAGAAATCAGAAGACAAGCCCCCAGAAGAGCTCAATAAAGACGAAGATAAACAAGAAGAGGACTCTATTAAAGGTATGGACTCTTGTGATTATAATGATAGCTTGTGTGATGAAATTGAGAAGGTTCTTGCAGAAGATAATGAAGGGCTATCAAAGAATGCACATGAGATACATCTCACATTGCTAAATATTGATCTCAGAGCCAATTGGTTCCTAAGCACAGTAAATATGAACCAGAGTGATTTCACGAAGTTCAAAAAGAAAATCTTGGACTCCTTGAATGAATATTAGCAGAAGACCATGTCAATGAAAGTGTTGCTTCTAAAGCTCAAAGACAAGGACAAAGAGTTATGAGATCAAATGAAAGACAAGGATGCTGAAGTTGAACAATTAAAGATTGAATTGATCAGTCAAAAGGAAGAATCAGAAAAGCCTTCTCAAGAGCTTGAAGAAAATAGAGAGGTCAATCATGATCTGAAGACTCAGCTGGAGGAAACCAAGAGGACAGAAGAAATCCTGAATAGTCAGCTGGAAGAAAAGGAGGAGACAGTCCAGAAGTTGGAAATGGAGTTAGTTGGTCTCAGGAAGAAAGGTAAGAAGAACAAAGCCTTGGTCAAGTTCCAGGATAGTTCAATTGTCCTAGATAAGATCTTAGATTGCCAAAGATCTCCACTCGACAAAACTGGTCTTGGTTACAAGAAGAACAAAGAAAAATCTGAAGATCGCTATTGGTCTCCGAAGACTCCAGAATCAGGTCCATCAATGTCCAAAGCTACTCCCCATGCACCTACACATGACAACAAGGATTTTGGAAGTTCAAAGATGAAACAAGGAGTTAGGTCTGTTCATCAAAGCAACTTCATAAAGGAAACAACTACAAGACCCAGGTATGAAAGTGGCTTCAATGGTTATTATTATTTTTGTTCTAACTTTGGTCATAAGGCTATGGATTGTAGATTCTATGGAAGAAGAAGGGCTGGAAGCCCCAATGTCTCAGTTAGATGTTGGAAATGTAAACAAGTCGGACATGTTGCTGCCACCTGTCACACTTTGAGATGCTACACCTGCAGTGGGTTTGGACACAAATCCCATGAATGTGCCAATCAAAGAAGTCAACCAAGAAGAAGTACTCCATACACATCAACAAGAATATTTGAAGATCAAAAGACAAATTTCTACAGTCAGGGGCACTCTCAAGCATGGAGAAATGAAGTTTATCAAAGAAGTGTTGGAAGTTCCAATAGCTCAATCAGATGTTGGTCACATTGCTGCACATTATTGTAAGATGAGGTGTTATAGCCGCAGTGGCCTTGGGCACAAAGCTCAAGATTTTTGGAGTACACAAAAACAATCCTTGAGAAGTTACCTAGACAACTCATCAAGGAAAGCCAGTACAAATGAAGGAACAAATGATCAAAGGACAGACGCCAAGAAGCAAGTATGGATGAGGAAGACAGAGCAATTGCAGATAGGAGAGGTTGATCAGAGCAAGAAGGATGGGTGCCATATGGAAAGCCAAGTGTAAGGTCTCTCAAAGACCTTAACACACCTTGAGTTCATGAGGCTGGAGAATGAACTCAAAGGAGAAAGGATGGTTACTCTAGGCATACAGACAGGTCCTAGGATCATGCATATTGACAGGGGGAGCAGTGAGTAGTGATCAGAGATTTCAGACATAGGTATGTGGACATCCTTTGCCATTGATGCCAAAGGGGGAGAGATGAAGAAAAAGGGAGAGATGCAAGCAAAAGGGGAGCATGCTCATAGGGGGAGCATGAGTTGTTGTCATCAATGACAAAGGGGGAGATTGTTGATGAAATTGTCATTGATGCCAACATGGACTTGCAGTGGCCCCACACGATGTCATTGATGCCACCAAGTCCCAACTTGCAGTGCCTTGGACCCCTTACAGAGTGGGTTGGTGTCTTGAAGCACCTTGTACCCAGCTGATAAGGTCCCTGTACCCACAAGACTAGATCTTGATGCCACCACTTTGCTGAAGATGTTGAAGACCCTACTAATGATGCTGAAAACCCTATATATGGTCCTAAAGCCTTGGTAGATGATGAAGAAGCCCTAAATGGCTTGGAGAAGCATTAATGACCCATTCTGTGGTCATTCATGCTCTGTTGGTGTCATGGTACCCCAGAAGAAGGCCTGGCAACCCCACAGGTAATGTCATGATGTATCTTGACCCTTGGAGGTCTCCTAGTGTGGATGAGGTGGTTGAAGAAGCCCATGAAGCCTCCCGCTTGATGAAGAAGCTCATAACTTGGTCCTTAAGCCCACAAGTTGGTTGAAGAAGTCTTAGTTGACATAATGAAGCTCTTGACATATTATGGAGCTCTTGAAGTGTGTATGGGACTCTTGCACTCATGCCCACAAGCTTGATAAATACTTTGATGCATTGGTTGGTGTTGTAGCTCTTGATGCCATAAAAGTACGTGAAGAAGCCATCAAGAAGAATTCAAGTCATTTCATGAAGGTCTGCACAAATTGTAGAAAATATGAGTGAAGGACCTTGTCAATGCAAGTAAGACCCTTATAAGATGATAGCCCTCATCATGCCCTCTCCAATGGTAGGTGTCACATCACGTGGTTCCTCATGGTTGATGAGATATTAATTTTTTAAGTCGGCCAACCTAATTCCTCCAACATTGACCATTCCTTAAATTAAAATAAAGAAATAAATTTTTGTTTATTTTAATACATGTCGGCTCCAGAATTTATGGTGGAAAAACCACTATAAATACCCCATCAAAATTCCTTTTGAGATGTGATAATTTCGGATGAGCTCTAAGGTCTTTTCATGGACTGAGGCAAATTTCGGATGGCAGACTGTGGAAAACACAGGAGCAGTCCACTATTGAAAAACGCAGAAAAACACAGCCCTTATTTTTGTGGATGTCTGTGGTAAGAAATTTGGTGGTAGCAGCAGGAGGTTCCATCTCTGATTTTTGGGCAATCATATGAAGTATTCCTCTCTAGATTTTGTATATCATTGAGATAGCCACATGAGCATCTCATACTCACAACAAGTTAGAGGAAAGAATCTCGCTGAGACAATTTGTTGTGGAAACTCAAAGCAATAACAGTAGCATCTTGGAAGTTTTTTTTGTGGAGTTTGGATAGCAGCCCTGAACTCAAGGGCATATACAGCCACGAACTTCTTCAGCATAGGAACAATTCCAATTTTTGGGGTCAACAATAGTAGCAGTAAATCTTAGTGGTGACTCATAACTTCAAACTGATCTTTATTCCTCATTCGCTGGTTTGTCGACTGAGATTTGCAAAGAAAATTTTGCAGCAGAATATAAACCCCAATTTTTACAGTTTTTTTTTCGAGTGAAGATTTTGTTGACTTGCAGACAGCCCTATTTGAAGTTTTAAAGGTCTCAGCAGACCCGAATTTCACAGAGACATTTTTCTTAAACAACAGACTTTCTTGGGGTTAAACAACAAACAAGTTCGAGTTTCTTACATCGATATTTTTTTTAGGCTTCCTCCATTGCAAAGTCTGAGGTTTAACCTTCTCTAAACAGCCCGAATTTGCTGCAGCATACAATCATTTACACAGAGTTTTTTAAAGAGTATACTATTCAAGAAGAAGTCAAGCATAGAATCGAGTGTTGGAAGAAAGTTTGACTGAGTTCTTCTCTAAGCTAGGTGGCAACAGACCATAACAAAACTAAGAAAATTCAGATGGCAGCAGTGCAATCATACACGGTCCCAAATTTTTAATGGTGGAGACAACTTGTGCTTGGTGGACTAAGGTGGAAGTCGTGGACTGAGGTAGCTTTAGATCTGAGGGTTACCGTAAATGAAGGTTCATTTATTTTAGGGGCTGACTTTTTGACAAGTCTTTTTGGGTTCTTCCATAAAATACATCCCACCTAATTTTACAGTGTTCAGGGTTCTTCCTAAGCATGATATACAGTAGTGACATCTCACAAAACTAGTTGTACTTTTAGCAGCATGAAAATTTTCCACACCATCTAAGGTTGAAGTCTGAGTGTGTGACATTGTTTAGGGTACTTCTAAACATGCACAGGTAGAGTTGACACACAGTGCAAGCTTGATGCATAGTTTAAGATGAAGACAGCCCTAGTATTGATAGCCCTAGCTTGTTGATGATGCAACAAAATTGAGTGACATACATGAGTATAGGAGAATGACAGTCCTATGCATATGACGCATTCAAGGACAACCACAATACCACAGTTTGAAATATGCAGTATGAGGTTGCACAGTCCATAGATCTGAATACTACAAGTCAGTCAATGAAGCAGTCCACAATGTTTGCAGTGTTGATGGCTTAAGATCAGTCATGAAGCAATTAAGTTGGGTAGACACAAACTTGAATAGTCATGTGAGCATCTTAAAAGGAGGTAGCAGAATACATGTATACTTTCAAGTGATTTGAAGACTTACTAAGGCATGACAGAGGCATAAAAGTAGACATAGTCAAGAACTATTGTTGAAGAATCTCCAAGACTGTTGGCACTGAATTCCTAAACACATTTGCAGCCAAGAAGAAGATCATCTGCATGCTGGAATGGACCATTCACGGGTCATAGGAGAATTAGTTGAATGAGATGAACTGTGATTTAGTAAGTTGAGGTTTGACTTCAGATCTGATGGTATGCTGAGCAACTTTGATTGAGATTTGTAACAACTCTTGATTTGACAAAGTGTTGCCTTCAGTTTTAGTGACTGATTGGTTTGGTAGTGATAACTTGAATGACAATATCTTGATGTGACATCTACAGCAGTTATAGCATATTTTTTTCACAGCTTGACAGTGACATATATTGACTTGACAAGTTAGTGACAGCCATTCATATGACAGTGACAACAGTCTGATATGATATAACAAATGATAGTGACAGAGATTTATTGTGATGAAGACATGATCCTGGTGGACATAATGAAGAGTTAATGAGACTGTATGAAGAAGTGCTGATGAATGCCCCTTGAAGAGGTGTTGAAGTGGACTAGAGATAAGAGCTAGTGACATGTATGAAAGTGTGTTGAGACAATGAGCTTTAACTGTAAATGAAAGCTTGTCTTGATGTTGAGGTTAGGATACCTCAAACCCTTCTTAGTAGGGTCTAAGAAAACCAAGCAAGGTCTTGGATGCAGAGTAGGTGCTCTATGTATCAGTAGGTGCTGATTTTACCTAACAGTTGTAGCCGGACAAAAACTAATACAAAAAGATTACAAAATTATACAGTGTTGTGTTGTTTTGTGTTATGATTCTTGATGATTCAAATGCTTATGCTATGTGAATGATGAAGTGAAAGATGTTTATGAAATGATTATGAAATTGGTAGACTAGTGGAATGATGAATTGGTAGTGAATTGTGACAAGCTAAGAAAAGTTTTAAAATTGGCTTTACACTAATTCATGCCCCCTCTCTATGTCTAACAGGATAGTTTTGAAACTGTTGGGTTGCAATGCAATGAGCTCATTATCCAATATGTTCCTTTGAAGCTCATCTTGTTTACTAAACAATAATTCAAGATTCTGCCAAGATTCATTTGGAGTCTTCAATCCCCTCGAGGTAAAAGAGAAGATCCTGGGAGATGTGAGTGCATAGAAATACAAATGCTCCATCCAACCGATTCAAGAACTTATTTTTCTCAGCAGGGTGATGGGGCTCTGTATCTCTTCCCATTGTCATCCTAAACGGGCCAAGCTTGCACAAGGAGACATGCATATCTTCCATCCAATCAACACAGTTGAAGGGTGTAAGGATCTGAGGCACAAAAGCTGTAGAATCCATCAATATTCCTAATGAACAATCAATTTCTCAACATGCTACGTAGGTACCTACAAGTAACACTGCAAAAACCACAATTAACTCTCAATCATGTCTATTTCAAGCATTCCACCTCAACATGTACACTTTTTTAGGGTTTGTCACACATGTAGATATTTCTTTGGATGAATTCAGAGTTAGCAAGGCACAAATTGCAGGAATTATGTGGAAACCCAGCTACTTTTGGTGTACAATGGAGGTCGAACATACTTGCTTCTAGCCTGAACAAGGCTTTGATACCATGTTTGAATTATTGAACCATTGATCTATAGGAAATGGGAACAATTGAAAGGTATAATTGTGTATTAGAATGGATTGAACAATGTACACTAAATAAGACAAATTTTAGTGAAAACTAATAATAATTGATCGGTAAATTACAACATTAATCTTCATTAATTCCAGTAATATACAACAATGTTACAATAAGGATAATTTGAATCATGTGGATAATTCAAATCTACCAACTCAATCCTGACTGACTGGCTACCTAGAAGTGTCTCACTAGTCTAACTCCACATGTCTAATTCAGTATATCAATCAGTTAAACTAGTTAAATTGATGAGGTAGGTGAGAAATTACGGCTACTCTTGTGCAACCATGCGAGACTGGCATTAACTGAATTGAAGGACATCTATCTGAATGTAACTGGAGCTTAACTTAGCATAAATACCTACCAACTACAACCAACTAATGGAGGCTGATGGTGGCACTTGAAGTGGCTCCTAAAGTGTAGGTATTAGCACCAGTGGCACCAAATGGCACACTAGTGGCACCAAACCCTAGGAAATGACTCCTAAGTTAGGAAAGATGATCTAATAGATTATGTATGGACAAGGGAGGATTATATAATCCTAACAAAAGGAAGAAACCATTGCATGCTCTATCATATATCAACTATTTTCTGTTGAGAAATAAATTCAGGTTGGAATTTAGTGCATATAGTTGTAGTCACCGGCTGTAAACATATTTTTTTTTACATTTAATGGTTTCCATGAAATAAAATTTTCTGATTATCAAATTGATATTTGTACTTTTGACAATAAAGGAATATGGGATTGCCCAAAATGATTTGTATTTCCATCTTATTCATCAAGTGAGAGATAATGGAGAACATAAGGTGGAGGTAAACTTGGTATAATGTCCATGCTTGACAGAACCATGACCTATGTGGGTTGTTTGGACAAATTTGTGGCTAGTAGCTTGGACCACATTGGAGTAAGATAAGTTTGGGACACCATTTTCTCATCCTTTGCTTCTATATAAAATGAAATTCTCCTTTCCATGGCATCATCCACTGTAGCATAGTATTTTTTATAACTAAAATTCTTACCAAAGTGTTGAATCAACTAGTATGTGATAACAATTGTTTTTTTTCTTTTTATCCATTTATAATTTTATTGCATGTACACGAATAAAATATATCAATTTTGGACCTCCCTTATTCGGTGATGATAAAACATATTGTTATTGTACGAAACACATATGGACTATATACCTTGAGAGAGAAGATAAAAATTTTACCCTTGGTACTATGGATAAAAGTGTTATTTTTGTAACTTGATGGTACACCTTGGCCTTGTGGGTGAAAGGGTTGTCTTCCCACTTTCTTATTCCCACTGTTGTTGACCTTTGATATTGTGTTGAATGTTGTTGGTCCTTATGCAAGCTTTTTGGATGAAGTCATGACCTTTTTTGGGCTACTAATTTGGGTTGTGGCCTTTAATGAGTCTGTTGGACTAAACCATGAATGTTCATTGGGATTCCTTGACTTGATATGTGGTCTGATGACTATTTTGAGGTATTTTTTGTGACTGTAACATTGTTGGTGGTGCCTACCATGACCTTTGAGGTTACTAGTACTGAGTCGTGACCTTGTGGACTTCCTTGGAATGAGTCGTGACCTACATTAAGACAAAACCATGATATCTTTGGGTTATTTGGAAAGAACCATGACCTCTATGGGTTTTTGGATAGAGTTGTGACCTCTATGAGGTGTTTGGACTAAGCTGTGAAATTTTTTAGGATGCTAAGCTAGGGTGTGACCTTTGCTGAGTTTGTTAGATTGAACCATGATTATTTCTTGGGATGCCTTGACTCGATCTGTGGTCTCCTGACTGTTCTGAGGTATTTTTTGTGAGTGTGTTGTTGTTGGTGTCTACCATGACTTTACTAGGGCTGTTGTGGTTTTTGTTTATCCTATTGTAGCATGTCAATCCTATTTAGAATCTATAGAGGTTTTTTGTGCTCCTTTTCAACCTCCTTGAGGCTACTACTATGTATGGAAATGTTATGTAGTCTGATGGACATGATAGAGTGTGGGTTAAGGCTACCTCTGCACATTTGAAAGGAGATTCTATTTTCTTGATTTATGACTATCCTAAAAGACTATCATTTATTGCAGCAATGGGATTGAAAGTTCATCCTCATTTATAGGATGTTTTGATTAATAACTTGAGGTCTGTATTTGTCTCACTCTTCCCTACATATACCTATCTATCTCTCTCTCAGGTATGTCAATTGTTTCGTTAGTGACTTATATCCTAAGAGACAAAGTCCGATCATAATATATATCTGAGTATATAAAGGAATGTCTAAACCACATTGTTTTCTTCTTTTTTTCCATTTATAATTTTATTACATGTGCTTGACTAATTTTGTTATACAGTTATGGGAATCTTCATCCAATAGTTAGGTAGAGTAATTTACTACTTTCATGTTTTCAATTTCTTTTTCTTTTGTTTAAATAGTGGCATTCCATGTGGGAATTTTGGACAAAGTTGAACAGTTTTGGGAGATTTGCTAGTTCTCTTTGGAGGTATATATGATAGTGGGATTGTCATAGTCTATCTTTAACTATTATTTTATTTTATTTATATATAAATCAAAACATGGCTTCTTTTCTTGATTTCAGTTTAGTGGTTGTTTAATACAACTCTGAATAAAATGATCACATAAGTATTCATACTTCTTGTTAGCAAGCAAACTTGAAGGTATTTTTGCTAATATTTCATCTCATTTCATTTCCATTTATCTAGTGGCTAAGATTACTTAGATATAATGCCCATTATTCTTGATGTGAAATGGAATTAGTAGTATATTACAAGGGTGATGAGTTGCTCCATTGGAGACTAAAGAAAATTACAAGGGATCCTATCTTGTTGATTTCAAAATTTCTATCTGATTTCTTAAAATTATTTTAGAGGTTACTTTTTCCTAGGATGGGCATATACATCCTAGGAATGAACATCCAAATATTATAAAAACTCTCCAAATGCCGTCTAACAATATGTCCATCCATTCTAATATCATGAAATAAGTAAATGTTGAATTATTTTATTAGATGTGGAGATTTTTTGTACATATATTTTAAATATTCCAAATTTACTAGTTCAAGTTTTGGTTCTTTGAAGTTAAGATGGATATCCAAATATGATGGAAATTCGAAACTATCTTAAGGTTGTGTAAGATGTTCATGGAACCTGAGAGAAACATGCACCCATGTTCATTTTACAAGGGATGGTGGCTTGGCCCACATTAGAGGAATATGAGTTTGGGACACCATTTGCTCATCCTTTGTTTCTATATAAACTGAAATTCTCCTATCCATGGAATCTTCCACTGTTATCTTCAAGTTACTTATGAATTTTTAGTCAAATTCAGATTTCTTGGCATGACTCTACATGACTTGATAGATAATTTAACAATCGATGCATGTTTGTCATTCCTATAAATTTCTAGGATTTTTGCATTTTGCATCATTCAAGCATACAAAAATAATGTTTACCAAGTTACTATAGATCCATAATGGCTTACCTTGTACTAGTCCTTCAAGTTCTTCAACTATTTTTATTAAGTGCAGAAATATATTTGCACTTAATAAATGTAGTTGAAAGACTTGAAGGACTAGTACAATGTAAGCCATTATGGATCTATAGTAACTTTGTAATAATTATTTGGATGCTTTAATAATGCAAAATTTGTTTGAATATCATCATTTTCAAGCAATAATAACTTCTTAAAGGGTGCTAGATCAATGGTAGATCACCTGCCTAATTATAGGCAGGAGATCGATGGTTCAATTCCTTCGTACCCTATCATAAATTAATGACTAAGAAAAGTACTAAATTCACATATATATGACTATTAGTAGCTAATTTCTAGTCTCTTATGGCACGACTAATGTTTAGTCTTATTTAGATTAGTCATTAATATGTTATCATCTAGTAGTTTATTTAGTCGTATATTTGGTCATTAATTGTGGCAATCAATGACTAAATTAATGACTAATAAGTCAACCAATTAATGACCAAGTGAAATACTACTAAATTAGTCAAGCTATAATATAGTGGAAATTAGCTACTATTAGTCTCCGACTCAAAAATAGTCGTTTATAGACAAATTTTAGTCAGCTTTTTAGTCATTAATTCCTCATTTTTTACTAGTGCCACTTCTCTTTCTTTCATTAACAACAAGTTTATTCTTTAAAACAAAAATAGAAGTATTTTTACCTTGAATGCTTGTAGCAACAACCTTAGTTGCATCCCTAGAGTTAGATCCAAAATCATGTTGGATTTCCACATGCTAGTGTCTCTAATCTAATTTACTTGATTAGGATTTTTATTTGAAAGAATAACAAGTAAAACAAGATGCATAAGATAGAATAGATACAAAAGGCACAAATATATTCACTAGGGAAACCATAAAGTAGAAAACCCCGTAAACTTCCTCATAATAGTACAATCACAAAGATTGTATCATAAGAGAAACAAACCCATTAATAAGAAGTAATATGCAACTATCTGCATCTCCTCCTTGTCTTTCTCTCTCTACTCATGCAAACTTAAGTGCAAGTGTGTATAAAAGAGGTAGGGTTCCTCCATATTTATAAATTTCAATTGACTGACCTAATACATGACTGGGGCCTACCTCTTACCCTAACAGGGTCGAATTCTCCTAGAGAGACTTCAAAAAGACATTACATGATGTTACACTGGGGTCTATTGTCCCAAATTAAAATGACGGTTGTACCTCAAGGTTCATACACAATAATGACATCTCGAAGGGAGGAAAACACATCTCTAATGGGGGTACAACAACATACAATGATAATATACATCATAATATCTTCCAAAGTTACAAATACATCAACACTCCCTCTTAACTAGGAAAGTATAGTCATCATCACAAAGTCATCATAGATGCTGCCATAGTCATCTTCTTATGATTCATCAAATGGTATTATATGTCATTGGAAGTTTCTATAGATCCAACACTTTTTCATGCTGGGTGTAAGCCTATTCCTCATCCAGAAATTCATCATATCTTTGAGCAATCCATCACGTAGGTACAATCCAAACCTTCTTTATATTGCCACTACTATAACCTGTGTTTCCTACCTTCTTCTGATTGTATCCATATCATCTATTTTGTCCTACACACAACAAACAAAGCACACAGAGCTCACATAGCTAACCCCAGATGCATACCAACTTCATTCTATCAACATAGGAACATGTCAGGATGTCACCAATACAATCCTGCATCTACCACTATGTGAGAAATTCCCAAGAGCACACCAAGTGCATTACATCTCTCTACGGTCAACTTGCATTATACCTACAAAGGAGAACTATCCAGGTGCACACCAAGTGCCTTGTGACCTCATCATCTCCATCATGGGAAAACAAACATACAAGAACTAATTACATCTAAACAACCTACGTCCAATACCCTTTTACATTCAGACAACCTTCGGGGATTATTATGTTCTAATAACCTACGTACCACTCCAGGGCTCATATTTACATTCAGACAACCCATGGGACTTATTACGTCTAAATAAACTACGTACCACACTAGGGATCACATTTACATTTGGATAACCTATCTCAGCACTGATTACATCTGAGTAACCTGTGTACCATGCCAGGGCTCATATTTACACTCGAAAAATCTACAAGATTGATTATATCTGAGTAAACTATGTACCACGATAGGGATATTATTTACACTTGGACAACCTTTCTCATTTCCCATATGACATATCATGCATCTGCTTCTCCTGGTCTCTTTCTATTTCTAGAATAGAATCACAACAGGACTAAATATGTCCAAGGATAACCTCCAAGCTTTGAAAGGAATTATTACATCCGAGGACAACCTACAAGACTTATTGCATTCGAGAAACCTGCAATCTACTCCATCACTTTTACCGTTGGACAACCTATCTCACAAACTATGCTAGAATTCATCACTCCCTCTTTCAAGGGGTCTTGTTCTGAATCACACCAAGTCTTTCTTTGAAGTACTTGAACTTGACTTTGGATAAAGGCTTGGTCAATGCATAGGCTATCTGCTTGTCCATTTCCACATACTCAAGCTTCACTTCTCCTCTCTGCACCATATCCATTATATATTGTAATTTTATCTCTATGTGCTTCGACTTGACATGGGACATTGGGTTCTCCGACAACTTCACACAACTTTGGTTTTCGCAGAAGATCTAAGTGGTATCTAACTGGATATCAAACAAATCAGATAGTAGATTCCAAAACCATACTTCCTTACATCTAGCCGAGAAAGTAGCAAAATAATCTTCCTTGGTTGTACTCAGTGCCACATAGGACCTCTTCCTGTTAAAATAAGAGATCATGCCAGATACCGAATTGAAGCAACAACTTGAAGTGATATTCCTATCAGTGGCACTACCTACCTAATCCAAATCAACATAACAATGCAGGTTAATATTCTATTTCACATCATACTTGATCCCATAATCCATTGTACCCTTTAGGTACCTCAATATATGCTTTGCAGCAACTAGGTGAACATGTCTCAGATCCATTGGGAACTTATTCGGCGTGTTTAACAAAAAAAAAAATTTCGATCTCATATTCATTAGGTACATCAATTATCCAATCATCTAACGATACATCATGGAATCAACTAACTCTGATGAAGAATCACACAAAATATTCAAGTTTGATTCCATACGTGTGGCTGTCTCCTTGCAATCCAACATTCCAAATCTCTTCAGAATCTTCACTATATACTTTCCTTGACTAAGGAAAATCCAATATACAATTTTCCACACCTCCATGCCTGAGAAGTAGTGCAGCATCCCTAGGTATTTTATCTCAAACTCAATCGCAACTATCCTCTTTGCATCCGTAATGATTTCGTCCTCTCCTGTTAGGAACAACTCATCGACATATAGCAAGAGAATGACCAGTATTCCTCCCTAAACCTTGAAGTAAAGTTTGGGATCCACTTTAATATTAGTAAATCTCAAAATCACCAGGAAACCATCCATCCTGTCGTACCATGTCCTGGGTTCCTGTTTCAACCCATACAAGGCCTTCTTCAATTTGCACACATGAGTCTTCTTGTCATGTGTCTCAAATGCCAATGGTTGTTCTACACACTTTCTCCTCAAATACACCATTCAAGAATGTTTTATTGACATCCATATAGTGTATCTTCCATCTCATAACTGCAGCCAATGCAAGTATAGATATAATGGAAGTGTACCTCGCTACGGGTGCAAATGTCTCTTCATAGTATATGCCTTCTTTCGATGAAAATCCTCGTTCTACAAATCTTGCCTTACGTTTCTCAATGCTACCATATGTAGCATGTTTTATATTTTAGATCCACTTCAAAGTCATGGAAGACTTCCTTTCCAGTCTCAAAACTATCTCCCAGACATCATTCTTCATAATCGACTAATATTATTGTTAGGATATTTAGACACTTAGGAGTTAGTTAAGATCAACTTGTGTAATATATCCGTTAGGTAAAAGTGTGTTTCTTTAGTATGAATTTGTAAATATTCTAATCCGATGGTCACAATATGTTCTAGACATAGAGTGATCTGACGGTTCAACTTCTCTTAGATCATACCTACCATTGATCCATGGCTTAACACCCAATTAGTCTCTGATATCTATTTAAAGAGCATAGAGGGTCCTTAGCTAGTTGATTGATTATGAGAAGGTCATGTAACTTTCTTTCTTTTGCATAATAAATTGCTCCAAGTAGCTATTTGGCTAGGGCCATGGATTGTTTCCCTATCGAGGGTTTTAACCACGTGACAAACATCGGTGTGTTGATCTGTGATTTGTTTGTGTGAAGTGGTTGTTGAAGGTGTTCGGTATTTTGGGAGTACCCTGTGTACCTCGACATTGTTGATCAGAATATTTCACCTCCTACAAATAGAAAGGTGTTCCACTGGTCTTAATGGTTCAGATCTAGAACAAATAGATCACAGAGGTTGATAACTCCCCCTAGACGTTGTAGATATCTAGAATACAAGGCCTTGATAGTTCACCTGTGTACCTACAAAAGAGTTCAACATGAAACAGATCTAAGCAACCAGAATATGATCTACTAATCTATACTAGTGACTAAGGAAAATAGCAATATATATCTGAAATCAAAACATCGACAATATATATGGGACAAAAAATCAAATTGCATTAGAAATGTGAAGAAGCTTACAACCAAGCCTTAGTGTTGACATGCATCTCCATGAAACCAGCTCTTCATCCCCAAAAGCTCCGACTCTAGCTCTCTATGCTCTCTCCAAATGATCTTGGGCCAAGAATCAGTCCAATAGCATAACAATACCTTCAATGTTCTCCCCTCAACCATGGCTATGATCTCACATATATAGGTCTTTAATGGATAGAGATGGTTGAGAAATTAGTTGGTGAGGTGGCCTCTAAGATCCTAGGATGAGGGATCTCAAGCTCAACCAACCCACAGTAGTAGGGATAAGAGACATCTCGAGGCTTATCATCTAGAAGCCTCAAGAAGTTTCTCTTTTTCCCCTTTTACCCAGGGTACCATGCTTCTCCTTCTTTGATAGAGTAGTCCTGGTAATAACTGCCTATGGAACAAGGGTGACAGGTGGTCGCACCGCTTATGCACAATCGATGAAAAGCGGTGTGAACATGGATGCCGCTCCTGGATAAGGGATGATGAGCGGTGCTAGGAATTTGTATGATAGACTGATAAGAAACCATTTAGTCTTCACTCCAGGAGTTGGGATTTCAGGGCAAATAGGTATGTTAAAGGTCTTATCACAAGATGATGATAGGATTTTGGTATAACAGGATGCCCCCCAAAGCATGAGTCTTAGAGTGATACGATAAATGAGAGCTTTGAGAACAAATCATTGCCAGGAGATGAAAATGTTGGCTCGATCAGAGCATGCAATCAAGTAGGCATCTATAGTACATTAGTATGTTGAATCATAGACACATGTAACCAAACTCATAGTTGTAGACCAATACAAGGCAGATCCATGAGTGGAATAAACAAGCATGGCTACTAGAATACAACGTAGATCCATGTGATAGAGGACTCAAAATTGGACATAGCTACCAGACATACAATGTAGATCTATGTCATACAGACGCAAATTTGAGCATAGCCATGACCATACAAATGTGGATCCATGCTAGATATACAAAACTCCATCGCAACCTGGGGAAAAGCAATGAGCGCTTTTAAACAGATACCTAGGGTCTTCATCTCGTCTTCCACAAAGTATGATTCTATCCATGTGATTACAATGATATGAAGTCGAACATGGTAGAAACCACTTGATTATCGGCCAATGATGTAAACCGTTAACAATTGCGAGGGAGATCACCATTAATGTCAATGATTCCCAAGGTACCCTAGTACAATTTACTGAGTGCGAATAGATGTCCTGATGTCGAACACCTAGTCGATTCTATTGATCAAAGGTCAATGATGTGAACCTATGTCGAGAGTGAGAGAATCTGTCATTAAGGCATACAGATCTCAAGGTACTGAATATTGTTTCTAAGACTATTTCCTGGATGATGGGCTGATGTCAACGGGAATAGTCTCGTCAAAGGAGGGCCATGATGAGTCCCACATCGATGACACAAAACTCAAAATATAGTTCTGGAATGATGTGAACATAGTAACCATATGACTAACTCAAAGATACTGACACAAAGGATGTGTATACTGCAGAGGTAAGACTTCTTCATATTCCCTTTGAACATCAAATGACACGACAAAATGACTTGGAAGCATGACTAGATAGGACAGATACACAATGCAACAGTGGACAATTCATTCTTTTGAAAGACTCAAAGGATTGACATGACTCATGAAAGTGGATTGTCACGGAGATCAGTTGAATACCCAATTGACTGACATGATTGTGCAGACAAGTGCCATGTTCAAAGGTAATGACAATCAACTGCCATTATTTGCAAAATGATTCCCTTTCCAATTTCCCCCATCATGATCGAAGAGTGGCTCTTTTCTGTTTTACGAGTTCAAAGAGGGTAACAAACACTCGATATAGCTTATCAGAAGACAAGTCCAGTCTCATATGTTTTATGAACCTGAGAGAGGATGGGTTCGTTCCCAAAATGGGTCTCTCAATGTTTAATCTTTAATGAGTCCACTGAAATAAAAATCGATATCGTTCATGTTTAGAGAATCTGAACGAATATGGAAGAAGACTCCATGGGGGTCCTTTTTCCTATGATTTAGTCTCTAAGGCCCGAAAAAGTGTAAAATCATACCTTAGAGAACTCTTCTAGTCATGATTGGCTAGAGTGTTCCTTTCTCATAAATAGTACTGTCCGAACCGAGAAAGTGATATCCTACCGTCGGATAGATGAATCTTTAAATACTTTAACGAGAATGAAGAAGACAAGATTGCTCGACGATATTTTCATATTTAGGGAGTCTGAAAATGGTTTAAAGAGAACTCCATGAAGTTTCTTTACACAATGTCAATTTTTACGATCCTAGAAAGATTCAGAAACGGACTCGACTATCTTTTCATGTTTAAGGAGTCTGAAAGAAGATGTGAAAAGAAGACTCCATAATGTTTCTTTACACAATATTGTATTTTACGAGCCTAGAAAGAAACTTGGACTAGACTCGGAACTTTGATACTAGATTTTAACGAGCGTGACAAAGTGTCGTAATAAATGCTCAATGACCTTTTCTATTTTGTGAAAGTATGAAAAATCCATAAACAAACTTTCCAAATATTTTACCAAAGTCAACCTGCAAACGACTCATAAAAAAGTGTTAAATGCATCCAAAATCAACATTATGGGATTACGACAAATAAATTTTGACTAGAACATGACATAATATCAAAACTATACTAAGTAAGACCCAAAAAATGTCTATATAAAGCAAGTAAATAGTAAAAAACCAAACATTTCACTATTTACCTCTTGGTAAAGAGCACTTGGAGCATTTTTTAGCCAGATCTTCCACAGCTGATACCGGGAGTTTCCACTGTCCGTTTTCAGTCTTGTCAGTTGCAGGTAAGAACTAAGACCTTCTTCTTTCATTTCATAGCTTTTATTTTGGGATTTGATGGTGTTTTAGGCCTATTTGGAAAGCCCTAAAATCCTATTTGCAGGCACCATGGCTACCCCTTGCGAGATAGGCGATACCACCCGAGAACCGCACCAAAGACAAGGTGAACAGGCAATGCCACTGCCTATCTCCAACGGAGCACAGGCGGTGCTGGCCATGGAGAAATTTAACCAATGATATATATAAAACTAGCTCATTCTTTTGATTTATAATAATTTAAGGATGATATTGATGTATACCATTGTTGTTTTGGCAGGTCTAGGCTTCCAAAATATGGTGATATGGAAGGAAAGAACTCATGATGATGAGGATGCCACTGCTGAAAGGAATTTGGTGTGTATTGCTGCACTCCATAATTGTGGACTTCTAAAGTTCTTCTGGACACCAAGCATGGTGTCCCACGAGAGACTACTGGAACACATACTGAGAATGTGGAATCCAAAACAATAGTATTTCAAGGTGGGGGCACATATAGTTAAAGTGGAGGTAGAGGACATCTACTTCTTGACTAGCCTATCGAGATGGGGTGCCCCTATCTCACTGATAGGTTCCCGTGGTGGGGACATTACCACCAGAGAGCTCATAGATCAACACTGTGCACCAGGTACAGGTACATTGGGGAAGAAAATCCCCATCAGGGAAGTGACAGATAGGGCTCTGCGGATCATTCTGTTCACCATGCAGAGGGTGGCAGGGAGCCAGAGTGTACATCAGGCTTCCAAGGCACATATGTTGTTTTCCCTAGAGGTAATGGCACCTATGGTGTTCAACTGGGTGGAAGCATTGCTTCCAATCTTTAAGGATCAACTGACTAAATGTCGGCAAGGAGAGATGAAGCAATTCGGCTTTGGTTCCATCTTAGCTTGTTTCTTCTTTGAGCGAGTCCCCTAGATGAGGCCCTAGGTGACTTTTCAGAGTTTGAGAGCATAGGACCCCCGCATGCTGAGGTGGGTCCAGGTCATGGCTTGTACAGGAGTGAGTAGGGGCAGAGTGAAGTTCAGTGACATGTTCTTCAGATGGCTACGGGATCAGATGCTCATGGTCGAGGACTATGCCTATGCAGGCACAGATTTTATAGGTGATCCTAACCTACCACTCCCGCCTGGAGGGAAGTGGGGAAACATTTGTAAGAAACAAGAAACCCTAAAGATGAAAAATGATTTTATGTTTTTTATGTTTTATATTTTTTATGATAAGTGACGAGACCTGTTTTTCTTCATGCAGATGTTGGAGTAGCAAGGCCTAGAGGAGCATCTCCATTAGATAGGCGATCCGGAGCTCTCTTCATGCCATAGGGTGATGATATCACCAAGGAGATGGAGGAGAACCTCAAGAGGTTGACTCTGGACATCCCAGATGCTGACATAAATGATCTCCTGACTAGATATCAGAGATCTACGACGGGAGTACCAGGCCAATTCAGCAGGCTGCTTCACAGGGTGTCTCGAGCAGTGATGTGCTATCACGAGCACCACTAGTAGATGAGACATGTATACTGAAAGTTGTTAGCTTCAGGATTTTTGTATGATGATTTTGCCTGAAAGCCTACGTGCTTTAGATGAGGTCTCGGGACCTATTTTTTGTAACATTTTTCGTATATATATACAGACTTTTACATGATGTTTATACGTTTCAAATGGATGAATGCATTTTCTATGAGTTTTATGTGTCTTTAAATGTTTATTTACAATGTACCATGTTTGATTAACGTCATGAATGGGCAATATGCCAATCTAGGATGTAATTAGCCAATGAATCAGCAACTATATTATGTTCCCTAGGGATATGCCTATAAGCAATGGTTCCAAATGATCTTTCTAACAAACGTACCCTCCAGAAGAGGCGGAGGAGCACCGGGTTCCTAATGATGTAGATATGGTTTAAATGACAAACCATGAGCTGAGAGTCCATCAAAACTACTAGATCATGAACATCCTGGGAGGCAGCTTCAGTCAGAAGACCGGTGACTACTTCATACTCGGTGATGTTATTATTAGCAGGAACTAAGCAAACCGCTCCTGAACTGACCAAATATTCAGCTGAGGAATAGAGAACCCAAGCAGCCGAGGCTAGATTCAAGGTGTGGTGGCAAGCACCATCAGCGAAGCCATAGAAATCCATATGCATGACCAAAACATGGTATAAATAAATGCGGGCACCAAAACTCAAAACCATCTTGAAAATACTGAAAACACACTGAAAGTCAATCAATATACATATAAAAAAGATACCATCCAAGAAGACCTAGGTATAGTACCTTTTTAGGTACAACCCATTGTGAGGTTTCCCTAAAGGGATTTCATCATAATCTACCAACTCATAGGCTCCTTTCTCTAACACCTTGGAAATAACGAAAGGTCCATACCACATAGACTCGAACTTACCCTTTCCTAGCTTGTCATATCTCTGCTCATAAGTCAAAACTAGGTCACCCTCATTGAAAACATGAGGCTAGATGGATTTATCGTACTGTGTCTTGATGTGTTTCTTATGTGCCTCATTAGCCAAGGCAGCATCTCTATGAGTGTCATCAAGGTTATTCAAGTACAAAAATATCGCTTCCTCTGCGGAAGTTTTTGGGAGAAGTTCGATGGCGAGTTGTAAATATGGAATCTGACATTGGATAGGCAAGACAGCTTCAATTCCATAGACAAGTTGGAATGGCGTGAAACCAGTAGCTATTTTCACAGAAGTCCGATAAGCCCAAAGAGAGGAAAAAAGAACGAGATGCCAATTGGATTTATAATCTCCAACCATCCGACGAAGCACAGTTTTCAAAACCTTGTTAATGGCCTCTACCTGACCATTAGCTTGCAAATAATACAGCATAGATTTTTCATGGCGAAAAACTAGATTGGCACTCAATTATTCCATCATTTGATTATGGAAATGGGATCTGTGATCAGTGACAATGGACTGCAGAACTCCAAATATAGCTATGATATGATTGAAAAAGAAGAGAGAAGCAGTCTTACCATCTTCTACATATGTAGGCATGGCCTCAGCCCATTTTGTAAAATAATCCACAGCTACAATGATGTAACCATGCCCCCCCACTGAGGTAGGTTTACAATGCATGAAGTCAATCCCCCATTTTGCAAAAGGGCCAACAGCAATGACGAGGTGAAGTGGAGCAGGATGGGTGCGCTTTTTGGGATAAAAATGTTGGCATGTGGGAATTTCTTAACAACCTCATGACATTTTTTGAAGACAAAAGGCCAGAAATAGCCAATGTGAAATTTTTTTTGGGCTATAGCCATCCCAGATAAATGACCTCCACATGCTCCAGAGTGGCAATTATTTAACACGTGTTCAACCTCCTCAAGAGTGAGGCATTGCTGGAGAATGGAGTCAATCCCACATCTATACAAGGTATCATGTAAGATGAGGTAGTATTTCGTGTGGTGACGAATGCGGCAACAATCATTGCGAGATAGATGTGGCTGAAAAAGCTGGGTCTGGAGATAAATAAACAAATCTCCATACCAAGGATCAATACTGATAATTAGGAATAAGAATTCATCTAAAAATGAATCGCTAGGCTCAGATTCCATGGTAGCATAGGGAAGGTCACATATAAACTCGACAAAAACCAAGGATTTCTTTGATGTAGCCTTGGAAAACTCAAGATCGAACTCCTAAAGGATGACTATCCAATGGGAGTACTTTCCCCCAAGTACCTAACGAGTTAGAATGTAGTACATTGGGTTCTGGTCAACCAATACGGTAGTAGTGCGAAGCAGAATGTAGTGATGAAATGTTTGTACAGCAATGACTGTGGCCAAAGCTAGCTTCTCCACATGTGAATAATGGGTTTTAGAATCAATAAGATTCTTACTGGCGTAACAAATCACATTCTCCTAACCATGGAGATTGTCCTGCACTAAAACCATGGCGATGGTAGTAGAGGAGGCAGCAATATATAAGAGAAAATATTTTGAATAGTTGAGGGGGTGTATCACGGGTGAATGTGTTAGAGCGTGCTTAATACTATCAAAGGCATGTTGGGCCTGGTCATCCCATAAGAATGGAGTGTTCTTCTTAAGGAGACGCATATAACCGTGTGTTTTCTTAGTGAAATTGCACATGAAACAACAAAGAAAGTTTGCCTTCCCCTACAAACTTTGGAGTTCAAGGATGGTGGTTGGGGATGGTAGATTAATGATGGTGGAAATCTTCAAAGGATCGATCAGATGCCATCTTTGGATACCACAAAGCCAAGCAGACATCCCGTTTCAACGTAAAAAACACATTTATGCAGATTGAGCCGTATATTATAATGACGACATCTCAGGAATATGTCTCAAAGATGACCAGGGTGGTCCTTCTGTCACTGTGAATGAGCAGGGAGGTCATCAAGGTATGGTTCAACAATATGTTTAATGTCATGAAACGCATAGGACATCACATGCTGGAACATGGCGCCAACATTTTTCAAGCCGAAACGTAACTTCTTGTATGCAAAGGTTCCCCATGGGAAAACAAATTCCGTCTTATGTTGATCGGTGGGAAATATCTCAATCTGATTGTAGCCAGAGAAGCCATCCATGAATGAAAAGATGACACTTCCAGCACAGTTGTCGATAATCTAATCAATGTGTGGGGTAGGAAATTTGTCTTTGGGACAAGATTTATTTAAATCCCTAAAGTCGATATAGACTCTAATTGTGCCCTGCTTTTTGTTGACAGGGACAATGTTCAATACCCATTCCGTCAGAGGTATAGGATAAATAAAACCATCTTTCAGAAGTTTCTCAATCTTAGCTTTAATAGCCATGACCTTCGTAGGATGGACTTGCCTAAGTTTCTTCCTGATAGGTTTAGCCATGGAATAAGTTTTAATCTCGTGGACCACAATGGAAGGGTCAATCCTCGGCATCTCTTCATAGGACCAGGAAAAAATATCACAGAATTCCTTAAAAAGTTCCTTATATGCTTCAAATTCATCTATGGAGCAGTTCTTCCCAACATGAACATGCTCAATAACATCAGGCTTGTCTGATATGTCAATTGGGTTCATCTAAGTAATGTTGCAAAGGTTTCCTTCAGAATCTGTATCTTGCAACAATATAGGACTTTGCGGAACATTGACAATATCAGTAGGAAACAAGGATGCAAAATCATAGTTGCCCGAACTAGTATTGGGGAGGAACATGGATCTATGATGGTGATCCTCCCAAATGGGCTCACCCATGTTCATGATCTTTATAATGGACTCGTTGGAAGGAAAATTCATGGATAGATAGTCTAGAACCGGAAGAGAAGGTGCTAACCATTATGGTAAATGGTAAGGATCCGAAGCCACTAAATGAATGTCATTAGTGTGATCATCGGAACAAGTTTGAACAATGTCCTACATAGCTTCGTGCAGGCTCAACAAGGTGGACTCAAAAACATTTGTGCCTTGGGGCTCAAGATCAAATGAAGCGATCATATGTATCGTCGCGGTATCCATACTAGGAGGAGTGGAGGGGAAAATCCCCATAAGGGATGAATCCTTTAGCATATCTACCCCAATCGATTGGTAAGGAGGAGGGGACTGACCTAACATGGGGATGTTATTAGCCATAGAGGTAGTAACATCCGGTGTACAAAAATCAAGCAGATCAATAGTAACAATTCTCCTGAGATGCGAGAATTGGACCGTTCAAAATACTGTTGAAGCAACGACATTCATGGCATAGAACCAATTCCTTCCTAAAAGGAGGTTATAATCTAAAGGGGCATCTACCACTTCTACTTGGATGGAAACGGTTTTTCCCCCCAGCTCGACCGCTAGGGCTGATATGAGGCCATGGGGTTGGAATCCTCATCCATCAAAGGCTTTAAGGGTCGTAGGTGATGTAACAAGCTCGGGAGAGCCAAGATCTTTCCAACAAGTTAGAGATAACACCGAGGTTGAAGCTCCTTCATCTAGTACTGTTCGAAAGACTTTATTTCCCACTACTTTCGTAATGATCTGAAAAGCAAGTTTATGTGGTAATATAGTTTTATAGTTCTCAACATTGAATTGAATCGAGGTATTGTTATCTGGGTCTACAGCTCCTAATGCAGTTAACAAGTTCTTGCGCTGTGTAGGGAAACTTTGGAGTACTTCTAGGGTAGACATCGCACAAGGTGCCTGAGCGAGATATTCAACCACATTATAGAATTGAGCAGCTTGGGCATTGGGATTAAAGACAGCCTTCCGAAGAGTACTCTTTGGTGGGTGCAAAATAATGTCGAGAGTAGGCTTCTCGATAGACAAGGGAATAGTAGACGAGGATTCTGGAGAACTAGTGGAGGGAGCTTTCCCTAAAGAAGATTGGTCTTCTTGCCTATCTGTGGGTTTATCATAATTTTGGCTTTAAGTTTGCAGATGGATGGTATCTGAGGACATCATATGCATTTCCTTTGATGAACTGGAGTTACCCTGGTTTGACATATGGTCTACCAGCTGTTGTTGTATTATTCTTGCACATTGATCTAGGAACAAAGCATCAATCTCATCAAAGAATAATCAACAAATAACTCATGAAATGGTGTTAATAAGAACTAGAATGGTTTCCTCTCTGTATATTCAATAAACAATGAATGGTTACAATACCAATGTCAAGCAATACCTTGAATCAATGATAAATTTGCATACCTAAAGAGGAAATTTGAAATCATTAGTGAGTCTGGTTTAACTGACTATCAGCCATTCAATCACACTCAGTTAACCACTTGACCAAAACCCTAATTGACTCACCAAACACTAACTGAAGTCGAAGTGCAATAAATGACTGAATCTCAACTGAAGGAGATCAAACACATGTCATAGCAAGCCAACCATCAAGTGCTAGTGCTCCATGACTTCAATGAACCCCCATGAGGTTAACTGAAGCTGAACTGATCATCAGAAGTTGGTGGAGGTGCCTTGTTGACTCCAGACCATTAAATAATAATAAATAATCATTAAATAATATATTTAATGAGAGGAGGTTCCTTAACTAACTGGTTGAACTGATTGTAACCACCAGTTAGCAATTAGGTGCATTAATATCACTCAAATCATCCCTGGAGTGCTCCAGTTAGCCTCCTTGACTATAGGAGAAGGCTAAGTTATCCTCCTTGACTATAGGTCGGCGTGGGTGTGATTGGATGATGGCAATTAATGCTCCACTGATGTCAATTAATGTCAATTATACTTAGGATAGTGGTTTAACTAGGCCAATTTGACCAAAAAGAGTGTGTATGATGGTAAATGTCTCCAACACCCCCCCTTAAGCTATACTTAGAAAGAGTTAGAAAACATATATGCATAAAAATGCTAGGGCCCCAGCAACTAAGGCCATAGGTCACCCTGTATAATGCTGAAACTGAAACAATGCTCAAAACAAACTAAGTGAGGAAAAGAGGGAAAACCAGTGGGAAACCACCCCCTCAAGCTGAACACTGAAAGTAGTCTGGATCACCCTAATGAACTCACCCCCAATAGTGAATGGAGGTAAGTGAACTTCATCTCTGAAATCTCTTGGTGAAGATGTCTGTAATCTGCTCATCTGTCGGGCAGTATTGCAAAATGATGGTCCTGTCATGCACTAGCTCCCTGATGTAGTAGTGCATGTGAATCTCTACATGCTTGGTCCTTTGCCTGGTAACTGGATCCATGAATATCTTAATAGCACTCTGGTTGTCACAAAGGAGGACAGTGGACAAAGTACTACCAAGATCAAACTCTAAAAGAATGCCTTGCAACCAAACTGCTTGGATGCAAGCATTCACTTCTCCTCGATTCTCGGCCTTTGTTGAAGATAGTGCTATGGCAGCCTGCTTTTTGCTTGACCAGAAAATGGGGCCACCACCAAATATGTATACATATTTGGAAGTTGAATTTTGATCAATAGAATCACCCGCCCAATTGGAATATGTGTATCCAACCAGCTCTAGCTCGGAGTCTGCAGCATAGTGAATGTCGTAGGTCCTGGTTCCCTGAATGTACTGGAGGGTCCTCTTGGCTGCCTTCCAATGAATATCATGAGGCTGCTGCATGTATATTGATACATAATTCATGGCATAGTAAATATCATTCCTATAATGTGTCAAGTACAACAAGCTACCAATCAGCTGTCGATAGATAGTGCAGTTTATGGGAGGTGTGTGTTTTCCTTCTTTAAGGCTGATCCCTGAAAGGAAAGGGAATGGTGGAGGCTGATCCATGTTAAAATTGAATAATATTTCTAAGGTGTATTTGGACCGAGTGACCATAATCCCATCAGAATTTTTCTTGATTTCGAGCCCCAAAAAATTGTTTTAGAAGCCCCAAATCACTCATTTCAAAGGCATTGTGGAGAGCAGTTTTGATGGCTGAAATGGGGGAAACTGTGCTACCTTTGATCAGTAAGTCATAAACATATAAAACAATGATAATTATATGACCATAATGCTACTGTAAATACACATTTGGATCTGATCTACATCTCTGAAAGTTTTGCGAGAGAAGGAAGGAATCCATCTTGGAATACCACTCTCTTGGGGCCTGTTTTAACCCATATAGTGACTTCTTTAGCTTGTAAACCAAAGATGGATCAGTGATGTAGCCATTAGGATGCTTCATGTATATCTCCTCATGAATATCTCCATGCAGAATATCTGACTCAACATCCATGTGATGCACCTCCCAGTGCTTGGATGCTGAAATAGCCAAAACAAGGCGGATGGAGTCCATTTTTGCAACCGGTGCAAAGGTCTCATGGTAGTCCACTCCTTGGACCTGAGAGAAAATTTTTGCTACTAGCCTTGCCTTATATTTTTAGGTGCTTCCATCAACATCAACCTTCATCTGAAACACCCACTTGCATTGAACCAATTTCCTTCCCGAAGGAAGAGAGCTCCCAAGTAGTGTTTTTCTGAAAATAATTCATCTCTTCATCCATGGAAACTTGCCATCTCGGATCATTCCAAGCATGGTAGTAGGATTTTGGATCTGAAATAATCATCAAATAGTAAGTTTTAGACAGAAAATTATCAGAACAAGAGAGCACAATACCTGCTCTTTGGAAATTAGACCGAGTTCTCCTTGGATCATCCGGATTTCCAATGTTTTCTCCTGCGGAGGAGAGTGTTTGTTGGGCCCATATAGGAAGATGATTTTGCACTTAAGGTTCTGATTCAGAATTTGATGATTTATACAAACTAATATCAGAAATCATAGGATCCAATTCAGAGTCATCACCCCCAATTTCATCATCCAAATATTCTGTAGAATAGGAAGAAAATTCAATACTTTTCTCCTTCACTAGTTCCACCTCCTGAAGAGGCTCATTGAACTTGACACTTCTCTCGATGATGATCTGTTTGGTATTGATATCTAGTAGCTTGAATCCTTTATATTCATCAAGATACCCAATAAACATACATTCTATGCTTTGCGGTTGCAAATCCCTTCTTTTATCAAGCGGAATCCGCGCCCATTTAGTGGACCCAAACTCCCGTAGGTTTGACACATCTGGCTTATGTCCGAAGTATGCTTCGAAATGAGTATTTCCTTTTGTAGACGAGTGTGGAACCCTGTTATGAATGTATTCTATAGCATGCATGGCTTCAGCCCACAAATTTTCAGCAAGCTTCTTTGACTCCAACATACAGGTGGTCATCTCCTTGAGAGACAGGTTCTTCCTTTCCGCTACTCCGTTCTGCTGGGGAGTGTAGGGAATTGAATGTTGGACCTGAATACCACTTTGGGAGCATATGTGTAGAAATGAATTACTGACATACTCCCCCCCATTATCATATCTCAAGATCTTGATCTTAATCCCAGAGGCATTTTCGATCAAGGCCATCAATTCAGAAATTTTTTCACATACTTCTGATTTCTTTTTGAGAAAGAAAACCCATGTATACCTTGAAAAATCATCAATAAAAGTAAGGAGGTACCTTGATCCATTCATGGATGTTACAGGAATTGGACCACTAATATTAGAATGTATCAGCCCCAATATGCTTGTAGCTCGGTTTGCCTTCCCCCGATCGAACTTGTGCTCAGGGTGTTTTCCAATCACACAGCCCTTGCAAATTCCCGTGATTGCCTTGATGACCGGGAGGCCTTCAACCATGGAGTATTTCTATAATTTCTGAAAATATTTGAAATTAATATGGCCAAACCTCTCTTTCCATAGCCTACTAACCTCATTTCCATGAGCTAGCAGAGCGGTGGGCTTTGCATCCGCAACAAAGTGAGAGAACTCATAGGCTTTTGCATGATGGTTTGCAAGGCCTTTTGCAATGAGTTTCCCGGATGCAATTTTTGTTATCTCAACATCATTTGGGATGAAAGAGACTCTCTTAGGCATTCTTGTATGTGTCATTTGATAGACACTAAGGGGATTTGCTGCTAGAGATGGTACATATAAAACATTAGAGAAAAAACCATTTTCAAGATCTACAGTACCTTGTCCTTCGGAAATGATGGTGGAGTCATCTCCCATGTGGATGGGGATGGATTTGCTGGTCTCCAAGGATGAAAATGAGTCTTTTTCATCCATCATGTGGTTTGAAGCTCCAGAGTCAATCAGCACTACTTTGTACTTCAAAGTGCTTTCCATGAGGGCATGACCTTTCTCATGTTATGGTTCACGATCTTGGTGATCTCTTCTCCGAAAGCTATTTGGAATATTGGTGTGATTCCTCTCAAGGAGAGAGGTTGCCTCATTAATATTTTCTTCATGCAGGCATGTTTAGGGTGAAAACCCTTCCCGCAGTAAGAACACTTGACTTTTTCTTTCCCATTGTGCCCTTTTCCTTTGTTCTTCCTTGAACCAGAAGATTCATCATGCTGCTGGTTTTCAATTCTAGGCTTGGGAGCGTCAAATTTAGTTTTCTGATTTTTCTGCTGCTTTCCTTTACCCTTTAGATCTTTGGGTCTCGAGACATGGAGGGCTTGATCATGGGAAGATAGGATGATCCCCATCTGGACAAGCTTGTCATGTTCATTAGTTAGGGACTCAATGAAGGCATTGAGTGTAGGCATCTTACATCCGGGGGTTGTGAGCTTCCCCGCACGGAATGTAGAAACAAAAACTGAATAATCAGCCCTGAGTTTGGAGAGGATGGCAAGGATGAAATGACCATCCTCCTCCACATTGCATTGCTTCAAGAGTAAAACAGTATGCTTTAACTTTGTAAAGAAATCATTCAGAGTCTCGAAATTGGAAGGTTGGAGAGACATGAGTTCATTTTCAAGTTGGTAAACTCTCAAGTCATCATGCTTTCTATATAGAGATTCCAATATGTCCCATATTTCTTTCAATGTATTCAAATCCGTAAGATGGAAGAGAAGGACTTTGAAAATAGAGAGGCACAAGAAATCGAAGGCTTCATCCTTCTTGTTCAAGAATCTTGATTTTTATATGGCGGATCCAGGCTCAACTTTAGTGTCCATGGCGACTCTAAAAAGTCCTTTGGAGCGCAACTGAATATCCATTTTATTTTTCCATGAGTGGAAATTGTATGGAGTCAAGAGATCTGCTGAGGAGGCTATCTGGATGTACTGTAGCGAATGCTTCAGCTGTAGAAACCTGAAAATCAAAACAAAAAGGGAAAAATAAGGTCGGACATCCTGCACATTCTAGGCTTTCATCACACCCAGCATAGTCAATCAAGCAAGCTTTATAAACAAGTTCTTTACTTGGGATATTGAGTGGCAAGCCTTGGATTTTGGTGCATTGCTGGAATTTTGAGCTATTGCTCACTTTTCATGGAGAAATCTATCAAAAAGATTGTTTTTGAGAGATAGATCTTCGTTCCGCTGTATGCTCTAATACCATATTATTCTTGCACATTGATCTAGGAACAAAGCATCAATCTCATCAAAGAATAATCAACAAATAACTCATGAAATGGTGTTAATCGAAACCATAATGGTTTCCTCTCTATATATTCAATAAACAATGAATGATTACAATACCAATGTCAAGCAATAGCTTGAATAAATGAGAAATTCAAATACCTAAGGAGGCAATTCAAATCATGAGTGAGTCTGGCTTAACTGACTGTCAGCCATTCAATCACACTCAGTTAACCACTTGACCAAAACCCTAATTGACTCACCAAACCCTAACTAAATTTGGAGTGCAATAAATGACTGAATCTCAACTGAAGGAGATAAACACATGTCAAGCCAACCATCATGTGTTAGTGCTCCATGACTTCAATGAACCCTGATGAGGTTAACTAAAGCTGAACTGATCATCAGAAGTCGGTGGAGGCACCCTGTTGACTCCAGATCATTAAATAATAATAAATAATCATTAAATAATATATTTAATGAGAGGAATCACCTTAACTGACTGGTTGAACTGATTGTAACCACCAGTTAGCAATTAGGTGCATTAATATCACTCAGATCACCCCCAGAGTTCTCCAGTTAGCCTCCTTGGCTGTAGGAGAAGGCTAAGTTAGCCTCCTTAACTGTAGGTAGGTGTGGGTGTGACTGGATGATGGCAAGTAATGCTCCACTGATGTCAATTAATGTAAATTATACTTAGGATAGTGGTTTAACTAGGCCAATTTGACCAAAAAGAGTGTGTATGATGGTAAATGTCTCCAACATGTTGAGAGGGGAAAGGATCTGTAAGTACTATAGGTGCTGGGTTAGACTTTAAAAACTAGGAGATTTCATCCCAATGGGGACACTCCTTAGAGAAGTGGTCACCACCACATAATAGATAAGGGTATTTAGCCTTCCTTTTCCCTGTGTTGTTGTCATTATGGGTTGATTGTGGGGTCTCCTGCTGGTTTCCAGGTTTTTTATTTTTATTTTTACCTTTCTTTTTATTACCCAAGGTTTGGGTACATTGAATAGAATTGACCTCAGCAGAAACCTTGGGAGTGGAAGGAGTAGTAGGTTGGGTTTGCTTGGTAGGTTTCGCTGCGGATGGGGACTAGATTGAACCAACAATCCTGTCAATAGGTACTTTTGCTGATGACTTGGAAGGGTCAGTGCTGGGGCGAGGAGCTTGAGGAATCAGGTCATAAAGGGTCCCGGACTGGGAATAGACCAAGTCTAGGTACTAAGCCCAACTAATATCCTGCTCTTCAGTAATGACACTGCCCATGGCCACATCTCAGGAAATAGGAGGAAACAAGGACTTAGTGAACCAATCAGCTAACAACTGATCCAAAATACGGGCCTTAATAAGCCTTCTCTACCTTCTCCACTCATGAATATGATCAGAAATGTGGGTGGAGGTGTTCTATCGTAGAGAAGTTAAAAGATCAGTTCCCGTTTCATAACAAATAGGGAGTTGAAAGTGCGTAAGAAATACGGTTGCCAATGAGCTAAAATCCACAAATGAATGTTGTGGGAGTTCAATATACCACTTCGTGGCCATACCGGTCAAAGTTTGTTGAAAGAGTCATAACCGGATGGAATCATCCATGAGGGAGTTCGAGGAACACCACAAATGAAAAGTCATGACATGGTTCCGTGGATCTACACCTTGATTCCCATCGAATTTTGGAATGTCTGGTGGTAACTTTACTAGAATGGGAGGCCATAAGGGATTGTGTCGAATGGGATCATTAATCAACTTGGAAAAATCAGGCAAGTCCAAAGTTGCAAGGAAAGGTAACTGTCTATTGGGCTGCACATACTGGTAATATTGATATGGCATGAAATTACCAGTTGGGCCATAGGTTGACTGAAAAACAGGTTGCTATGAGGAAGAACTACTGAGAAATGTACCCATGGGGGGTTGATTTCTAGAATTAGGATGACTAGGACCACCAAGGCCTCCAGGAGGAGGACCTCTAGAGCCACCGGGACCACCAGGACCGCCAGGACCACCAGGAGCACCAAGACCACTAGGAGGCGGACCACCAGACCCACCAAAACCTCCAGGAGGTGGGAAACCTCCGGAGCCACCGGAACCACTAGGTGGAGGGCCACTAGATGCTCTAGATCCATAAGGATGAAAGCCACCAAGTCCTCCAGGACCACTAGGGCTTCTAGGACCATGAGGAGGACTGTTAGGCCCTCCAGGACCATTAGGTACCCCAGGGAGGGGACCTCCATAAGGAGGTCCTCCCGCACCTCCCGCACTATGTATGGGTATCCCTCCCATGGCTAGCATGTAAGACCAGTTGGGTTGCCCCCATGGCATAAAAGTGTTGCTAGGGAATGGAATTGTAGTAGGCTTAGATGGATGATTATCTACAGGTATTTGATAACCATAACCACTAGAAGACTAAATGGCCACAGGTTGTGCCCCCAAGGGCTGACCTGAACCGGATGGGGGATTTACCACATTAGTGTGGGTGGGAGGGAAAAAAATTGTAGATGTTTCTATGTTAGAGGTCTGCTCTTGACTAGGTACAACTCCGCGATCATATAACATAGTTTGTGCCAAGGGTTTCCCCCCGGCATTCAAAGGTACTGAAGACACAGGAATTGAAGGTTGGGCCCCAAATGCAAAAGATCTAGGTGGATTTGGATCAGACATAACATAAGAGGTGAGAGGGGTGGAAATTTGACCTGGGCTGTGGGTTGTTAATGGATGATCTATAATCGGTTCAATGGGTCTCATAGAATCAACTAGTGAACGATATCCCACAGGAAGGAATGTGGAATGAACTGGTGAAGAGCCTAGTATGTTGTTAATCTGCTTTTCTACCTCCTGTGCACAAAGGATAGCGGCATGGTATTGCCTATGTTCTTCTTCACTTTCAGGAGAACTTACATGGGTGCCAAATGAGGCAATGGCCTGTCTGATAGGTGTCTCCCAAAAAGGAGCATTAGGACCAAAATTCGGATGGGTATCATCAACATGATCTTCCGCGGGACAATGGAGTGGTGAATCCTCACGGGAAGGCTGTTGGACCAAGGGAGGTGAGTGTGAAGAATATGTTACTCCACTTTTCGCCACCACATGATCTCCCACTTGGGAGGTGGTAGCAGCTCCTCGGTTGATAGCTTCCATTGGATTTCCTCCTAAAATAGAAGTAAAATTGGGTGGCAAGCCCCATACTCTCCTGGACTGTCTTAACTCAGCCAGTGTGTACAGTTCCTATCTAATCTAGGGAATGAAAATATAGAAAAAAACACACCAAAATACTTCCCTACTCAAACTATAGGTCAAAACAAGTAGACTTAAAATGACAAGAGGAGTTCAAAAGTCAGGTCTCTCACTAGGATTGTCAAGCCGGTGCCACTCGCAATATACCTTGAGGGTACATGCATGGTAATCTCCCTGAATGTTGTTTTTGGTGTATGGCTCCAAACAAGATGACCAAAGGGATTTTCTCAGATAGATAAGGTACCCTAGTGGGGTCTCTCGATATACTCAAGGTACGTGGGAGCTCGAATCGATAGTAGTGATGTCTAATGCATAATCGTACACAAGGGGCCTTTCGATATACAATCGCGTTCATGAAGTACCTTTCTATATACCTCAAGGGTACGTGCAAGGCCATTTGATATACCGACAGTACATGGAAGAACTACGCGAGTCCCAGAATGTAATGCTGACAAATAATGACAGCTCCTACGTTTTACAATGCCCAAACACATCTCTAACCTATCACTCAAATTACTATGTAAATTTTAACCTACAACTACCGTTGATTATAACTTGTACGGTTAGGTGAATGCATGATGTTTTGATAGAAAAGTAAAACCATGCAGTATGCTTGTGCAAATATTCACTTTACCATTCAATATGCCTACTTACGGGAAGGAAGAGAGTGTTTTTTCTTTTTGTTTCAAGACCAAAAATCATACCAATCAACAGTCATGAATGTCAAATCAAAGACAAGCAAATACTTCTACAAACCAAATTATTCTTTTTGAAAGTAAATGGGAAGGGTGAGAATCTTGTTTCCTAAAAGAACAACACCAAGCACACCTATATGCCAATGCACTCTAACTTTTCAAATTTCTTAAAAACATAAGCAAACGTAACTTAAAACTACCATTTTTTTTTATTTTGATCGAGATAGTCCTATATGCATGAGAGACGAAAGATCATAAAGGTCCTGAAATCTTATGAAGCCAATCAGAAAACCTGAATCCAATGCTCAAATATGATGTCCTAATCTCAAGCAAAAATTTTCTTTTTCGAAGGGAAGAAAAAGAAGTTTACTATGCAAGCAAGAAATGAAATCTAGAAGTTAATATAATGTTCTTCTTTCAGTACATGTAACGAAAAGAGAGTTCAATGAGCACCCTAACTTTCAGAAAACAAGAAATCCTTCTTTAAACACAACCAATGAGCAAGAAGCAGATGAACAATAAAAAAGACTAAACAAATTTTTGAAATTCCACTCAAAATCAATCTTAAACCATCAAAGCAAAAAGGCACACACATCAGATTCAATAACACAAGCCTGATAACAGAATTGAAAGCAATCAAAATTCCAAATTTTTACAAAGAAAAATGAGGAAAAAGGGGTTTTGGACTAATGCCTACCTGGTACTGCGCTTTGTAGATGTTGTAAGAGCATTTCCAAAGTAGCACCGGTCCTCTCTAATTGGATACAAGTGGTGGCACCGCTTATTGTCCATTGTGTTCAGGCAGTGGCACTGCTCCTCGCACAAAGCATTGCTGTGGTTCCCTGTAGATGGCCAAAACAAAAAGAGAACAATGGATTAGATCAAAAACAGGCTAGATCAAGATGGATACTGTCGAATTGAATATGGTAACAGAGCATAAAAAACCAAAATAAATCAGATCTGAACAGATCTGGAAATTTCAAACTCAAATGTTGGAATATAATCCATCGAGATTATACGTTATTGTAAATATTAGGAATATGAAGAGACTCTTGGATGTGTGATCCCAAGAGTCATCGTAGATGTATAAATAAAGGCATTCTATGGAGAAATAATGAGAATTCAGGAGTTATTCCACCTGACATCGAATAATACAAATCAAAAAGTAGATCTGACTGTAAAGAGTTGAAGAAAATGGAGCCTAGATTCAGACAAGAGTTGCAGAATGAGGACGATCAAAACAACTGAATACAACTACTCCCCAGCGGAGTTGCCAGATTTGTTGATCAAAATATTTCACCTCCTGTGGACAGCAAAGTGTTCCGTTGGTCTGAATGGTTCAGATCCAGAACAAATAGATCACAGAGGTTGATAACTCCCCCTAGATGTTGTAGATATCTAGAATACAAGGCCTTGATAGTTCATCTGTGTACCTGCAAAAGAGTTCAACACGAAATAGATCAAAGCAACCAGAATATGATCTACTAATCTATGCTAATGACTAAGGAATCTAGCAATATATATCTGAAATCAAAACATCGACAATATATATGGGACAGAAAATCAACTTGCATTAGAAACATGAAGAAGTTTACAACCAATCCTTAGTGTTGACATGCATCTCCATGAAACCATCTCTTCATCCCCAAAAGCTCCGAATCTAGCTCTCTATGCTCTCACCAAATGATCTTGGGCCAAGAATCAGTTCAACAGCATAACAATACCTTCAATGTTCTCCTATCAACCATGGCTATGAGCTCATATATATAGGGCTATAATGGATAGAGATGGTTGAGAAATTAGTGGGTGAGGTGGCCTCTAAGATCCTAGGATGAGGGATCTCGAGCTCAACCAACCCATAGTAGTAGGGATAAGAGACATCTCGAGGCTTATCATCTAGAAGCCTCGAGAAGCTTCTCTTTTTCCCCTTTTACCTAGGGTACCACACTTCTTCTTCTTTGATAGAGAGGTTTTGGTAATAACCACCTATGGAGCAGGGGTGACAGGTGGTGGCATCTCTTGTGGACAACCGATGAAAAGCGGTGTGAACATGGGTACCGCTCCTAGATAAGGGACGATGAGCAGTGCTGGGAATTTGTATGATAGACTGATAAGAAACCATTTAGTCTTCACTCTAGAAGCTTGAATTTCAAGGCAAGTAGGTATGTCAAAGCTCTTATCACATGATGATGACAGGATTTTGGTATAACAAACATGGTATCAGAGCTTTTATGAAGAGTCACTTTCGGTTTTGATCTAGATCTGGAACCGGTGTTGCTGAAACTTTGAAAGGGTTTTTGGTTCTGGATATTGTGTGCATTTTTTGCTTTTGCAAGATATTCCATTGCGTCCAAAGCGTCGTTTTCATTTTATCGAAAAATGTTTCTGTTTGTTCCAAAAACACCCATTTCGGCAAATCTGAAGGTATAATGTTACAGTGACAGATTTGTTTTTTTTTAAATCTCTCATATCTTAATAGTTTTATTATTAGATCTTTTTTGTTTTAGTCTCGGATTGTTTCCTTCTATGACTGCATACGCTCTTTTCCATGCACCTTGCGCAATTGCGATGAATTAGAAACAGTAAGGGAAAGTTGTTTTCTTGTCTTCTTAGCTACGTATGCTCTTTGCCATGCACCTTGTGTGATCACGACAAATTAGAAACAATGAGAAAACTTGAAAACGTACACTTTCTGTGTAATCTAACCAAGAACTAACTAAGAGAAAAAAGGAAAGCACAGAGAACAAGAGAGAAGAGTAAAAAAAAGAAAAAAAAGCCCCCTTCCTCTTTCCATTTTTTTACGTACCTTTTAAACTTAGCTCACTTGGTCCAAAGAGCTTTATTCCTTAATAGGTCTTGAGTTCAAGTCTTAGTAAGCTACTTTTTAGTGCATGAAATTTATATTTTCAAGTTACTTTATTGTAAAAGTGCATCTCACATAAATAAAATAAAATAAAAAGTGAGTCACTTAAGTCTTTTAATTTATTGTCGGACTATTTAAAAGTAACATTATTGTAAAAGTGAACCTCACTTATTCTACAAAAGCGATTCACTTCTAAGCAACTTTATTGTAAAGTGATTGTCAAAGGTTGGTCTTGGGAAGAGGGGGGTTCTTTTTTTTAGTTGGTCAAGTTAATATCTACCACATCACTATTGGGGACATCTTCAACATTTTCTTTGATCAAGCATAACTTCATCATCCAAAATCAGTTTTTAGTGTCGTTTTTTTTTAAATCACATATTTTTTCAAGCTCTTTGCAACCAGATAGTTAGTTTCTATTTTTTCAGCCATTATTTTATAGTATGGCTGTTAGGATTATTAATCCTCCCTTGTCCAAATTTGGTCATATGTCTAAATCGGGAGTCATGTCTAAATCGGGAGTCCATCCAGTCTATTTATAGTCA
>LPNX010698803.1:1121600-1159291 GCA_001517045.1 Pseudotsuga menziesii
AACAAAAGCCACTGATGATGATAAGAAAATTAAATGGGAAAATATATGTGATGAAGCTCATGGATTGATTGGGATGTCAATCTCTACTGATTTGCGATTCCACATATTTGGAATTGATGAACCTGATAAAGCTTGGAAAAAGTTGGAATCTGTGTTTGGTAAACACAATGAAGTTTGGGTTCATCAACTTTAGAATGAGTTGTTTTCCTTGAATCCAAATTATTTTTCATGCATTCAATACTATTTATCTAAGTATAAAACTCTTAGACTCTTATGTGCAGAATGAAAAATTAAGAAAGAAGACAACTAATGTATTTATCATATTCTTTCAAAACTTGGAACTGCATATTCTGTTTTTGTATCTACATTCTACTACATGAAAGAATCCTTTACTGCAGCTAGCTATCAAGAGCCTAGTCTTGAATCCTTTTGTGATTCCTTAATTAGAGAGCAAGATAAGCTCATTCATCTTGGAATAATTAACAATGCAGATACATCTAGGAAAGCCTTATTGTCCCAACAAAAAGAAAAGTCCAAGCCTCCCAAGAAACAAAATTTTCATAATAATAAGCCAAACAACAAGGGTCCCAAACCCTCTCAGTCAGCTCCTTCTTTAAAAAATGACAAAGGATCCAAGCAAAAAGGAAAGAAGACTGAGCGTCATTGCAATTTTTGTGAGAAAGATAATCATGATGAATCTAAGTGTTTCAAGAAGATGGTAGCCTTGGAAGTAGCAATGAAGAAGCACCACATCAGCATAGATTCATCTTCAGAATCTAACTCTCATGGATGTGCACTTTGTGCTTCTGGTTACTCTTATATTACATATTCTTATTCTACTTCAAATGAAAGGCTTATTGATTCTGGAGCATATTATCATATGGCTAAGGATCAAGCCATATTTTCTACTATGCATGAATGTAACACCAAACAAATATTTGTTGGTGATGATAGATCTCTAAGTGTTGTAGGATCTGGAACAGTTCCAGTAGAAAATGGTCATTTCAGTGATGTACTATGTGTTCCAACAATTTCCTACAATTTGTTATCAGTCTATCAAATTACTCATTCAGGTGAAGGTAAAACTGTGACGTTTACACCTCACCAAGTTGTAATCAATGATTTTAAAAATCTTCAAAATGTCCTAGCTACTAGAACTATTGATGATATTACTAGGTTGTACAAATTTAACAACTTTGGGTCATCACATTTTCCTTCAGTTTTTGTTGCTCATAGTGATAACTTGAACAAACTTTGGCATGAGTGATTTGGTCACTTAAATTATCGCTCATTGCAACAACTATGTAAAGACAATATGGTGACTGATCTTCCAATGGTATCTTGCAAGGATGGTGTTTGTTTTGGTTGTGTACTCGAAAAACATCATCGGGATAGTTTTGACAAATGTGCCTCTTGGCATGCCTTGGTTCGTTTGGAGCTTGTGCATAGTGACTTGTGTGGTCCCCTTCCATCTACATCCTTTTCTGGTTTCAAATATTTCTTAACTTTCATTGATGACTACTCTAGACGCACTTGGGTTTACTTCCTAAAACTTAAGAGCGAAGTATTTAACATGTTCTTGGCCTACAAGGCCCTTGTTGAAAAACAATCTGGTCATCAAATTATTAAGTTAAGATCTGGAAATGGAGGAGAATATGTTAACAACAAGTTCACTACTTTCTGCACTGAATAAGGAATCCAACAATAGCACACTTTTCCATATACACCACAACAAAATGGTGTAGCTAAATAGAAGAACCACACTTTAAAAGAAATGGCTAATTGTATGATCTAATCTAAGGGACTAAGTCTTCAATATTGGGCTTAGGCCATAAATTTTGCAAATTGCATAGTTAATCGCACACCCACTAAAGTTTTACAAGGTATAACCCCAGAAGAAGCATGGAGTAAAATTAAACCAGATGTAAGTCACTTCTGTGTGTTTGGTTGTGAAGCATGGGCTCACATTCCAGATGAAAAACAGAAAACATTGCAGCCTAAAAGTGAAAAGTGCATATTTGTTGGATATTCTGAAGATGTAAAAGGTTATAGACTTCTTCAGTCCCATTCACATGATATAATCATTAGAAGAGATGTTAAATTTGATGAAAATATCTTGGCCTGCGAGCCTAACTTGGCAGGTGTGCCATCTATGGCCTGCAAGCCTGATTTAGTGATTGTGCCTTCTTCTTCTTCTTCTAACTTCCTTGATAGGTTTCCAACTCCAGTTTCTGATGATGACAGTGAGGATGAAAATCCACCTCTCCCTGCTCATGTTCCTCAAATTGCACCAGCACCAATACTTCCTCGATGGATCCGTTCAACATGTGAAGCAACTGGTGATCTTGCCGATGATGCTAGAGATCAACGGTGAACACATTCTCAGTTTCAGCAAGCCTCATCCCTTTTGGCTCAAGTTTTTGAGAATCAGAAACTTTTGCAGAAGCTTCAAGAAATATATATTGGGATGCAGCTATGGATGAAGAATATTGTTCCTTAATGGCGAATGATACTTGGGATCTTGTTCCTCTTCCAAAAGGAAGAAAACTTGTTAGATGTAAATGGGTCTGTAGAACTAAGTATGCATCAGATGAAAGTGTTGAAAGACTTAAGGCAAGGTTAGTTGCCAAAGGTTTTTCCCAAGTTGAAGGGATTGACTACAATGAAACCTTTTCCCTTGTAGCAAAAATGAACTCCATATGCCTTGTTCCTTCCCTTGCAGCCTTACATAACTAGGAAGTCCATCAAATGGATGTCAATTCTTCCTTCTTACATGGTGATTTACATGAGGAAATTTACATGGAACAACCTCCTGGATATGTTTAGAATAACTCTAGCCTTGTTTGTCTCCTTAAGAAATCCTTATATGGCCTTAAGCAAGCTCCTAGAGCTTGGTATGCCAAAATGGATAGCTTTCTCCTTGACACTGGTTTTTCTATATTCCATTCTGACCCCAATGTCTATACTAAGAAAGTAGGAAACCATCTCATCATACTTGTTCTTTATGTTGATGATCTTATCCTTACTGGTAGTGACCCTAAACTTATAACCCATGTGAAATCCAGTCTTAACCAAAATTTTGAAATGTCAAAATTAGGAAATTTGCATTATTTTCTTGGTCTCCAAGTCTTGCAAACCAAAGAAGGAATATTTCTTTCCCAATCTAAGTATGCTTATGACCTTCTTCATCACTTCCACATGGAAGATTGTAAACCAGCCCCTTCTCCCTTTCAGTCTAGAGTCAAACTTTCTACCACTTGTACTTCTCCTGAAGTAGATTCCACCTTGTATCGTCAACTTGTTGGTAGTCTTTTATACTTGATTCATTCCTATCCTGACCTTTCCTTTGTCATTGGTCATGTTTCCCATTATATGCAAACTCCTCATGAAACTCACTGGAAAGTAGCAAAAAGAATACTTCGATATATTTGAGGTACAATTCAGTTTGGGATTCATTACAGTACAAGGGGGAAACCTTTGTTTGTTGGTTTCACTGATTCAAATTGGGCCTGCGATCTTGATGATCGAAAGTCTACAGCAGGTTATGTTTTCATTCTGGGATCTAGACCTGTCACTTGGGCTTGTAAGAAACAACAAGCTCTTGCTCTTTCTTCATTAGAAGCATAATATCGATCCACAATTAATGCTAGTCAAGAAGCTTTATGGCTTCGACAGATCCTTTCAGAGTTTGGATTCGAGCAGCAGCAACCTACTCCACCTTGGTGCAACAATCAAAGTTCCATCAAGCTTGCCAAAGATCCAGTTCTACATCTGTGTAGTAAACACATTGAGCTACACATGCACTTCATCAGAAATATTATTCATGATAGTGTTATTGAAGTTCTCTATTTCCCTATAGATTATCAAGTTGTAGACATCTTTACCAAATCTCTTACAGAATCGAAGTTTCTAAACTTCGGTCTATGTTAGGAGGTTAGGAATGTGTCCTTAAGGGGGGATAGGCTCTAATTCCTCCTTCCTTCTCCTAATAGTGTCACTTTTGTAAATCCTTCAATCCTATCCCAAGTTGTTCTTAAGGGGGGATGTTAGGATATCTAGACACTTGGGAGTTAGTTAAGATCAACTTGTGTAATATATCCATTAGGTAAAAGTCTGTTTCTTTAGTATGCATTAGTATGCATTTGTAAATATTCTAATCTGACGGTCACGATATGTTCTAGACATAGAGTGATCCAATGGTTCAACTTCTCTTAGATCATACCTACCATTGATCCATGGCTTAACACCTGATTGCTCTATGATCTCTATTTAAAGAGCATAGAGGGTCCTTGGCTAGTTGATCGATTATGAGAAGCTCATGTAACTTTATTTCTTTTGCATAATAAATTGCTCCAAGTAGCTATTTGGCTGGGGCCATGGACTATTTCCCTCTCGAGGGTTTTAACCACATGACAAACATTGGTGTGTTGATCTGTGATCTATTTGTGTGAAGCGGTTGCTGAAGGTGTCCGATATTTTGGGAGTACCCTATGTACCCGAACAATTATTTAATCAAGAAATCCTTCCATCTTTCTTTTCTACAACCTCTTCATAGTTGGAAGGTTCCTTATCAATGATGTCATAGATTAGGGCCACATATTTGTTGTAAGGATTTTCCCTTTTTTCTCTCTCTCTCTATGCATTTCTTCTCAAGAACCATACTTTTTTGCCTCTTGTATGAGATCCCGTTCCCATATTGGTTTCCTCTTATGGGAGTCCTTATCGTGAAGTGTCTCTATAGGCTCTTGTGGCTCTACCATGTTATGATCTTCATGGTATTCTAGAATTGATTCTACAATTTCCATATCTCAGACTCTTGTTCCTTTAGTATCCTTGACCTCTTCAATAGGAAACCTTCTAGATCTAGAGTATTCTGAGTCCTCGTCAAAGGTTACATCTCTACTTATGTCTATCTTCTTTGATCCTGGGAAGTATATTTGGTAGGCCTTTGATGTATAATTGTATCCTATGAATATACCCTTCCTCCCATAAGGGTCGAGCTTCATGCTTTTCTCCTTTGGGACATGTATGTATACCGAGCAACTAAATATTCTAACATGGTTGAATTCTGGTTTCTCCCATGAGAAAGCTTCTTCGAGAGTCTTGTTGTCAAGTAATCGATGAGGAATATGTTTCTATACATGTTTTAAGGGAAAGTGTTCCTATGACTGGGGTCAAGTGCACCAACGTACTAGGGGTATAAAGACTGACATATAACACTTTTTCAAGCATCAATATAAACAAGGTTCAATGGTTAGAAGGGTTCATACCTTACATACTGAAGGTTAATCCAAGATTCTCTATCCCTCCTCTTTCTCTCCAATCCAAGAGAGCTTTAAAACAAAATTTACACCTTCCTCAAACTAATTTGACCACCTGTAAGGAGATGATATTCAATACAATCTGAAACCCTAATCTGAGAAGAATCAAAATGTAATCATAAACATAGATACAAAATCCATCATACACTGATTTGGAAAGGTAAGAACATCAAATATTTATTAATGAATGGAAGAAATACAAATTATACCTTCTCCTCATGAAAGGCACCTCATGAAACATTTTATATGGATCTCTTGCTTCTCTTCTCCAAGAATATAAGCCTCCAAGCTCTGCAACAAAGGGAGATGATAGCTAGGGAAAAGGTAGGGGGGATGAGAGTGTAACACCCCGGTTATGACCTCGTTTTCATTTAAATAAATGATGTAAATAATCAGGGTGTGGAGCTCAAGGAAAAATCCCCACCATTGATTTAGTAATTATGTTTCGACGATTAATGTTGGGCCGATGGTATTTTATGCTAGCTAAACATTAAAAGTAGGACATCATGTTAAATTTGCAATTTTAATTAAAAACCTACAACCAGCTATGTCAACACAACAAAATGAGATGGGGGCATGATTTTTCCTAAGGATAAGTGGGGGAATTGGAAGAGTGGGCAGAAATTTGAAATGGGCAGAGAGCACCACTTCGGGAAAAACTTTTTTTTTAATTTTCTTGGGCAAGAAAACACCAAAAACGTCTGTCTTTCCCTCATGCAGGGGCATTTCACCTTTCCCTCATATTTTGGATGGGCAGGGGGGTTTGGATCCCAATATTCCTTCACACTGCATGCAATAAAAACCATGGGGGAGTCTTGACCCTTCATGATTTTTGGTTTTCCTATTCAGGATTGTTCTCTCTCACGTTTTCCTATCTGTTAGTTTTTTTTCTTGAAGGTGAATGACCAGAATCCAATTTTTGTTTTTGGATTGAATGACCAGGAAACGATTTATTTTTTGTAATTGTCGCAGTCAGTCTAGCTCAGGAAATGCTCAGAAATTCGTATTTGATGTGTGTGTGGGAATTGCCTTGGTTCTATTACATTTTGTTAATCCCATAACTGAGATCGCTATGTATATATCCTCATTTGGCATCTGAACTAATTTGGGGAATGGAAATGGAGTCTAGAATTTCTTGATAAACCTAGTGTGTGAAGGCATTTCACAGACCAATCTAGAGGGATAGTTTTCTTCTTTGTATACCCTGATAGAACCGGAAGGGAAGGCATGGCTTAAGGGACTGTGTAATAGAGAAGGGGATGCTTCCTTGTGTTGGGTGTGTAAATGTTTAGAATTCAGGCTAGATCCAGTGTGGGTGTTCATAGCTCTAGATTGAGCTCACTAGCTTAGCATTCAGTCTTTCCACCTCCTTGGAAGCCTGATAAACCCAACTGGAAGGATGGATTGGATGGTAGCCTGATAAACCCATTTGTTGGCTTGGATGTGTCTCATGTGAATTTGGATAAGTGTAAACTATTGTTTATATAATCCTGATAAACCCAACTGGAAGGATGGCTTGACTGGTAGCCTGATAAACACATCTATTGGCTTGGTTGTGACTGATAGAAACTTTGGCTATGTGTAAATCACATCCTACGTAAGTCTGTTAACCCAACTATGTTGGCTTGACTGAGTTTTTATTGTATCGTTGGCTATGGGGGAAGCCTGCTAGTGTTCCTTATTCCTTGGGGAAATCATCCCCAACTCGGGGGTGGTAGTGTTGCTGAGATATTAAAGAGAAAACTGGCCTATGATTGGGTGGAACGTTGCAATGACATAGCTAGTTGCGGGACAAGATTATTTCAAGATTAGTATTCTCTTATATTTTATTTTCCGCAACTATAATTGTTTTATGAATTACTATGAACATGTTGAATGCTTGAATGAATGATTTTGCTTTCGTTGTATGTTAGTAAACTATGCGTCTGTGTATCTTTAGGTTCAATGCATTTTTATCATGTGTATGTTCATGGAATTTAAGTTTCCTGGATTAGATAGCATGATGGTCACGTTCTCTCTCGAGTAGATGGGTGGGGACATGACAGTGTGGTATTAGAGCTCAAGGTTGCAGCTTTGGCCCTTAATGGGACATGAAGAACCAGCCTCTGTGTTTAGTACGAAGAAGAGGCAGGAAGAAAAATCCTAAATTTTTCTAAGTGTTGAACATTCTTCTTTTTGTGTAGCGGCTGAGAAAGCCAAAGATGAGCAGTAGTGGCAGCTGGGGTGGCTGAAGATGAGCCGCAGTGGCGACAGATAGCGAAAGTTTGAGCTGCAGCGACGACGGACATAGGAAGTTTGGGCCACAGTGACAGTGGAGAGAGGAAGTTTGAGCATCAGCGGCAGCGAAGAGAGGAATTTTGAGCCACAGCGGTGATGGAGAAAGGAATTTTGAGCCAATTTGACGATTGAATTGTCTGGTTTTCACTGACACAGTGGGTGGGGCCACTTGAAATTTTTGCTGACAACGGAGGGAAATTTTTTTTTTCCAACACAGAGGAAAATGCCAAATTTTTTTTGTTTAAGTGTCGATTGTTGTCGGCTCAGTAGAGGCGAATCAAGTCGATGCATGGTGGCAGAAAGTTGAATATCGAACTGATGCGTGGTGGCAAAAAGTTGAATATCGAGCCGATGAGAAGTGGTAGAAAGTTGAAGATTGATCCGATGCGCAATGGTGACAAGTTGAATATCGAGCCGATGCGCAGCGGCGACAAGATGAAGATGGAGCTGATGAAGTGGTGGATGAAAGATTAATATGGAGCCACAATGATGAATGAAAGATGAAGATGGAGCCACAATGGTAGATAAAAGATGAATATGGAGCCATAATGACAGAGGAATTGATCGAGAGAAAGATTAAAATTCTTCCATAACGGCAGATGAAAGAGGAAGATGGAGCCGACGAGCGGTGGAAGAAAGAGGAAAATGGAACCGATGCATGGTGGCGGATTGAAGATGAAAACTTTTCTGATGTGGTGGGTGGAAGTTGAGATTGGAACTACAATGGCAGAAGGCTTGGCCGGATGAAACTCAGAAATTGTTTTCACTATAGCGGAAGGCCCGCAATGGGTGCAAGTCTAAAATGATTCTGACATGGGGGGGTGAGAGTCGAAGATCTTTCTGACACAGCGGTGGGTAAGAGTCAAGGATCTTTCTGACACAGCGGTAGGAAAAAGTCGAAAATATTTTCGATGTAGTGGAAGGAGACATCGTAAGGAAAATGAAATTTCCACCAAAAAAAAGGATTTTTAGCAGGTTTTTCAGTAAGATCTGCAGGGCTAGAAAAAAATGGAAAATAACAGTGTGGTATAAGTGATTTTGGTTTTGATTAAATCTAATAGTTTTCTTATCTAACAAAGTTTTGTTGCAGAATTACAGTCAACTTCAGAAAGGGCAGTGCGATTCTGAATAGTTGGTTCGGCCATGAGGACAGGCAATATGGATGATTATGCACAGAACCCCAATGAGTACGAGGAAGATGCTATAGGAAAAAATGTATGAATTGGAAATGCTGAGATAGAGTCTGATGGAAGAAGATTGCAAGAGACTCCCCCAGATTTTGCAGCCACCATGAGAATCCTGATGGTGGAGATGCAAAGTTACAAGGAAGATAATGAAATATTGGTTAAGGCTCAGGTGGAGCAGAATCAACTGAATGTAGCCATGCTGCAAAGTTTGACATATATTCAAAGAAAGATGAAATTTGAGGACCAGATAGTAAAGCCAGAAGGGAGTAAGAACACTGCTAGAAGAAGAAAGAGATCACCTAGTGAGTCATCTGACTTTGAAGGGCCCACTAGCGATTCAAGGTCTTCTTCTCATGAAAATCAAAGAAAGAGGTGGTACCTAAACCACTCATGAGATGAATTCAGGAATGAAAAGCCATCTACCTTCAATGGTTAGGTAAAGACTGGTCAAGAAGCTAAATCTTGGCTTCTAGGAATAAGAAAATACTTCCAAGTCCAAGATTATTCTAGAAATATGAAGGCTAGAGTAGCCATTTTCAATTTGACGGGAAGAGCATCCATATGGTGGGAGAATTTCAGAAAAGTAAAGAAGATCATTGAAAGGAAGATTGAGTGGAAGAAGTTCCAGAAGTGTTTCAAGTAGAAGTATCTCTCTAATAGGTACTATGATGACAAGATTAAGAATTTCCTTGAGCTGAGATTTGGACAGCAGAACATGGAGGAATATGCAAACAAGTTCTTGGAACTTATGAGGTATGTCAAGTATATTAAAGATGAGAAGGTAAAAATCCAATGCTTTCTGAGTGGAATGCCTCAGTCCTACAAAGACCAAATTGAGTTCCATGAACCTAGAACTTTGGAAGAGGTGATAAGAAAAGCTAAGTATTGCTACGAGCAAATAAAGAGAAAACCTGACTACCAGAAGGCATGGAAGAACAAGACCAATGAGAAGTAAGATCAAAGGAATAAAGTTTTCAAACCTTATAACTTCAAGAATTAGCAGAAGCTACCATCCCAAGTTGAGAAGCAACCAACTAGAGTGGTGGGAGAAGATCCAAGAGATCCATAGCAGAAAAAAGCACCACTCCAATGTTGGAAATGTGGAGGACTCCACATGCACAAGTACTATCCACTCGATAATGAGAATGCAAGCCAACATACAATATTCAAGAGGAAGGAATAGTGGGACAAGTAATAAGGGCCATAGCTAGAATTTATGCAGTACTAGAAGACCTCCAAGAAGATCACCAGTCAACGGTGGTTAAAGTTACAAGTAAGATTGTTGAGCAATCAATTTATATTTTGATTGATCCTGGTTCTACTCACAGCTATATTGCTCCTAGAGTAGTGGAGGTTTGTGCTCTTAGGAACGTAGAGAATAGAAAGTCATGGTTATTTCAGCTATCCACTAGAAATAAGAGGAAATTTAATGAAGTGGTGGAGAAATGTCCATTGGTGATGAATGGATTGGTCACTTGCATAGATATGAATGTTCTACTACTTGGTTCATATGATGTTCTCATTGGAATGGACTGGTTAGAAGCTCACAGAGTGAATATTGACTATTATAACAAGAATTTTGAATGCATGGATGAAGAAGGGAACCCAGTAGTTGTAAGAGGCATTCCAAAGGTAATCTCCATGAGGAGGAAACAGAGAATGAAACTCCCAAGTTGGAAGACTATCACGTGTTGCAAGGCTTCAGGGATGTTTTTCCTGATGAGATTCCAAGGCTTCCTCCAAAGAGAGACATATATTTTACAATTGAACTTGTTCCAGAAGCAGCACCAGTGTCAAGGGAACCCTATCGAATGAGTACACCAGAAATGCTAGAGCTGAAGATGCAGCTGCAAGAATTGTTGGAGAAAAAGTATATCAGGCCAAGTGTGTCTCCTTATGGAGCACCAGTTTGGTTCGTAAAGAAGAAAGATGGTACACTCAAATTGTGTATTGATTACAGGCATCTAAACAAAGTTACAGTGAAGAACAAATATCCCTTGCCAAAAATTGATGACCTCTTTGATCAAATGAAAGGAGCAAAGGTATTTTCCAATATTGACTTGAGGTCTGGTTACCATCAGGTGATAATCAAGGATGAAGACATTCATTAGACAACCTTCAAAACAAGGTATGGATATTATGAGTTTGTAGTGGTACCACTTGATATCACAAATGCACTAGCAACATTTATGTGCCTTATGAATAGTGTCTTCAGCAAGTATTTGGACAAATTTGTTCTTGTTTTCCTTGATGACATTCTTGTTTATTCTAAGAATGAAGAAGAGCATGAAGAACATTTGAGACTAATATTGCAATTTCTCAGAGAACATTAGTTGAATGCAAAGATGAGCAAGTGTGACTTCTATAAGGATAGAATTTAGTACTTGGGTCACATTATTTTAGAAGAGGGTGTATCCATGACAGAGGTAAGATCTTGTATGGGGCTTGCAGGATAATACATGAGATTCATTGAAGGATTCTCCAAGGTTGCGCATGCTATCACTTCCTTGCAAAGGAAGGGTATAAAATTCAAATGGACCTCGAAGTGTGAAGAAAGTTTTCAGCAATTAAAGTATCTTCTCACCAGTGCACCGGTCTTAAAAGTTGCAGACCTAGAGAAGGATTTTATGATGTGTACAGATGCATGTGGCCAAAGGCTTGGAATATTCCTTATGCAAGACAACCACGTGATATGTTATGAATCCAGGTAGTTGAAGGATCATGAAAATAACTATGCCACACATAATCTAGAACTTGTAGCCATAGTACATGCTCTCAAGATGTCGAGGCATTACTTGATTGGTAGAAGATTTGAGCTAAGGATAGACCATTGTGGTTTGAAGTATTTGTTTGATCAACCTACTATGGATGCTAGGAAAGCGAGATGGTTGGAGTTTTTATCTGAGTTTGATTTTGAAATCAAGAACATAAAGGGAAAAGAGAATAAGGTAGTTGATGCACTCAACATGAAGGTGCATGAAATGCATGTGGCATTCATAGTATTTTCCAATCAAATTTGAGGCAACAGGTTGCTAATCATGTTGCCAAAGATGAATTGTATGCACAAGTCAAGTACAAGTTGCAACAACAAATCCTTGAAAAGAAGTATGAGGGATATAAATTGGAAGAAGATGGACTTCTTAACTATAAGAAAGGAATTTATATTCCAAATGTAGAATATTTTAGGAGGGTTGTTATGGATGAGATCCATCAAGCTCCATATTCTGGTCACCTAGGATATCAAAAGACGATTGCTACAGCTAGAAAGCAGTACTTTTGGCCAAGAATGAAAAAGGACATGTCTAAATATATTTCAAGATGCATGAAATGTCAGCAAGTGAAGGTTGAACATCAACACCCATCAGGTTTGTTGCAGTATTTGTCGGTTCCAGAATGGAAATGGGAAGTTATTTCTGTAACACCCCGGTTTTGACCCTGTTTGCATTTAAATAAAATGATGTAAATAATCATGGTGTGGAGCTAGGAAAAAGACCCACAATCGATTTAGTATTTATGTTTTGGCAATTAAGGTGTGGCCGATGGTATTTTTTTATGCTAGCTAAACATTAACAACTGAACATTATGTTAAAATTGCAATTTTTAATTAAAACCCACAACCGACTATGTCAACGCAACTAAATGAGACGGGGGCATGATTTTTCCTAGGGATGAGGGCGTGGGGGATTGGAAGACTGGGGAAATTCGAATTGAGAAGAGCCCTACTTTGGAAAAAACGTTTTTTGAATTTCTTGGTCAAGAAAACACCAAAAACAGGCACCTTTCCCTCATGCGGCAATGTTTCATCTTCCCTCACGAATTGGAATGAACAAAACATTTTTGGAAAACCAATTTCGGCATTCATGTAGGATCCAGCAAGAAAAAGTGATTCTGAGTCTGAACCTTTTTGGAATTTCCCCTATCCGGCTATTTGAATCCTTCACGTTTTGGTTTTTGTGTTATGATTTTTCCCCTATTCGGCAATTTTTGGTTCTCACTCACGTTTTCCCCTGTCCGTTAGTTGTTTTCCTGAATGCGATTGCCCTTGATCTGATTTTTTGTCTTTGAATTGAAATATCGGCAACGTTTTCATTTTGGCATTTGTGGCAGCCATCGATCTGGCACCAACAATGTTCATAAATTGGTGAATTTTTGTGTGTGTATGTAATCCCTAACATCTGCCACGTTTGATAAATCCTAGGATTGAGATCCCTATGTGTGCATCCACATTTGGCATTTGAATTGATTGAAGGAATGGAAATACAGTCTAGACTTGCTTGATAAACCTAGTGTGTGGAAGAACCTCACAAACCAAACTAGAAGGCTGGTGTTTTTCTTTGCATGCCCTGAATAGCACTAGAAGGGAAGGCATGGCATGAGGGACTGTGTACCAGAGAAGAGAATGCTTCCTTGTGTTGGGCGTGTAATTTTTTAGAAATCAGGCTAGATCCAGTGTGGGTGTTCATAGCTCTGGGGTTGATCTCACTAGCTTAACAGTCAGTCTTTCCACCTCCTTGATAGCCTGATAAACCCAAATGGAAGAATGGCTTGGCCGGTAGCTTGATAAACCCATCGGTTGGCTTGGTTGTGTCTCATGTGAATTTGGATAAGTGTAAACCATTTCCTGTGTAAGTTTGATAAACCCAACTGTGTTGGCTTTACTGAATTTTAATTGTATCCTTGGCTATGGGTGAAGTATGCTAGTGTTCCTTATTCCTTGGGGAAGATCATGCTCAGCTCGGGGGTGGCAGTGTTGCTGAGAGATTAAAGAGCACACTAGCCTATGGTTGGGTGGAATGTTGTAGTGACATAGATGGTTGCAGGATGAGATTCTTTCAAAGATAAGTATTCTTTTGTATTTAAGTTTTGCAACTGTACTTCCTTATGAATTATTATGAAATTGTCATGAACATGTTGAATGCATGAATGTGTTGAATGAATGATTTGCTTCCACTGTATATATCACGTACATTCTATTATGCACATGTTTATACTTATGAATGTTTTATTTATATGCTTAAGTTCAATGCATTTTTATGTATATGCATTATGTTCATGAAGCTTAGATTTCCTAGGTTGTTAGATGTTAGTCACGTCCTCTCCATCGAGTAAGAATTGGGGATGTGACAATTTCCATGGATTTTATTACATGATTGCCAATGGCTTGGAGACAACATGATTCCATCATGGTTTTGGTGGACAAGTTGACAAAGGAACACATTTTATACCAGTTAAGTCTATGCATAAGATTGATGACATTGCAAAGATATTCATGAAGGATATTTTCAAACTGCATGGATTTCCTAAGGAAATAGTCTCTGACAGAGATGTCAAGTTCACTTCCAATTTTTAGAAGGGGTTGTTTGCATATTTGGATACAAAGTTGAATTTCAGCACTACCTACCATCCTCAGACTCATGGATAGGCCAAGAGAGTTAGCCAAGTGTTGGAAGACATGCTTCACATGTATGTGATGGACAAACCATCCATGTGGGAAGACTATTTACACCTGGTGGATTTTGCTTATAATAATGGACAGCAAGCGTCCTTGGGGATGAGTCCATATGAATATTTGTATGGAAGAAGGTGTAGGACACCAGTGACTTGGGATAATCTAGTGAACATGGTTATGCTTGGTCCATAATTTCTCAAGGAGATGGAGTAGGAGGTTGTAAATATCAAGTATAATATGAAAGCATCCCAGGACAAAAAGAAAAGCTATGCAGATAAGCATAGGGTGAACAGAGAGTTCAGTTTTGGGGATCATGTCTACCTCAGAGTGAGGGAACAAAAGTGTTCCTTGAAGCTTGGATGTTGTGCCAAGTTGTAACCTAGATACTATGGGTCAATTGAAGTGCTTGAAAGAATAGGGCCAGTTGCATATAAAATTGCGTTTCCTGCTAGCACTAGAGCTCATAATGTTTTTTCATGTTTCTTTGCTTAAGAAATGTGTACATGATCCTAACCATGTAATAAATTGGGATGTGATTCAAGTGGAACCAAAGGGAGAGTTGCAAATCAATCCTATGCACATCCTCACTAGGAATATCACAATGCTCCGAAACCGAGCAATATGACAGGTAAAGATGCAATGGGAGTACTATGGTCCTGAAGAAGCCACATGGGAGTTGGAGGATGCCATGCAACTGGCACATCCATTTTTGTTCAATTCTGCAGATTGCTGAGGGTAGTACCAGCAAAGCATTTTTGTTCAATATTGTAAAGCACTGAGGACAGTGCTGTTGAAGGGGGAGGGGAATGTAACACTCAGGTTTTGACCCCGTTTGCATTGAAATAATTGATGCAAATAATCATGGTGTGGAGCTCAAGGAAAAATACCCACCATTGATTTAGTAATTATGTTTCGATGATTAAGGTTGGGACGATGGTATTGTATGCTAGCTGAACATTAAAAGTTGGACATCATGTTAATTTTGCAATTTTAATTAAAAACCTACAGCTAGCTTTGTCAACGCAACAAAATGACATGGGGGCATGATTTTTCCTAAGGATAAGGGGGGGAATTGGAAGAGTGGGCAGAAATTTGAAATGGGCAGAGCACCACTTTGGGAAAAACATTTTTTAAATTTTCTTGGGCAAGAAAACACCAAAACCATTTGCCTTTCCCTCATGCAAGGGCATTTCAAATTCCCCTCACATTTTGGACAGGGGGGGTGGCACGGGGGGACCTTTTTTGGATCCCAATATTCCTTCACACAGCACACAAGAAAAACCACAAGGGAGCCTTGGCCCTTCATGATTTTTGGTTTTCCTGTTTGAAATTGTTCTCTCTCACGTTTTCCTATCTTTTAGTTTTTTTCCTGAAGGTGAATGACCAGCATCCGATTTGTGTTTTTGGATTGAATGACCAGAAAATGATTTCATTTTGGTAATTGCAGCAGTTGGTCTGGATTAGGCAATGATCAGAAATTTGTAATTGTTGTGTGTGTGTGAATTTCCTTGGCTTCTGTTATGTTTTGTTAATCCTAGAACTGAGATCAGTGTATACATCCTCATTTGGCATGTAAACTAATTTGGGGAATGGAAATGGAGTATGGAATTTCTTTATAAACCTAGTGTGTGAAGGAACCTCACAGACCAATCTAGAGGGTTGGTTTTCTTCTTTGTATACCATGAATAGCATTGGAAGAGAAGGCATGGCCTGAGGGACTATGTAGCAGAGAAGGTGATGCTTCCTTGTGTTGGGTGTGTAAATGTTTATAAGTTGGAATAGATCCGGTGTGGGTGTTCATAGCTCTAGATTTATCTCACTAGCTTAGCAGTCAGTCTTTCCACCTCCTTGGCATCCTGATAAACCCAAATGGAAGGATGGTTTGGCTGGTAGCTTGATAAACCCATCTGTTGGCTTGGCTATGTCTCATATGAATTTGGCTAAGTGTAAGCCACTGTCTTTGTAAGCTTCTCTTCGCACCTAAAGGCTCATTTGACTACTCTTTCTCTACATGAGACTCATCCTTTTGCTTCCCTTTATCGTTTTCTACCTTAGGTCCTCCTGCAACAAGTTCCTGATCTTTGGAAGATCGAATGATCCCCATTTGTATCACTTGTCATTATCCTGAGTGAGAGATTCAATGAAGGAGTTAAGAGTAGGAATCCTCCAATTTGGAGTAGTGAGCTTCACTGAATGAAATGTTGATACAAATATTGAGTAGTCTGCACCAATTTTTGAGAGAATGGAAAGGATGAATTGATCATCCTCCTTCTCAACCTTGCACAACTTCAATTGGAACACTAGATTCTTGAATTTGGTAAGAATTCAGTTAGTGTTTCAAAATTGGCTAGATGAAGAGAAATCAGCTCATTCTCTAGCTGATAGATCCTCAGGTCATCCTTCTTGTCAAATAAATAATAGAGCTTATCCCAAACCTTCTTGGGAGTATTCAATCCCGAGATATTGAGAGACATAAGCATCCATATGATTCATCAAGCCTATTCAAGTACTTTTCTTTGTCAACATAATGAATTGGCTCTGCCTCTATTGCCATTGTGATTCTGAAGAGTCTTTTGGAGCATAGCTACATATCCATGTCCTCCTTCCACTGGTGGTGGTTGAAGGGAGTGAGAAGCTCAATTGGAGGAGCCATTTAGAATGCAAAGAAGAGGACTGAGTTGCTGTAGCGAATGCGGTGAAGGAGACTAAGCTACTTGTAGTGAATGCAGTGAAGAAGGCTGATAAACCTATAAATCACACAATCAAACAGATAAAGTAAGGTCGACAGTCTACACTTTTGTAATTTCCTCCACACCCAGCTTAATTAATCAAGCAAGCTTGATCAATAATTCCTTTGCTTGGGATATCAAGTGGTAAATTCTTCGCTTCTGGTGCAGTACTAGAAGGAGAATATTTGCTCAAAAAGTTTTTTTGATCCAAGTATGAATATGTAGTAGGAGAAGTGCCTTGTCCTACCGAGGCTCTGATACCATATTAAATTGAGCACATAAATCTGTGAACCAACACACAACTCACAAGATATATCATGCAATTTTACTCAGAAATTGAAGAATGAAATAGTGCAAAAATGGCTTGCAACTCTGAATGATTTCATTAATCAAAAGTAATTAGATATTTAATTACAATCAAGTACAATGGATAAATATCCTCATGCAATTCAAATCCATGTGAGGAAATTCCAATTGGTTGGACTCTACTTGACTTAATGGTTAACTAACCTTGTCTAAATCATTATCAGAGTTCAAAATCCAAACTCAAGTGTATTTTTTTATTGTTAACTAGTCTAACTGATTGAGTTAGGTGAGTAAATGTGCCTCAACTGCATGCAACCGTGAAATCCTAGCACTAACCGAGTAGAACTGAATGTAGGGGACTAGAACTGAATGTAACCGACTCCTAACTGAGCTTGACTAGTCACCAACTGAACTCAACTAATGGAGGTTGGTATCGACACTCTCAATGGCTCTTAATTTGTAGGGATTGATCTAGGAGGCTCCTAAACTAATGCATGCAAGTGCAATCAATGGAAGTTGGCCTCAATTAGTGTTCCCCACACTTTAGTAACTGGTACATGTGCCCCAATTAGGCTAAGTGGACCCAATGGTGCTAGTGACTAAAAATATACTCAAAGGACTCCCGATTTAGACATGAGTCTTGATTTAGACATAAATGACCAAATTGGAGAAGGGAGGATTATAATACTAACATGTCTTATCTCAGAAGACCCCGAAGGGTGATGACTGAGTAGAGGAGGAGGGGCTAAATAAGAATGTTAATTTCCATCTTTTAATAATGAAATACAGAATTTAAAATTACGGAAACTAACTTAGAAACAGATAGATTGCATGTAACAGTCAACCAGTGGCGAATGGGTCATTCAAACAGGCAAAACAAATTAAAAATGGGCAAAAAATGACAAGTTGTTGGAGAGTGGAGACTAAGTCGTGTAAACAGGCCACACAGTAGCGACTGGGTTGCTTCTGCTGCAAAAAAAAGTCATGACTGTACCCTAGGGAGAAATTCATGCCTTTCATAGCTGAGTCGTGACCTGGGTCATGGGTTTCGACTTGAAAGCAGTAATTGGGTCGCGCTTTTCAATCCAAAGCAGTAACTAGGGCCGAAATAGAAAAAATTTAAAAAACTGAGCTAGCAGTGGCTGACAGGGATAGGAACTGGTGTCGTACAAACTCGGATTGGCCTTGTGGGGGTTCAACCTGGGATGGCTATGGAGAAAACACCAAAACTACCTACAAAACAAGGGATCCTATGGGATCAATCAATATGGTCACCAAAACTGTAGTCAGGGTTTTCACCCTAGCTATGTACAAAAGAACCTCCCTTCCATCAAAGGGATAGAAGGGTAGAGTTCAAATGGAAACAAAAGCGACAATAAACAAAGAACATTAGTAACAATAAACATATAATGACAACTATGCTAAAACTTAAAATAAAAGCAAGAAAATTACACCCTTCTTTTGAAATAGGCCACCATTCCCTGATCTTTGGAAATGGGTTGCCTCTCCATAGGCTGAAAGGTATGGAGGATGCCTCAACATATAGGATGGGGAATGGCATGGCTATCAAATGATGGTTATATTGTGTGAGTATTTTGAGAAGAGTGGGTTCTAAATGTACTCACTTATTTGAATAATGAAAATGGCATAAGAATCTTATTGATGGGGACCTCCACCCTATTTCTATAACCTTTTTTTTGGCCTTATCTTTCTTTTAGGGTTTTCAACCCCCTTTTCTATGTTTTAGCTCTTTTTGGGGTCTTTAACCCCTTTTATGGGTTTTTAGGCCATTTTTAAAGTTTTTTGAGCTTTTTGAGAGATAATAAGGTTAAACCATAGGTGTGGAGGTCAAAAATAAGGGGAAAATGATAGGGAAATGATTTATGTATATAGTTTAGGCTATGTAGATCTATTTGAACAACTTTTTTTCCTTAACACATCATGCGACACAAACAGGTAAAAGTCGTCACGGAAGGAGAAGTATTATTTTGGGCTATAATAGTACATACACAATCATTCTTGTTGCCTCCACCCAAAGGTGCATTGGAATATATCAGTCATGAAGGATTTCTTTCGCTACTTCCATTATGGTATGGTTATTTCATTACACATCACCATTATACTAAGGATTGTATGAATTTATCAACTCCCTCTCAATCCCAAACTCTGTACAAAGTTCCTTGAATTATTCCGAGGTGAACTCTCTACCATTATTTAACTGCATAGTGTTAATCTTCCTTTTAGTTTGGTTCTCAACCAAGGATTTGTATTCTCTAAACTTATGAAATACTTAATTTTTCCCTTTAAATAAATATATCCAAGTATTACATGAGAATTCATCTATAAAGGAAACATAGTACACATACATGTTTAATGAGATAGAAGACTATGGGTTTACATACATCTGAGTGTACTATCTCTATTATTCCTTTAGATTTACTTTCACTACTGGGTAATGTCTTCTTTTCATTCTTCCCTTGTGCACATCCTTGTCAAATTCCTTCATGCTTTTTTTGGATTTTTGGAAGTCCTATGCTTTGCTTGCAAACGGTAGAGCTCTGCAGGCCACATGTGCAATCCTTTGGTGCCATAGTTCACTTGGTTCTATTCACTCATGAACCAATGCTTTTTTAGGCTATCCCTTTATCTTGTACAAGCATGCGTCTTGTTCTCCAATCATTTTTGCATCATCAAAATTATTTCCTTTATTCCACATTAGAACTTTGCCATAGACAAATGCTACTCTCATTTTCTTTCCATCTAGTGCATAGATGGAGAGGATATTCTTCTTTAATCCTGGAACATATAGCACATCCTCATCTTTAAGTATTTCTCATAACCTAGCTTGTATGAAGCTTCTCCACTCCCTTTTATGGGGTATTGATAATCATCCCCAAGTTTCACCTTGTGAGGTGACTCATTCTTAGACATGTTAACAAATGATTATTTTTATCCAGTCATGTGCTTAGATGCACCACTATTGACAAGCCAATCATTGCTTTCATGTGAGATAATGCACGCAAGTGTTGAGATTAGCACATACTCTTCATCTAAATCATCCTTCTCTCTTCTAAATATTTTGTTTATATGTTCATCATCTTCGATGGTATGAACATGATGTTTCTTCCTTCTGTTGTGATAGTCTCTTGTAAGGTGTCCATTTTCAACACAAGTATAACATCAAATGTTACAAGGATATTTTCTGAACTTATTTTGTTTCTTATCCTTCCTCTTCTTGTGATGGCAGTTCTCCTTCTTCTCCTTCTTCTTGAATTTCTTCCTGGTGTGAACACTGAGAGCTTCATAAGGAATTACCAAGCCTAAAATGTATCCTAAATAAGAAAGAGGTAGAGAGAGATAGGCAAAAATGAGAGAGAAAAAGTGAATATTATGGATTTTGTCATAACGTTTGATCCCAAATTCATATTGGGGCACTCTTGGTACTGATGCAAAGGACTCATCAAGGGCTACAAATTTCATGTTTTGACCTTCATGATATTCCTCATGGTTTGGTCGATGAGTCCATTTTTGTAAATATGGGCATGAGGAATCTTGAAAAGCATATTTTCAAAGATTCTTTATGAAAAGGATGTTTTAAAGAATATTCTCAAAGATGATTTTCATTAAGCATATTTGAAAAGATGCTTTTCAAGATTCCTAATGCCCGTATTTACAAAAATTTAGGCCCCATCCAAACCGTGAGGAATATCATGAAGCTCAAAACAAAAAGTTTTAGTCGTCGAAGAGACATTTCCAATGGTACCGAGAGCATCCCAATATGGCTTAAATATAAAAAATTATCTCAAAAATACCGTAATATTCTCTTTTTATCATTTTTGCTTATCTCTCTCTACCTTTTTCTTATTTAGGATACATTGTAGACGAGGGTAAAACGTTATGTTGATCTTCAGTTGCTCCCATATTTTCTTCTCTTGTTATGAGCTAAGCTTCTTCTTGTGTGCATTCTTCTTAGAGTTGGCTGAAAGAGATCAATTTCCTTCTTGCACACATTCCTTGAATGAATGAATCCCATGATATTGGGATGCCATTCAAGGTATTCATCACAATCTCTCCTTCTTCTATATTTTCTTCAACTGCTTCAAGTTGTTCCTTGATTTGAGAAACCATTGTGAAGTAGGAATATATATTCTATGAGTTATGTATGTTCATATTCTTTAGCTAGTTCGTCAATGCCATCTTCCGGTTGATGTTATTCCCTTTGAAAATATTTTTCAAAGAATCAAATACTCTTCAATATCTTGAATGATGAAACATGGGGAATGAGGTGATCCTTAATATAATATGCAATTATTCTCTTGGTTTTAACCAATTTCTTCTTATGAATATCCATAGCCTCATATCCCTCTGGTTATGGAATGTGTCCACAAATGTATTGATCCAAATCATTTTCTTCAAGGATCGGGGAGATTCTGTACTTCCATGCTCAAAATTTATCAGCCCCTCCAAGATTGTCCTCAAGATGAGTATGGTGAATCATCTTTTCAAATAAGAACATCAAATCCAACCTGGTTTCAGAGCTAGGTGACCCAGGGTTTGTCAAATAAACTCTAATTTTCCAAACATGGAGTTTGGGAATTCTATTTGGATAGAAAGATGTGCCTCCTTGAGGCTAGTTTCTCAGCTAGGTCCTTTCTGAAGACTGAGGTGGGAATCCCTGGAAACTTGATGCCCTAGTTTCTCCTAGCACTAGTGACAGGGCCAAAAATGAAACTTCTTCAAATTTGAAACTGCTTCCACCAAAAGATGTGCCCTACTGAGGCAAGTTATCCTAACACTCTTTTCTTGATGATCTATGGAGAGAATACCTTGCAGTAGGAATCTATAGATTCTACTGCTTCATAGTGCCTTCTTTCAAAGAAGTTATGATACCATGTTAGTGTTTGTAATCCAATTTAATTTATTATTATGTTTATCGAAAAGAATAAAATTACAACAAGATGCATAAGATAAAACAGATACACAGGACACAAATATTTTCACTAGGGAAACCATAAAGGAGAAAACCCCGCAAACTTCCTCAAAATAGTTCATCACAAATACTGTATCATAAGATGAAGAAAACCAATAATAAGAAGTCTTTTGCAACTATCTATCTCTCCTCCTTATCTTTCTCTCTCTACTCATGCAAACTTGAGTGAGTTCATGTGTGTATAAATGAGGGAGGGCACCTCCCTATTTATACATTGTTGATGTATTTGTAACTTTGTAATGTATTCACTTGTATATTTTATGTATTGTGCCCCAATGTTCTGATCGGGAGATTCAATAATGTAAACAAGTCATGTAAAGTCATAGAGGGTAGCCCTCCCTTTTGTTCAAGGGTTAAAGTCCCCACAGTTGTGGAGCCCTAGGGTTATTAGACTCTTCTAGAGAAGTCAACCCTAGGTGACTTAATGTAAGTTGGGGAAATAGTTGCCACATTTGAGTCAAGGTTAACCCTCCTTATTGATCAGAGGGCAAAGTCCCCACATTTGTGGGGCACTAGGGTTATTAGATTCTCCTAGAGATGTCGGCCCTGGTAATTAATTGTTAAAGTGAGGTCGACATGTTGGAGTGGAAATTAAGTGAACAAAATAATATAAATAGAGAGTGAGACTCTCTATTTAACACACACACTCACTCACTAGGGCGCATGACTGAGAGAGGAGAAGCTCTCTCAAGTGAAAGAGAGAGAACAAGCTATTTGAGATCATCTTTATGTTTTTGGGTTTTACTGCTACCATTGGTGCTCATTCTATCTCTGAGGAATTTTCAGGGTTTTCTCCTTTATGGTTTCCTTGAGGAAAATTCTTTATGTCTCTTGTCTCTTTTGTTTATTGATGTGCATGTTATTCTCTTAGATAAGATCCTAAGATAATGCTAGCTTGAATGATAAAAATATAACATGTTATCATAGCTAACCTGAGAAGAAGAAATTGTGTAGCTGTAGAAGCTAGGGCTTCTTAATTTTTGGGTCTCTCTCCATAATCCATCAGCAAAAGTATGCTAGGATGACTCTCCATTGAAGGGCGCATCTTTTTGTCAAAGCGGAATTTGATTCTGAGCATTTTCAATTTTTGGTGCGGGAAATTAGGGATTTTTACAAAAGAGGAATTTTTGAGTGGGAATAGCATGGGATTTCTCTCCTCATAAAAATCAAATTTTAGAGACCTGGGTCAATATTTTTGGTTGGGTGTAACTCCAGGAAAGTCAAACCCTAGTTTGACCCCGGGCTAGAAAAACCCTAAATACTAAAACTGATAAGTTTTGGTAAATTCACTATATCTTGAGATTGCACAAGTATCAGGGGCTGAAACATTCGTAGGTAGGAAATAAAATCCTTATGTACACTGTGTCCAAGTTTCAGCCTCACATTCACTATATTCTAGGAGATATTATTCCTCCAAGTTAGGGTTCTAGCCTCTTCTAGGATTCATCCCTAAACAAGACACCTAGGGATAATTGCTATATCTCGGGCTACCAAGGTTCAAATTAAATTTCTTAAGATTTTCCAGAATGGGCATAGAATTTCAGTTCTATGGTAGAAGTTTCAGACCCCAAATATGAAACAGTGACACGTGGAAGTCTGTACAACTTCGCTATGTTGAACAGTCCTGAAACAGGTCACCTTGGGAAAACGATCATAAGTCCCAATTGGTGAAACCAATTATGATGAAACATGTGGTTTTCAAACAAGGAAAAATGTAGCTATCGCAGTATGAATATTCAAACATAGAGGAGCAGTAATTTAGGAGATACCTTAGAAACAGTATTAGGAATTTCTGCAAAAGAAATTGGTAAACTAGGGCTTCCTGTTCCGGGAGCTTCCCTCCACTGTTTTCAGAAAAGAAGTACATTGGATAGCTCCCCTTGAAGAGTTCTATATTTCTATCCAATCATATATGAAATATTCCAAGTTTTGAAAATTAGGGTTTCTCTGACAAACCCTAGATCAGCCAGCTCCCGAACCAGGACGAACACCTCAAATCGGTAAGATCTAATCTTTTGCTATTTTCATTTGAGGTTCTCATTTCAAAGTGATCTATCACATCAGCTTGATGACAAGATTGGTGAGGCTAACAACTTCCAATATGGAAGTATAGGATGCCACTATTTCTTGAAGGAAATGAATTGGACATCTACATAATTAGAGAGGTTCCAGTTCCAGAGGGAGATGAGGCTAAAAAAGAAGGCCTTACATAAGAAGAACTTGGTCAAGGCCAAGAAGATCATTGATGATTCAATAGAGGATAACCTTATACCACAAGTGTCTTCCCTAGAGACACCTAAAGAGATGTTCGATTCCTTGATCAAGCTATTTGAAGGAAAGAACATAAATCAAAAGATGACTTTGAGAAAATAGTTGAAGTATGTGAAGATCCAGAATGCAAAGACCATACAGTCATACTTTACAAGGGCCTCTCAAATCAAATAACAACTTGAAGTGGTAGAAGAAGAAGTGGAGAATGCAGAAGTGGTGATAACTACCTTGAATGGTCTCCCAAGATCATGGAATTCATTCATTCAAGGAATGTGTGCCGGAAGGAAGTGATTACTTTTAGTAGACTCTGGGAAGAGTGCACACAAGAAGAATCTCAACTCATAATAAGAGAAGAGAAGATGGGAGAAACTGAAGATCTAGCTCTCATGATTCAAAGAAGATCTCTCAAGCGATGAGGAATATGAAGAACTCAATTATTAAAGAACCTCTTATCCATCTTAGCATTTGTATAAGAAATGATGCTATTATGAATGAAGAAGATGATGAAGCTGAAGGCTCAGGAAGGAGTCTACCCATGAAACAAATAAAGATAAGTATTCAATTGTCATTTCATGATATTGTTTTTGTTATGCATTTGTTTATATTCAGTTGATGTATTATGCATGATAGAATGTTTGCATTAATGACAGTATACTACTAATATGCATGTGATGGGTAAGTAGCTCATGGTGCTATACAACTCTCCCTTGCTACTTATCTAGATTGAAACCTCTTTGCTGACATATTGGATTAGTGCACAATCTCAATGTTATCCTGGTAGAGATGGAAGGCATCTAGAAAGTTTTTGTGAGATATGGATGAATGTTGTATTGGATAAAATAGTTGCATGATTATATCTTTATGCATAAGAATTTACCATTATGAATATGCATTATGGAATTTTTCTAATCATACAACTGGTGCATTTGACTTGTAGGAAAGATCTCATACAATCACCTACAAGAAAAGAAGGATGAGACTTGTTCCTAAGAACAAGTGACGACAGTTCAAGATTCACTCTAATAATCCAAAATGAAGAATGATGTCTAGGATGCAGTATTGAGACCTGAAGAGAAGTTTGTAGTTCTGTCATGCAGTAGATGACAACATCATGGGATACAAGGCAAGATTCGTAGCATGAGGCTTCTCACGGAAAGAAGGCATATACTATGAAGAGACATTTGCATCTAGTGGGAGTTGAGGCACATGACAGGCATACTCATGTGTGCAAATTAAAGAAGACCTTGTACGAACTCAGAAGACACCCATGGGATAAAACATACATGATGAGCTTGATAAATATCTCAACCTTTGCTACAAGGTTGAATATGAAAGCCTATAGAGGATGACAAGCTCACAGATGGGTGTGATAAGAACCTTTAAAAGGTTCAAGATAGAGGATCTTGGTATCCAGTGACTCTAGATGGATACATAAAATATTAGTAGAAGAGGAAGCTACTTGCCATGCCGGTGCAGAATGTTTCAGTGCATAGAGTATGAAAGATAGAGGGAGAATGATGCTCCGCTTCAAAGGGAGTGACAATAGAAGATATTGAGGTTCGACAAGGTACAACATGATGGATAGATTACTGATGGCTCTAGGATTTACTGAGAGTAAAGTGGATTCTAACCTTTGCTTCATGGTTGAAGGTGGAAGACTAGTGATGCTCCTATTACATGTCGATGACTTGTTCCTAATAGGAAAAGAGGAACTCATTAGAGATGCTAGAAGGAGAATTTATACCGAGTTCGAGATGAAGGTCTTGGGGATAATGCACTACTTTCTAGGCATGGGATGTGGCAGAATGTAGATGGAATCTCCTTGGGACAAGGGAAGTATGCAGTGGATATCCTGAAAAGTTTCAAGATGATGGACTGCAAGGCCATGACCACACCTATGGCATTGAACCTGAAGCTATTGAGTGTTGCTTCATCAGAGTCGGTTGATGCCACGATGTATCACCAGATGCATTAGAGGAAATTTGAGGTCTAAAATGGGCCTCCTAAGAAAATAATAAAATAATAGTTATCAATTTTGGAGAGAGAATGAAAAAAACTACTTTTTATGTTCGTATTTTCGACATATCTCCCTTCTTTTTTACTCAAATTCCGAGTGGGAGAGCTCGTTGGATGCGGAATTTAATTCCATATCCAATGAGTTCACACACTACATACTTTTGATAGACCTAGCTACCCCAAAAATAAGAAATACCTGAAAAACAAACATGATGATGACATCATCATCACATTTTTTCAGGTAATTATTATTTTTAGGGTAGCAGCGTGCATCAAAAGTATGCAGCATTATTACTCATTGGATGTGAAATAAAGTTCTATATCCAACAAGCTCTCCCTCTTAGAATTTGAGTAAAAACATAGGGAGATATGTTGAAAATACGAACAAAAAAAGTAGTTTTCTTTTATGACAAATATGTCAATTCAACCATTATGGTTGACTCATTTTATTGAAATTCTATTGGTTCCTTAATTCCAACTCACAAAATTTATTGTTGGCGTGTTTTCTTATAAGGTCCATTTTAGACCCCAAATTTTCTCTAATGATTTGTTCCTTGATGTACCTGACAAATACGAGACCAAATATTTTCTTTCCTGTGAACACCTTGAACCAGTTCCTGACGGATCCGAGACATGCTCACTTGATTGCTGCAAAGCATATTCTGAGGTACCTGAAGGGTACAATTGATTATGGGCTTAAGTATGAGGCTGATCAGAAGATTAACCTAGAAGGTTATGTTGATTCAGATTAGGCAGGAAAATCCATCGATAGGAAGAGCACTTCAGGGTGTTGCTTCAGTATGGGATCAGGCGTGATCTCTTGGTTTAGCAGGAAATAGTCTTGCGTGGCACTGAGTACAGCTGAAGCAGAGTATCTCACATCTTGTTCGGCTATTTGTGAGGTGGTATGGTTGAGGAAGCTACTGTCTAATTTATTTGATCTCCAGTTGGATGCTAGTTGTATATATTGTGACAACCAAAGTTGTGTGAAGTTGTCTGAGAACCCAGTGTTCCATGACAAGTCGAAGAATATTGAGATCAAATATCACTATATCAAGGATATGGTGTAGAGGGGAGTAGTGAAGCTCCAGTATGTTGTGCTGGATGAACAGATAGCTAATGTGTTGACTAAGCCATTATCCAGAGTGAAGTTTGAGTACTTTAGGGAGAAGCTTGGTGTTCTCTAGATTGAGGTTCCCTCCAAGGGGAAGTGATGAGTCCATGAGCCATTCTGACATGGTGAGAGGATTGGTTCCTTCCATGGTCAAATGTAAGGGCTCAGCCATTCAATCATGGTGAGAGTATTGGTTCCTTACATGGTCAGATGTAAGTGCTGAGTCATTATGAGGTGACTGTGAGATGTGTTCTCACATGATCAGATATAAGTGCTAAATGCCATTATCTGAATGGAGGCACTTGGTTAGTTACCAGGAATACTCAGCCTAGAGCTGAGGGCCATTCTGATGTGATTGAGGGATGTGTTCCCACGTGATTAGATATAAGTGTTGAATGCCATTCTCTGGGAGAATGGAGGCACCTAGTCAATTACAAGGAATCCTCAGCCTAGGGCTAAGAGGCATTTTGATGTGACTGTGGGATTGGTTCCCACATGATCAGATGTAATTGTAGAGCCTTTTCACAGCTGATAGTAGGTGTGTCCTATCATTTTGGTGATTGTAAGTGCTGAGCCTTTTCACATAAGTTAGTAAGTGTGTCCTACCATGCTGGTGATTGTAAGTGCTATGCCTTTCCATAGATGATAGTAGGTGTGTCATATCATGCTAGTGGTTGTAAGTGTTGAGCCTTTCCAGAGATGATAGTAGGCGTGTCCTATCATGTTGGTGGTTGTTAGTGTTGTTCCTTTTCACATATGGTGGTAGGTGTGTCCTACCATGCTGGTGATTGTAGGTGTTGTGCATTTTCACAGATGGTAGTAGGTGTGTCCTACCATACTGGTTATTGTAAGTGCAGTGCATTTTCATAGATAATAGTAGGTGTGTCCTATCATGCTGGTGAATGTAAGTGCCAGGCCTTTCTAACATAGATGACTGAATTGGTTCTTCTCATGGTCAGATGTGAGTGCTAGGCATGCCTTTTTGAGATGTATGTTGGATCTGTTCCTCGCATGGTCATATGTAAGTACTGGGAGGGCCATTCTAACTTAGGGTCAGATATAAGCATTGATGAAGAACTACATGGAGGCTATGCCTACAACCAACATGAAAAAGGGTTGGCTCTATAGAACTTCCTGTGATGAGAAGAATGAAGAGATAGCACCATTTGATTGAGATAGCAGAAGCATTGATGATGATGATGATCCAGTGATGATCCAAATCCAGAAATGAAGATGACTTGAAGATGAATATGACTTGATGATGATCCAGATGATACAGAGAAGAAGACTTGTGTTGATAAATTGTGTCGAGAGAATACCTTCCTAGTTAAGAGGGAGTGTTGATGTATTTGTAACTTCAAAATGTATTCACTTGTATATTTTAAGTATTATGCCCCAATGTTCTGATCGAGATATTCAATAATTTAAACAAGTCATGTAAATTCATAGAGGGTAACCCTCCCTTTTGTTCAAGGGTTAAATTCCCTGCATTGTGGGGCCCTAGGGTTATTAGACTCTCCTCGAGAAGTCGGCCCTAGGTGAGTTAATGTAAGTCAAGGAAATAGTCCCTGTTAGTGCCAAAAATTGTTCTCAGACTACAAAAGAATAAGCCAACACAATTTCAATAAACACAATAAAGTAAAATAGGTTTTTCTAGGGTTTTGGTTGTACAGTTTGTAGACAAGAGGGTAGAAACTTCATGAAACCAAAGAAAACACTAAATCATGAGCATTTGAAAGATTGAGATGCATGTCATATAAACCATAATACAAACATAATAATCATAGTACTGATTTCCACCCACAGTTAGCAAGCATTTCAAGCATAAAAACTTTAAATGGGAAATGAGTATACCAACTGAGTAATTAACACAAATTAGAAATGAAACCAGTCAAAAGTCTAAAAGGGCATATAGTTGCATATATTTCATAATTCAGTCATCAAAAACACATAAGAGTCTTTACACTTAGCTCATAAACCACAGCTTGATATCCTCCCCTTGCAACAAAAATTGAACCCCTGGTCCTTTTCCAGACTTATGTTTATCCTGTTCCTTCAAAAACAGTTGCATAACTGAACCCTAACTACTTTTTAGGTTATTTATCGAACTGTTCATTATAAACTTATCATTATACAAAAATTAAATAACTTTTTCAAACTAACTAATAACTGCTCTTCCTAATTTACTTTTACAAGTCTTTTGTTGCCTCTACTAAAAGAGCAATTCCCTCTAATGCTTGGGCTTTCCTGCTAGATTTCTGATGGTCTGCTTCCAAATCTGCAACTCTTCTTGTCAACTCTTCATTCTACTCTATCAGCTCCTGAATAGTTTGCTTTATTTCTGTAAACCAGTTCTTTGTATCTCTTTTTCTTTTCAAAGCTTCTTTAGAAATTGAAATCAAATTCTAATAGTGACTATTGACTTCTTCCAGATCTTCTCTTAGTATTTTATTTACTATCAATAATCCTTCATTGCTCATGCAGGTACTCAATTTGATACTTGTATTGTTTAATACTCCTTTGCGGATTTTCCTTTTCAAAATCAACGCATTTACCTTCTACTATTGGCTGCATCCCTTCTGGCATCCATGGGATTTTTAGCTTCTTGAATATTTCTTCATCCTCCTTCATATGCTCTATCAAGGTCATAGGAATTTCTGAATGTTCTTCAACTTCAATACTGCACTGAACTGCATCTTCAATTTCCTCTATTTTCTCCATACCAAAACTCTTTATATCATTTTGTTGTTGTTCTTGAATCATCTTATTTCGAACCTCCATGAATATGTCTGAGATCTTAGTGTCAGTGAAGACTGGTTTATCTTTTGAAGCTATTGGTTTTTTACCCTTCATAACTTCTTTGTTTTCATCTTCACTATCTTCCAATTTCTCCTGAGATGATGAATATTCTATTACTGTAACCTTTTTCTTAGCCAGTTTGGGATTTAATAGCTTCTTCATATTTAACCTAAACTTGTTCTTTGGCCTTGTCTTGGGCCTCCAAACTGCTCCAACCTCTCCTAACATTTTCAAACCTTTCCCTTGATGTGTAATTGAACCTAATTTAACAACTTTCATTTTCATCCTTCATGACACTGTCTCTTCTTCAAAATGGGAATGTATCTCCAGTTTAGAATGAACCCTTTCTTTATCAATGGTATGAACCCTAGATTCATTAGATAAATATCATTCATCTTCTTCAGAAACTACTGTAATAGGGTTCTGCTTCTGCTCTTTAACATCTTCCTTTACATCTTGTTTTAATTATGCAGGTAAAGCATCTTCTACTGGCTCAATGACCTTCTCTTCTGACTTTGAAACTTTGTTTTCTTCAATATTAAATTGATGTTCAATTTCAATGTTCTCGTTTTCTTGGTTCAAATATCTTTTTGGTTCACCACCCTCTTCCTTCTTGACTGAGACTTTCTTTGTAAGTTTATTGATCAAATTTTGACCCTTTTCTAACTGTCTCTTCTGAGACTACTCTTCCTTTTCTGTTTGGAAACCAGACCAAAACAAAAAATATTCCCATGTCTTCTCTCTCTTTTGAAGTACAGTGCTTATAAATAGTTTAATAAGCCCATGATGAAATACTGATTTCTTGGTGTGATCCTGATGTTCTTTCACCCTACTTAACATCTTCTCTAAACTTTTCAAAAAGAAGAATGGGAGATTCATTTTGGATTCATGACTGAGATGTTGAAGGAATCTAAAATGGTACTTAAACACAAAATCAAATCTCCCTTCATAAGTGATATAGCTTTGTAGGATTTTGATAGGCTCTATCCATTCTGGCTTAAACTTTTGAATAGTTACTCTGTTTCCCCAATATACTACTACATCTGGAAGTAGATATCTTTGAGCATCAAAAGTGAAAGACACCTTTTTGAACCAGAATTCACCCTTATCTGAAATTCTTTTTGCTTCTACTAACAACTCCCTAGTCAGTTTAAACGTCAAAGTATCAGAAGAAACTATATCGTTATCCAAACATTGAGCAAATTTATAAGAAACTTCTGAGTGATAACCTTCAGTCTTTTCAAAAAACACTAACCACCCTGCTTCTACAAACAATTTTGCATAATCTGGAAAAGTTTGAACCCAACTCATATATGAAGGTTTTTCTCTATTAGTCTTACCACTTATTTTCATCTTGAATAATTGTCAAATAGCTACTGCCAATAGAACAAACTCTGAATATCTTCAAGTCTTCACAATCTGACAGACAATGCTAAATTGGGAAACCTAAAAACCCTATACTGAACCCTCTTGCTTAAACTAATAAATACTTCAATTCCATTGATAGAGAATTCATTATTTAGTAAGAATTAGGTTTATAAACTAACAATATTCAATCAATTTTATCATTAGTCTTCTATTTTGAAAAGCCCCAAATTTATGAACTTTGTAAACGATCCACAGCCTACCTGTCAAAATGATGAATCCAGGTGTTGTAATTATATTTTCTTCACTGGTAGGTGTCGAATTGCATTCCTTAATCTTCTTTTATCATTTTGATAACTCCAAACGATCGCTCCTCAAAGACCTAGTTTTTCGCCCTGTTTCAAAATTCCGATTACATACTACTAATTTTTCGCCACGACCTTCATCTGTTTCTACGTGCACTTCAAGAGATACAAGATTTAAGGAGTGTTTGTCTCATTATGTTCAACCATCATTTTTCCAAAACTCTGCAAAAAATCACCATGACTCACCCTCATGATAACTTCTTTGACGTATTCACACCTGTCACAATGATAATTCTAGAGGAAACATGTATCAAATCCCTCAACGAAGTATGAGTGACACTTCATATGTGAGAATTTCAAAAAATATGACCCAAAAATAATGATTTTCGAACTGTGCAACTTTCTTGTAGCGCATGTGTGCAATTTTTCCAGGCTTGCGCTACAAGAAAGTCTGAATTAATAATTTTTAAAAATTAAACTTATGATAAAGGTTTAGACTTAGTTTAAGACCCTTAAACAAGATTTTATGTTCTTTTTTAGACCTTTCAATCCATATAAGCATTCTATAAGCCCTCTAACAATGAAATCAAACCAAAACTTTTAAAAAAGTAAATCTAAGAAATCAAATAAACATGAGAATTAAAGGAAAAAGATTCAAATTATCCTAAGAAACAAAATTTTCTAGGAGTAATGAATAAAACCAAGCTTCAAAGATTAAACAAAAGTATTAAAAAATGGAAAACAAAAACATGATCTAACATCTAGCTCCTGCTGTGGGATGAAGTCCTCCCTGTGAGGCTTCAAGAACCTGTAGACCAGTGCCTTTTGTGCTACTACCTACTAGTCTACAAAATTTCCATTGGGTTATGGAGTCCTTATTCTGTTATTCACACCGGTATATATAATGAAAGTCCGGTATCCATCTCAAAAACTGTAAAAATGCTTGAGGAATTGTCCATTAACTGGATTAGACAATTCCTCACCCTCCAAAGTCTGTAGTACAAAAGTATTGTTTTCTAAAAATTTTGATACTATGAAAGGACCAAACCAAAGATTATCAAATTTGCCATGCTTTACTTTCTGCTCCTTCCTAGCATCCCATATTAAAACCATATCTCCCACTGAAAAAGTGTTATCTTTGATCTTCCTATCAAATCTTTCTTTAATCTTTAACCTGTACAGTTGAGCCTTTTCTTCCACTATTTCTCGTTTCTGCTGTAACTCTATCAGTGCATAAATTCTTCTTTGCATATCATTATGCTCTTCCTTACAATATTGAAAAAATTTCATCACTAGGATACCCAACTAAACAGGAAAAACTGCATCAGTACCATATACTAATTGGAAAGGAGAAGTTCCAATTGCTTTTTTAACTGTTATTCTGTCTGCCCATAATGCATATTTTAACATAGAATCCCATGATCGTTTATTCTTCTTCAATAACTTCCTGATGCTCTGAATAATATTCTTATTATATGACTCAGCTAACCCATTTCCCCGAGGATAATAAGGAGTTGAGTGTTTCAACATGATACCATTCTTTTCACAAAATGCCCCCATAGCCTTAGATTTAAAAGCTTTAGCATTATCAGTCAATATTTTCTGAGGACATCCAAATCTACTAAGAATATTTTCTTCAATAAAATCTGTGATCACCTTATATGTTGCATTTCTTATGGGAATAGCTTCTACCCACTTAGTAAATAAATATGTAGCAGTCAAAATCCACTTATGCTGCCCTGAGGAAGATGGATTTATCTCTCCTATGAAATCCAAACCCCATTGCTAAAAAGGGGCATTAACTGCAATTGATTTTAATGGTAATGACATCAACTTTTGTTTACCAGCAAACTTCTGACAAGGGATACATGCTCTTACCTGCTGATATACATCTGAGAATAAGGAAGGACAATAGAATCTGGCTCTTAACACTTTATATGTTGTTTCCTTCCAATATTTGTGTCCCCCACAAGCACCTTCATGAGATTCAGATATTACTCCTTCAATTTCTGGTTTATCTAAACATCTGAGCAAAATACCTCCTGGATCTTTCCAAAACAGTTATTGTTCTATCAAACAATATTTAGTAGTTTTCAATTTCAAAGACCTAGCAGCTTTCTTGTCTAAATGTTCTGTACATTGCAAGTACAAAAGAAAATGCACAATATCTGCATACCATGTGGATTCTGCATAGTAGTCCATAATATTTTATTTCTCCTGGTCTACTTGAATTTCTTCCGGTGCTGTCTATTCTGCCATGAGATGTAGACCTAAAGCTTGGCAATTTGAGTCATCTAGCAATCTATCTAAACCGTGTCCCTTTACTAGCTTTGTAGGTCTAATATCCACATCATATTCCATTATTTTGGCAATCCACTTCCCTCTTTTTCCCTCACTGTCAAGCTAAGTCAACATATCCTTAATTGCAACATTAGGCACATAAGCAATAACCTTGGAATGCAAAACATAAATTCTGAAAAACTTCAAAGCTTTTACCAGTGAGTAAGCCTGCTTCTCTAAAGTGTTGTATTTTAATTTTGAATCTCTAAGAGTTTTGCTGAAAAATGCAATGGGCTATTCAAGACCATCCTTATTCTTTTGTAATAAAACAACAGCCAATGTATCTTCAAATGAAAAAGAAAAAGTTAGAAATTCCTTTGTAAAATATGGGCTTACTAATACTGGAGCTTCCGTAAGAGCCATCTTAATCTTTTCAAATGAGTTTTTTGCTTCTGCAATCCACTTGACCTCCTAATCTTTCTTCAACATGGCTGTAATCTATTTGATGGTCTCAACAAATTTGGTATAAACCAACATAGAAAATTGATTTTACCAATAAAATATTGTACATCCTTCTTGCTCCTTAGTAAACTTATTTTCAGTATTGCTTTCACTCTTTCCAGATCAATCCTTATGCCATCAGCCGAAACTAAATGACCCAATAATTTACCTTCTTGTACATCAAAATGTGATTTCTTTGGATTAAGAGATAAACCATATTTTCTGCATTTCAGAAAAGTTTGTTTTAATTGTTTTATATGCTCATCATCTGGTTGTGAAAAGACTGCAATATAATCTAAGTAAATCACTACAAACTTATCTCTTTCCCCTACAAAGGCTATGTCCATAGCTCTTTGAAAAGTTTCTCCAGCATTCATTAATCCAAAAGACATTTTATCATACATGAAAGTACCCCAAGGAGTAGTAAAAGCTGTTTTTTATTTATCATCAGGATCCATGGCAATTTGATTATATCCTGAAAAATCATCAACCATAGAAATTCTTTGTGCACCAACTACCTTCTGCAATATTTGTTCTATTTTTGGCAAAGGATAATTATCCTTCAATGAATACCTATTCAAATTTGTAAAATCAACACACAGTCTGATTTCACCATTCTTTTTCCTTGCAGGAACTAAATTAGCTACCCATGAAGAATATATGAGGGGAACAATGATCTTAGCATCTAATAAATTTTTCACCTCATTTTCAATAATAGGAAACAAAGTTGGATTTATCCTCCTTAATTTATGTCTGAAAGGTTTAACAATCGGTTTTAAAGGCACTTTATGTTGTATAATTATAGTATCATATGTTTTCAAATCTTCATATGACCAAGCAAAAAAATCAACATACTCTGTTAAGAACTTAATGTACCTGTTCCTCTGCTATGCTGTGAATGCTTTTTAAATCTTCACCATTCTAGGATGTTTAGGGGTTCCAATATTACAATCCACTACATTTTCTTCTGAAGACTATATAATAGGTTTTAAAGGTGTGTCATCCTTTGAAAATATTCTCTCTAATTGCACCAAACCTTTAGGAATGAAATTACTTTTAAGTTCAATAATCTTGTGACTAGCAATCTCATTTTCTGCAATATCTTCAAAATCTTCAACCTCATCATCTTGTTCTTGATCAATCAGAGAATTGGAAAACTCACCTGTCAACTCTAAAAACCTTTTTATTTCAATGTCATCTTCAAAAAATTTCCACTGCTTTACATTATTACGTGTTACGGAGAGAAATTCCTATGGCTTGGGGTACCACAACAGACAGCTTGACTCCAGAAATCAATCTTTTCCAATATGCAATAGAAATAAAATGTCTAACACTAAAGGATCAGACCTCGTACCTTATTCCGGACGGTTGAAGTAGATCCCCGTTGAGCTTTCCAATCTTCAGCTTGAATTGATATAATACTTCCTCAACAACAAGTAAACAATACAAGCATACTATATATCATGGTGTTAGATCTATTCTAGCATATATAATCAATAATGTAAAAGCATTTGACATATTCCCATGGATAAAATATTCAATCAAATACACATCATTGGACAAGAAAAGATATTTCTATTAATATAAATTAGAGATTACAAGATAGATACAACCTCTGACGGCACGTCTGCGAACCGAAGAAACTAAATCCCCCACTTGGGCCTCCACAACTTCAATCCTCCATCTCTCGATAGCAAGCTCACAAGCAAAAGGCAAGCTTGGGAAGAACACAAAAGTGCTCCAAGGGACAAAGGGATGTAGACTCAAGTATAAGTTCTAGCAACAATGGACTATAGTTTCTTTGCTCTCAATTCTCTCTATATGCCTTCAATGTACCAAGGGGTTCCTTACATAGCTTTCAAAGGGATAATGAAAGGTCAAATCTGAGCGATCTCAAGGCATATGGAAGGCCAGGAGTTAAATGAGTCAGATCCATGTCAAGGAAAACTCCAAAAGGATTTGGATTATGCACACATCCTGATGTACATGGTTATACGGGTCAAACCCGCATATGTACGCAATTATCAGGTTAAAATCAGCGTATATCATTTTTCATATGTTTTTAGGGATGATCAAGGAAACATCAAAGGACAAAAAATGGTCCATGGGGTCTAAAGAGTCTGCAGCGGGACAGGGGAAGGCCATACAAAGTGTGATTCACCTAGAGTGGTGAAATCTGCTATAACAGATGCCCCCTAATGTGTGAGGTCATAGGGGTCATAGGATGGCCGAAATACATTATAATTCCATCACAGAAGTGGAGTGATGAAGGATCCCAAACGAAAGACCAGCCACCCAATCAGCATAGTACAATAATACAACTCTGCATACAACTGCAAGTACATATAGCAGTCCTGGATACATAAGAGTACAATGGCCATGAATAGGAATAATACATGATATCACATATGTGGTCATCGCCATGTACAATATACATAGATCAGAATCTCCATGATGAAGATATACAAAGGACCATGATCTCCACAATGGTTGAAGCTATACAACAAATCCAGATCTCCATACTGGCTGGAAATGTCTGACATATACTGGAATCAAGTCACGAGAGATGAAATCTCATGAACACTGGCACGATCAAGGAGGTAGCATATAAGAGATGCCACCAATATGGAAAGTCTTCTACACACACCGCTACGAGTACATGTCCTACTATGCAAATAGAGGTGTCGAGGTCAAACATAGTAGTCCATCGTTTGATTACCGGTCATTGATGTATACCGTTAACAGACGCGAGATCACCCACCAATAATGAAAATGGGAATC
>LPNX010698803.1:1159552-1186531 GCA_001517045.1 Pseudotsuga menziesii
GACTATGGATTCCAATCCCAGAATAAATGATCTTAAGTCGATGGGATGAAATCCGCTGGAAGGAGGGCATTAAGTCATCCCCCATCATCCAACACGAGGTACTCAGCAAAGCTGTATAATGTGGAAGGACTCGATCATAAGGTGCACGAACCAGTAACTGTATCAGGAATGGCCAACATGCAAAGTCAAGATAACTGAGGAATGGCCAACACAGGTTTGAACTTCCTTCGAACAAGAGCATAACGATGTATGGTGACTGAATGAAGGCAGCATAGACTTGATATACAAATTGGGACATCTCTGTGACACAGGAGGCATCAACAGAGGCTCCATAGGGACTGGAAGCTTAACCAGTCAGTGGAGATAAACTTAGATAAATGAGTACAACTCCTAAAGTCAAACTATAACCCAACCAATGGATGTGATATACAGTGCTCTATTCGAAGGCGACACGACTCGACAGCTTCCAAAGATAACATCTTTCCATGTCCGGCTTTTTGGTTTTTTGATTTTTTTTTGTTTTTTGGACTTTTTCAGTTATTTGAAAATCTTGAAAAAAGAATAAACTAGCTTTATAGTTACAAACTATGAGGAGACGAGTGTCATAAGGGAAAACAAACTAGTTCCAAGCAGTGGAACATACCTATGCTCAATGCAAGGATACATGTGTAGGATATCGACACTCGGGGGAAAATCCCCTCCCGGTAAAAAAGGGAGATCAGGCTGCGAAGGATATAAAAAATGGCTCTGCATGGCTAGACATGAGACAAGCTCGGGCTATATGGCTGAAACGCAATGTCAGGGGAGCCAGCATAAATCTCAATAAGGCAGGAAAAGCTCATGATAATGCATTCACAACTTGACGTAGGGGAGTCCGGAGGGAAAAAGGGCCAGCATACGATCAAGAGGAGTATGAGGCTCTTGCGAAATGTCATGGCAATACTATACAACAAACTCCCACACCCTAAAGGAGAAAACATCGGCATGGGCACCAAATGCAAATAAGGCGCTAACTAGGGTACCCATGTAATGTGAAGCTCTACCACTCATATCATGCCACTTCTAAAGCAGCAAGAACGTTTATCACTTGCATGAAGTCAAATAATTTTTGTGTTGAATTTTCTTATAGCAGTAGAAACACAATTTTTAGATCTTGATAATTACTTCCTAATGTTTTTCAAACATTAATTTCCTCCCATTGTTATCATTGAATACTTATACACTGAAAATTTCAAATCTAAATTGCAACATAAACAAAAGATCATAGAAAGATAGTCATGCACATTAGACACAAATATTTTACGCTAAGAAACCCAAGCTTGGGAGAAATCTAACCAACTTTTATTAGAAGAATTCAATCCAATAATAGCAGTACTAAAAGGCCTAGAATTCACTAGAGTTTGAATATAGTGTAAAGTCCCTTTGTCAGAAAGGAGCACGTCATCGACAAAATGTAAATAAGGGTTTTAGAGGTGTAAATGTTCAGTCCTTTTAGATGCCTTGAGGCCTTCGTTACTAAGGGCTTCAAATATAAGCATAAATAGAAATGGATATAGAGGGCATCCTTGACGAATCCTCTTAGACAAAACAAATAAGGAGAACCATATATTAGAATATAAAATGAAGCCGACTGCCCACACCCCATAATCCAATTAATAGAGCTAGGAGACATCCCAATTTGAGTGAGGAGAAGGAAAATAAAGGACCACCTTACATGGTCATATGCCCGTGAATAATCTATTTTATAGCAAAGGCCGTCACTTTGGACTAAGGAATTAAGTGAAATGCCTCCTGGGCTAAGGACACTACATCTTGAATTTGGCATATGATCAAGAATCCAAATTGTTCTTTAGATATTATGTCACTTAGAATAAGCTATAATATTTGGGTGATGAGGTTGGAGATCACTTTTTAAATGATGTTACAAAACGAGATTTGACCGTAAAATCATCAAGCAAAGAAGAATGTTGTTTCTTTGAGACAAGGGCGATAAAAGTAGAATTGAGCGACCCCATGACTTTTCTTGAGCTCTGAGATTCTCTTACAACCTTCAAGAGACCATCCTTAAAGATTTTATAAAATCCCATATAAAACTCGATTGAAAGGCCATTAGGCCCACGACTCTTACCCCTTTTTAAAGAGAAAAGGATGTGCCTGAGTTCTTCCTATGAAACTTCCACATTCAATTGGAGGTTCATATCCTCTAGAATGAGTCTAGGAAAATGATTAAGAACTTGTAATACTTCTTGTATTGGGAATCCTCAGGGTTCTGAAAAGAGAGCCTTAAAATGACGAACCCATTCTTCAACAATATCCTTGAATGAGCAGAACTTCTCTCCTTCTGAACTAGTTAACTAAAAAATGGAGTAAATGTTTTTATTGTGATTCACAAATTGTTGAAATATTTAGTGTTATTATCTCCTTTGATCCATATCACTTGAATTCAAAGCCTCTATTCCACTTCCTCCTTTTCTAGGATATATTTCATTTTTTACTAGAGGGATCATGATACAATAATCTACTCAAGAGAGAAAACTCCAGAGGAATTACCTTCATATATATCTTTGATCTTTGCTTCTGATTCTTTTAGGAGAGCTTAAGCCTTAGATTTGTAATTCATAGCCCATTTTTCTGAAACAAAATTAACCTTTTTTATGTTATCCGTCATCTGTTGCATGTAATAATGGGAGGGGATATGCCAAATATTGAGCCATACTTCTTCTATTGTCTTGCGATACACTTCCTCCTTTAACCTGACCGAGTTAAATTTTAGAGGAGATGCAGGCTTCTTATCCTCTTTTATGATGGATAGGAGGACCAGAAGATGATCCAAATTACCTCCGGTTTCAACCCACGAATGAAAGAGGAGATGTCCATCCATAATATTTTCTGCAACCAGGAATTTATCTAGGCATTTTGATATTGCCTTGTTAGGGTTCTTGAAATTCCTCCATATTGGGACCAACTTATCTGGTTCAACATCAACCACTTTATGAGATTGAAAGAACGAATTGAAGAAATTGTAGAGAGGGTCCTATATAGAGTACATTCCCTACACCTTGCAAAGCAAAAGAGTGAGATTTAAATCACCTCTTATGATCATAGGCTTGTTGTCGAGAGCTATTGAGTTATTCGGCTCCTTGCAATATTGTTTTCTCTCCAAATACAACTCAAACATTTAAGACAATGAAAGATTTGCCTAATCCTTTTTCCTCTAAAATGACACTTATAGTTGATTGGAACATGGAGGATGAAGAAGAGACTAGTGTAGGCCACTAGGATTATAGTAAACCTCTCGATAGACCATCGGTGTCCAGAGTGCAAAAAATCCATCCTTTTAACCAAGGCTCCATGTAATATCCCCAGTTTTGACCATGGTTGCATTAAAAGATACATGATGTGTATATTGTAATTAATCGTGGTGTTGAGCTAAAGGAAAAAGCCCCACCATCGATTTGGTTGTGTTATGTTTCGGTAATTGGGATCGTTGCTGATGTTATATCATGCTGTCCGGCACATAATAGTTTGGCATCATGTAAATATGCACATTAATTAAAATGAACCTACAGCCAACTACGACGGTGCAACGTTAATGAAAAGGGCATGATTTTCCTAAGGATAAGGAGGGGGGAATTGTTGAACTTTGGGCCTATGGAGAAAAGCCATGTGTCAACCATCCCTTTAAACTTCTGCTGTCTGTTAGTTGGGAGCAGTTATTGCTGAGTAGTGGTGGGTGTGGTAGGACTGTCATTCCTTGCCCACGTGCTCACTCCCCCGATAGAATCTTCCTCTTCACATCACGTGGGGCAGAAGAAAACACTCTCTCCACTCTCCCACGATTCCACTCCCCCGAGGATTTAGTCTTGCTCATTATCACGCAGAGACATTTGGCTTCCTCACATGCACTATTTGGGGGACTCTCCATTGTTTGTTCATCTCATGCAGGGAGATGCAAAAAGAGTGATGGTCTCCCACGATTTTTGGTGTGCAAGAGCCATTCACGCTGGGGGCTGTGTGTCTATGTGTTCCATATCGGTTTCAATGGTAGGTGTAAGTCTCCTTGTCAACTGTGGCCATGTATGTTACTGATTGTGGGCATTTATGTTTTCCCCTATCAATGCTGAGAGTTTGGCTTCTCTCCCATTTGTGGACTGTGTAATGCTGCCATGGTTTCATTATGAGATTGGGGCTATTGTTCTTCCCCTGGTTTGGGTTGCTGCGTGTGTGCAATTACCTTTGGGGTTGCTGCTGAGTTGTTTTGGCCATGCTAGGGCCAAGAACAACTCTGGGTTGCCTTGCTTGGCTTGAGCTGCCTTCACCATTTTGGGTTGTCACCCTGTTTCCTTTGGTTTTCTTCATAGAGCTGTGAACTGATTGTTTCACTGCGGGTATGCAGTCATTGGTATTTGGACTCTGTGGAGTGGGATTGAAGGCTAGGTATGCTTGAGAAACCTGGGTTTGGGAGCCACACAGAGAGAGTTAGATGGCTGGCTTTCTTCTCCACAACCCCGGAAGAGCACTGGCAAGGGAATTCAGGGCCTGAGGGACTGTGAAGCAGAGAAGGGACTGATTCTTGGTGTCAAGTGTGTGTGGGTGTCTTATAAGTCAGGCTAGATTTGGCATAGGCATCCTTAGCTTTTCCATGAGCTCACTAGTTTAGCATTCATCCCTTCCTAGCTCCTTGACGGTCTGATAAACCCAACTATGTTGACTTGGCTGTATTGTGTATCCTTGGCTATGTGTAAGCCTGCTTAGTCCCTTATTCCTTGGGGAATCATGCCCAGCTCAGGGGTGGCAGTGTTGCTGAGAGATTGATGAGCACGCTGGCCTATGGTTGGGTGGAACGTTGTAGCGACGTAGCTGGTTGCAGGACAGGTTCTGTATAAGATAAGTGTTCTTGTCTATTTCATCTCCACAATTACATTTACTGTTTAATGAATCATGATGAACATGTTGATGCTTTAATGTATGTTTTTCTTCCACTGTATGTTGAGTAATTATAAATCTTAGCATGTTTTCTATTTTAAGCATTTTACTTCAGTTTATATGCATGTTCAAACTTCATGGGGTGATTTGCCCAGAGGTTTCTGATGGTTCGGTAGCATCCTCTTCATTGGTCAGAGGGTTGGGGATGTTACAGTGTGGTATCAGAGCTCATGTTGCAGCATGGGCCTGAATGGGCTGTGAAGAAGCAGTGACAGAGCCATCATTGCAGCATTGGGCCTCAGAGGGCCATGAGAAACCAGTTAGCAGAGGCAGGTTTCGCTCTACCCAGAAGAAAATGAATGATAGAAAATATTTTGTTGAAAATTTTTTCTAAGTGTTGAGCTCGTCGGGTCATCGGAGAACTAAGTGGGAAGCTCCTTTGATACATCGGAAAGCATAGTCGAAAAGCCATCTGACGAGGGGCAGGCGGAAAATAATGTTTGAAAATTTCTAGGTGTTGGGTTATTGGCTCATCAGAAGACTTAGTGGGAAGCCCCTTCGATGTAGCGGATAGGTTAGTCTAAAGGCCGTCTGATGCAGACCCCGACGACCAACGAGGATTAGTCGATTTGATCACCGAAATGATGACGATAATTAGTTGTTTGGAGAGGCGAGAGTCAGTTGTTTAGATCGGCAGAAGAATGATGACGGAAGCTTCAAAACGTCGGCTCCGTATAGCTAAAGATTGCCAAAGCAGTGGCGATGATTAGTTGATTGGATCACTGACAGATAGAATATGAAGTGTCGATACGTCGGTGGAGGATAAAGGAAGTTTCGGTGAGGTTGACGGGATCGACAGAAAATAGACGATCAGGGTGTCGATACATCAGTGGAAGATAAAAGATAGGGCGCTGACGTGAAAGAAGAAATCTTTTGAAAAGTTTCTAAGTGATAAGACCATAAGCGATTGACGATGATTAGTTGATTGGATTTTCGATGACTAGTTGATGGCATAGCCACAACGTCAGTGGAAACGAGAGGAAATTTAGATGATGGAGCTGCCAATGCATTGGAAGACATCGGTGAAAGTTAGTTGTTTGTATCTCCGACACGTCGGAAAGGATTAAAGGTTTGGACCGCCGATGCAGCGGAAAAAGTATGTTGTTTGGGTCGCCGACACGGTGGAAGAAATTAGTTGATGGGTTCGCTGATGTGTCAGGAGAATTTTGTGGTCTTGAGCGGTGATGGAAGTCAAAAAATTCAGTGGTTTGTGCGTCCGTCGTTGCAGCTATCAATAGGACTATCACTCTGACGGTTAGAGCTTCCAACCGTCGATAGTGCCCTGGTCGTCGATGCAGCGGAAATGGTTTATTATTTGAATCGCTGATGCAGTAAGGGTTAACAGTTCCAATCACCGATGCCGCAATGTTTAGCTGTTCTGATCGTCGATGGGTTGTATGGCCGCAGAACCCACAGTTAGTTTGATTACCGTCGTTGTGGATGCCTAAGGAGTTATTCACCCAATGAACAGTGCATCCGATTGCCGATCCTTAGCATCGCCTATAGCAGACCAGAAGGATTACATCAGAAAACTTTAGTTGATGAAACTGTCGATGCATCAGAGAATGTTAATGGTTAGGGCCGCCGATGAGCACCGGAGGAAAATTGTGGATTGGGTCGCTGAAGTGTCGAAAATTTAGTTGGAAAGAGATCTGATTGGGAAAAAGAAATTTTGGGTTTTTCAAGAGGGATTTCTCAGCGATTTTCAACTATTTTTAAGTGGATTATAGGGATAAAAAGGAAGAAAAATCCTAGGTGGCTGAAGTTAACATTCCAGACCAAAATACAATTGTGTGTTTTGCCTAAAATTGGTGAAAATCATCATTTTAGAAGTGGTGTGGTTTTCACACCCGAGGTTAGAATGAAACATGTGGATAGGCATTGGAAAGCTTATCCAATAGGGAACAAGGGAGAGTCACTAGAATTTGAATGCGGAGTAGAAAAGTACTAGTGGTTTCTTGGAAAGTGTGTTGTTGTCAATATGGACAATCCAGAAATTGCATGCCTAGAGGTAGCAAGACCATGAAATCAAACCAACTGTTGTGTGGAAGAGGAGTTCCATGCAAAGATGAGGGACTTAAAAAGGGAAATTTCCTTAAACCATGTCTTGCTAATTATAATTACATTTTATAACTTTCATACATGAAATGTATGAGGATATGTCTTGCATGTGTAAGATATTACATGTTGGTAAGAGTAGTGGGAATTATACATTTATAATGAACCACCAATGGTAATTATTGCATTGGTGTTGGAATTAGTGGAAAAAACAACGACAACATGGACATGGCTGAATATGTTTCTGATGCTGACGAATGTGACCAGCAACCCTATGGAGAAAGGGATAAGGAAACAAGTCTAGAATTAAAAGTTGGTGAGAGAATTCTGCAATCTCCTACAAGAGACCAACCAAACTGGTAATGTCAAGGGTGTAAATAGGATCCATGCAGGCAATGGTTTAATTATAACAATTGCATGGAGTGGTAAAAACAAGAGGTCTCATACCATCTGGGTATTTGAAATTTATACTACATTCATACAGAAATGTATCATGCCTGTATGTGTTGTTATGAGCTTAGTAGCCCAAAGAAAGTAAGTACTGATGGTCTTGATTATAGTAATGCATCCTATATGAAGTAGTCATGGTTAGGCCTTGCATGGTATGTTTGAATGCATAGTATTCCTGAATCAATGCAAGGTAGCATTGAGTGGATATGCATTAAAATATTTCATAAATCTTGTGGTTATGCATTGAATAGACACATATGAAAAGTATGAGTAAATGTTGTAGATATGCATACATAAGTATGGGTGCAAATGTTGTGATGCATTGCATTAATGCATCGAGATAGTGCATGTGTCATTATGAATAGCTAATGGCTGAAATGATGAATTGATGATAATTCTGGAACCATTTCAAGAGCTGTTATGGATGCAGGATAGTAAGTGCATGAAGAGGGTAATCATGATCGATTAGCTGCCAGAAATGCTCTATGGAAGGGAAAGGTGGTACAAATGATACACTTGTGAAGTAAGGAGTATCTAAACATTTCATTTTGGCATAAATGATGTGACTATACCTTGCAATTTTAGTATGATAATGATTGCATGAAGTAAATGAGTTTTGGTAATATTGATGTGCTAACAGTTGGAAGTATTTGAATTCTATAATTCTGGAAATGCTTCAGTGATTGTTGCAGCAATGGAAAAAGTTATATGCATCAAGACTTACCAAGTGTGTGGCTGATTGAAGTTCAGATTTCAGGTAGATTGTTTGGGGCATGGCAAAGTGGGTATGACCATGAAAAAGACCGGAATCTACCATGTGAAAGAGCCAAACCTCATGAGAAGACTCTCATGGTTGTGAAAATAGTTTGTATGCTGAATGAATTGCCAATTTAAATTTGTAAATTTCAAATTTGAGAAATCGCTGACAACTATTAATCACTATTGGTTTGCATAGAATTGTGTCAGGAGGACGCATGGTAAGTGGGTGTTCATGTTATGCTAGTAAGCATAAAATCATAATGGGCATAGTGGTGTTGCTTACGAGAGACCCACAAATGAGGATCACCTCATTGCCAAGCAAATCAACTTTTGTAGTAGACAGAGTTGCAAATTCCTATTGAATTTAATTACTAATGTCATTGCTTGGTTATGGAACAATCAATTTGGATTGTATTATCAGATAATGATTGACTGTTTGGCTAGTTGATGAATTTTCCAAGGGTACACATTATAGGAAGACCATGTGTGATGGCTCGAAGGAGCCAAACTTTATGGGGAGGTTTTCCCCTATCTTGGAAATGGGTTTCGGGTGAAACTCCATTGGACATTTTGGAGATGTCTCATCTACACTACATGTTTGGTAAGCAACATGAGTGAGATGGTATAGATTATGTTGGTAAGACATGTGTGGATATGAAATGTAAAAAGGAGTTGGGATGGCAAACCGAGGGACTATCAACTCAGAGAAGGGAGGCCCCAATCCTCCTTAATGAAGGAATACTACCTCGGTAGATGGATAAGTGTTATGTGACCCTAGCTAAGAATATGCATGTCAAATTGTTAAATTCAATATGTAGAGCATGTTTTGATTTTATTTCCATTATGGCAGATTGCTTGAGTATGAATATGGCCTACATGGAACACATCAGAAAGGGGTGCACACTTTCCCGATGTCGGATCATGAAAGGGTTTTCAATATTGATTACACCCTAGGGAGTGGACGCACTCCTGGTGTCTCAATACTTGATAGTGAATGATGTGAAATATGATTACAGTTTTAGAGCAATAACATTGATGAGTTTGCTTATATTGCTTGTGTTGTCAGGCTAAACAGATGCAGTCTGGTGTTGCACACTAAATGGACAATGGCCTGGGCTCATCCTACCTACGACTGAAGAGCACAGAGAAGGAGACATTCCTAAGGAACTGAAGAGCAGAGAAGGGAGTGGTTTCTTGTGTTGTATGGGGTAGTGGAATTAGAGCTCACTGCTGGAAATGAAACCTGGAAATGGTAATGGTAAAGTTCCAAGCCCAGTCAGCATGAAGATGTACTGGATGGACGGTCTGATAAACCCAACTGTAGGTTGGCTTGATTGTGCTTGATATATATAAAAGGATGCTGTGAAGTAGCCTACATGCTGACCTAACATCCAAGTCCATAGGAAATCCCAAGGATTGCAAAGTGAAGCAGGATCCTGTGGACCAAAGAGGAAAAGCACAATACAGATAAGTATTGGATTATTTTGCAAGTTCTTGCTTATGAATATACATGTGTATATGATTTGGTTATGATATTCTAAGCTCTTGTTTAAGAGATAAAAACCATTGAGAATAAACTAAACATATGAATATATTCAATGTTTAAATATAGGTATCACTGGGAGCAAGGACTATGAGAGCATCCTAGGGGTGCATGTGGACATGTGACTGTCTTGAAGAGCTCAGAATGAGTAGTAATGAAAAAGGTGCTAGTGAGACTGTGAAGGTCCTAGTAGCCAAGACAAACCATGTGGGGATGCTCCATGGTTGAGAGGTATGAAATAGACCGGAGACACTAAGTGTCATGACCAAGAGGGATTGGTCCAACATTCACGGTGAAGTGAAAGAGGCTGAGAGCATGAAAACCACAGTGGTGGTGTCGGTTCCAGGATGGAACAAGACAAAGAGGGGAAAAAATATTGCTTCTCTTTCTTTCCTTTTTTATTATATATATATATATATATATATATATACTTATGCATTGTGAAAACAAAAGGTTGTTGAATGCATGTATGACTGGAAATAGAATGTGTGTATTTGCTTAAAGTAAATTGTGAATGTTGGAATAGTTAATTCCTTGCCCAAGAATGGACATGAATGAGCTCATATGCCTGTTGGGAAGGCATGAAAAATATGAAAGTCTCCTTGATGAGACTTGGACTGTCATGCCAACTGGGAAATTAATTGACTAATTTTAATACCTATATTATGCTTGGGCTAATAGAATTTCAATGATGCATTTCAAAGGTGAGAAAAGTGAAATCCAGTAGTGCACATTGATCATGGCAGCAGATCAAAAGCTGTTGGACTTGGCTAGAAGTCTTCTTCAAACAATTGCCAAGACTCAAGAGAATCTTGGAGAGATGCTCAAGATACAGAAAAGGCAGAATGAGATGAACCACCAGATTTTGCAAAACTCTATTTGTTTGCAAAAGGAGGTAAAAATCCTTCTGGGAGCAATCCATAAAGGAAAGGAATGTGGATCAATGATGGGACATTCATCCAATAGATCCGTTAAGAAACGTACCAGGCATGCAGACTCAAAGGAAATTTAGTAGGTAAAGATGAAACAGCCAACGAAATGTTGGAAATGCGGAGGACATCATTACCGCCGGGACTTCCCAACGAGGGAACAAAAAGAGGGTAGTAGCCACAAAGTTCCTAGACTTGGGGATGAGCCGAAAGCTAAGAACTAGCAAGAGAAGCTCGTGGAAGCTGAGGGGCTTGGTCCTGAAAGTTTAAGTAAATAATTGAACGTGGGACAGATCTGCAAAATTTTGAAATTTTGATGTGCAAATTGTATATGTATTCCTATGTATTGGAACATCGAGGACAGTGTTATTCCAAGGGAGAGGGGATTGTAATATCCCTGGTTTTGACCCAGGTTGCATTAAAAGATACATGATGTGTATATTGTAATTAATCGTGGTGTGGAGCTAAAGGCAAAATCCCCACCATCGATTTGGTTGTGTTATGTTTCGGCAATTGGGATCGTTGCCGATGGTATATCATGCTATCCGGCACATAATAGTTTGGCATCATGTAAATATGCACATTAATTAAAATGAACCTACAGCCAGCTACGACGGTGCAACGTTAATGAAAATGGAATGATTTTCCTAAGGATAAGGTGGGGGGAATTGTTGAACTTTGGGCCTATGGGGAAAATCCATGTGTCAACCACCCCTTTAAACTTCTACTATTTGTTAGTTGGGAGTAGTTATTGCTGAGTAGTGGTGGGTGTGGTAGGACCGTCAATCCTTTCCCACATTCCCACTCCCCCGGTAGACTCTTCCTCTTCACATCACGTGGGGAAAAAGAAAACACTCTCTCCACTCTCCCACGATTCCACTCCCCCGAGGATTTGGTCTTGATCATTCTCATGCAGAGACATTCATCTTCCTCACACGTACCGTTTGGGGGATTCTTCATCGTTTTTTCATCTCACGTAGGGAGCTGGAAAAATAGTGATGGTCGCCCATGATTTTCAGTGTGCAGGAGCCATTCATGATGGGGGCTGTGTGTCTATGTGTTCCATTCTGGTTTCGGGGGTAGGTGTATGTCTCCTTGCCGATTGTGGCCATGCATGTTACCGATTGTGGTCTGCATTTATGTTTTCCCCTATCAATGATGAGAGTTTGGCTTCTCTCCCATTTGCGGACTATGCAATGCTGCCGTGGTTTCATTGTGAGATTGGGGCTGTTGTTCTTCCCCTGGTTTGGGTTGCTGTGTGTGTGCAATTACCTTTGGGGTTGCTGCTGAGTTGTTTTGGCCAACTTAGGGCCAAGAAAAACTATGGGTCTCCTTGCTTGGCTTGAGTTGCATTCACCATTTTTGGTTGTCACCCTGTTTCCTTTGGTTTTCTTCACAGAGCTGTAAACTGATTATTTCACTGCGGGTATGCAGTGGTTGGTCTTTGGACTGTGTGAAGTGGGATTGAAGGCTAGGTATGCTTGAGAAACCTGGGTTTGGGAGCCACACAGAGAGAGTTAGATAGCTGGCTTTCTTCTCCACAACCCCGGAAGAGCACCGGCAAGGGAAGTCAGCGCCTGAGGGACTGTGAAGCAGAGAAGGGACTGATTCCTGGTGTCGAGTGTGTGTGGGTGTCTTAGAAGTTAACCTAACTTCGGTGTAGGTGTCCTTAGCTTTTCCATGAGCTCACTAGTTTAGCATTCAGCCCTTCCTAGCTCCTTGACGGCTTGATAAACCCAACTGTGTTGACTTGGTTGTATTGTGTATCCTTGGCTATGTGTAAGCCTGCTTAGTCCCTTATTCCTTGGAGAATCATGCCTAGCTTGGGGGTGGCAGTGTTGCTAAGAGATTGATGAGCATGCTGGCCTATGGTTGGGTGGAACGTTGCAGCGACGTAGCTAGTTGTTGGACGGATTCTGTATAAGATAAGTGTTCTTATCTATTTCATCTCCGCAATTACATTTACTATTTAATGAATCATGATGAACATGTTGATGCTTGAATGTATGTTTTGCTTCCGCTGTATGTTGAGTAATTATACATCTTAGCTTGTTTTCTGTTTTAAGCATTTTACTTCAGTTTATATGCATGTTCAAACTTCATGGGGTGATTTTCCCAGAGGTTTTTGATGGTTTGGTAGTGTCCTCTTCCCCGGTCAGAGGGTCAAGGACGTTACACTCCAATGCTACTCTAGCTTTACACCCAGTTACCATAGTTTCTTGAATTAATATAATGTCAAGGTTATGGGATTGAAGAGCCATTTGAGGGTGCCCCTACCCATCTAGCATTAAAGAGAGAAAGATCATTTACACCCCTTAGGGAGGGATTTCCCTACTCCAAGGGCCCTCTAGATGGTACCTTGTTTGGTTAGTTTGATATCCATTCTTTCCTTTTGATGGGAATTTGATAAATTGGATTTCCTTCCAACTAAAGGCATTTGTGCCTTGTCTAAAGCAATTTCCCTTGAAGAGGAGTGGTCATTCAACTATTTCAACTTTGACTTGAGCTCGTAGGAGGATATAATATGAATATTCAAATGGATGGTAGTAGAATGCCATTCTTTCATCCGATCGTACTTCCTCAATTGCCGAGACTTGACATGAGATGTTAGAGCCAATATTAGGCAATGGCATTCCTGGACTATTAACTTAGGATATTTCTAAAACAAGAGGAGGGGATGAATTTTTTGGTGGGATCTGGGAGTTTAGTAGTTCCATTATAAGCTTAGAGACTGTATTGACTACGAGAACTCCAGATGAAGCGACAAGGGCATGATTCTTACGATTTAACTTTTCTTCGTTGACTTCCTTTTCCAGAGTGTGATGGGCCTTGAGAAGAATGCATTTTGTTGGAAAATATGTATGTTCCTTCTCACCACCTTTTTTTTAGTAAAGTTTGAGGAAATAAGAGCCTTCAGAATTTTTGAGGAGGTTGAGACCCATTTTTTTTATCCTAGGCCTTCTTGGGATTCAATCCAAGAAGATGATTCTCCTCACAGTTAGCCTAAAGATGCCAAACCTAACGACAAGTAAAGTAGCCAAAAAATAACTTCTATTAGCCTATTTTTTTCAACCAGGATTGCCTATGAAATTTTAGATCAATTTCATCTAAAATACCTTCTCAGAATTCTAGTTCCACTTGGACCCATGCACACCTCCTATCATACTTAGAATACCAATGATTTTCTAAACCGACAAAAGCACCTAGTTTGTTTCTGATCGTAGAGAGATTCTCTTTATGCTCGAATTTGAGCAGTATCATGGGAATTGTAACCTAGACTTTTTACAATTATATGGCTCCCTCAGAGGCCCTAAATTGATTTGCCATCTTTGAAAAATAAATATGATAGTCCCTAAGTCCAACTATGTTTGAGAAGTGATTTAACATGGTCATTGTTTTTCATTAGGAAATATATTCACCCCTAGATAGAACATGGAACATTGTAATGTAGCCCAATAGAGGGATCCAATTGTTAATTAACAAAAAATTCATAGACTCAATAATTACAATATTTCCACAAAGTAGATTGACCAGGGCCTTTGATAGGCACTTCAAAAATTCCTCAATGAAAACGTCCTTCCCAACCACCATTGAAACCTTGCTTTTGTTTTATTTGGATACTCTTCTTTTTCTTATTTTTGAAAGGAACGTCCTTCTAATGGATTAACTATGATTTAGATGAGTCGATGGTGGGAGGACTAGAGCTTTAGGAGAGGATTGGTTTTTGTATAAAGGAGGAGTAAATTCCTGTTCGACTACACAAGATATTTCCAAGAGACCAAACACCTTGAGAAACCACTCACACAAACATATCACATATCACCACACCGATGTCTTTATGTGGTTTAAACCCTTGAGAGGGAAACACTCCATGACCCTAGCCAAATATCTACTTGAGGAAAGTAGTGAACTTGTTGTTAACATATTCTCCCCCATTATTATATTTTAATTTAATAATTTGATGACCAAATTTCTTTTCAACAAGGGCCTTGTAGTCCAAGAACATGTTAAATACTTCACTCTTAACTTTCAGGAAATAAAACCAAGTGTGTTTGGAGTAATTATCAATGAAAGTTAAGAAATATTTGAAACCAGAAAAGGAAGAAGATGGAAGAGGACCACACAAGTCACTATGCACTAGATCCAAGGGGGTCAAGGTGTGCCAAGAGGCAATTTTTTCAAAACTAAATTGATGATATTTTCTAACTACACAACCAAAAACAACACCATCTTTGCAAGATACTGTCAAAAGACCTATCGCCATATTTTTTTACATAATTGTTGTAATGAGCGATAATTTAAGTCACCAAATTGCTCATGTCAAAGTTTGCTCAGGTCATCTCTATGAGCAACAAAAACTGAGAGAAAATGTGATGACCCAAAGTTGTCAAATTTATACAACTTAGTAATATCATCAACAATTTCAGTGGTGAGGACATGCATAGGATATTTGAAATCCTTGATTTCAACTTGGTGAGGTGTAAGCGTTACAATTTTACCTTCACCACAATGAGTAATTTGGTAGTCTGACAACAAATTGTAGGAAATTCTTGGAACACAGTACATAATTAAACTGACCATATTCTACTTGAACTATTCTAGATCCTACTACACTAAGAGAGCTATCATCACCAAATTTTTTTTATTAGGTGTTATATTCATTCATAGTAGAAAATATGGATTTATCCTTATCCATATGATAAGATGCTCCATAATCAATGAGCCACTCATTCGAAGAAGAAGCAGCAGATGCATTAAAGAAGAAACCAGAAGCACAAAGTGCATGTTTGTGAGATGTAAATTCTGAAGACGAGTCAAGGATGATGTTGTGTTTCTTCATTGGTGCTTCCAAGTCTACCATCTTCTTGAAACATTTAGATTCATCATGGTTATATTTCCCGCAAAAGTTGCAACAACACTAAGTTTTCTTGCCTTTTGATTTGGTTCCTTTGTCATTTTTGGAAGGATGAGATGGTTGAGAGGGTTTGAGACCCTTGTTTTGATTATTATTGCAAGGATGGTACTTCTTGGGATGCATGGAATTCTCTTTTTTTTGTGCCACTAAGGCTTTGCTAGATGTATCAACATTGCTTATTATTCCAAGATGTATGAGCTTATATTTCTCTCTAATCAAGGAATCAAAAAAAATATTCAAGAGTGAGATTTTTTAGTGAAGCATACCTAAATATTCTTTCATGGAGTAAAATATAGATACAAAAACATAATAGGTAGGTATAATATTGGAAATAATATGAAAAATACAATGCTTGTCTTTCCTTTTTATGCCACATTCCTCAAGCAAGAGTCTAAGGGTATTGTACTCTGAGAAAAATAGTATTGTATGCAAGATAAATCACCTAAATTTAAGGTAATCACTCATTTTCGAGATAATGACCTCGAATTTCATTGTGTTTACCAAAGCCAATTTCCAACTTTTCCCAAGCTATTTTTGGATCGTAAAGTCCTTGAAGGTGGAATAGTAAGTCATTTCAAATGGACGTTTTGATTAATCCATGAGCCCCATCACATTAATTTTCCCATTTTATTTTCTTATTATCTTCATCAGGTTTAGTTTCTTTCCCCAAGGTAATCTGATAAAGTCCCCTACTTTGTAGGACATCCTCCATACAAGCTTTCCATGAGAAGCAATTGGAATTGGTAAGCAACATATCACATGGGACGACCATACTAGAATATACAGGCTTCAAAAACATAAACTAATGGTCTAGATGCAAATATCTCTAAAAAGTATGTGGTTTAAAAGAAAAATGAAGTGACATTTATTTGAAAAATGGTTTACGTTGACTTCAAATGGTCATGTTGTAGGTAATAGATTGACTAACATGGAAAAACAAAAAAAGAAACCCCCCTCTTTCCAAATTTAATTGTTTAAACTCATTTTACAATAATGTTGATTTATGTGACTCACTTTTATAAAATAAGTGGAGTTTACTTTTACAATAATGTTACTTAAAATATTGCATGGAAGAACTAAAAGACTTTACAATTTTAAGTGAGTCACTTTTATAAAATAAGTGAAATGCACTTTTAAATAAAGTAACTAAAAATTAGAAGCTACATGCATGTTAGAAAAGTAAGTAACAAAAAGAAGACTTGAAATGAAGGCCTCTTGTTCAAGAAAACAACTTTTAATTAAATGAGATATATTAAAAGATATGTAAAAATTTGAAATGAGGAAGGGGTGTTTTTTTTTTAAAACTCTTCTACCTTGAAGTGCATGCTTACCCCCAAAACCTTGTTTTTGGTTGCAATACACTTCACAAAAGAAAACTTTCCAGAAACTAAAATGTCTTGGATTTGGGGTTAGTCCTCATTAACTTTCTTAGAAAATGTATGTTTCTCATAGTTTCTAGTTTTCCAAGTTCACCTAGAGTGCACGAAAAAGAGAATAAGCAGTAAAGAAAACCCTTACCCGTCCGTTTTTTATTTGCTGAGTTCACACAGAGCGCACGCCAAAGAGAATACATAGAATGAGAAGGTTACAAATTGTAACTAAAATAACACCAAACTAAAAATGAAACAAAATGAGAAATAAATTTAAGAAATGTGTCACTGTAATAATATACCTCCGGATTTGGTAAAATGGCCATATCTTAGGCGAACAAAAAGGTTTTTCAATGAAACAAAAATTGTTTCCAACTAGAAATGGTGCTCTGAATGCAATGCAACACCTCTCATAGATATGCTCAAAATTATCGTAACCAAAAATTCCATTAGAGGATATTTGGGGTCTAAAATGGGCATTTATAAGAAAACGAGGCAACTTAATTTCTTGTTGAGTTGGATTTGAAGAAACAATAGAATTTCAATAAAATGAGTAAACCATAATGGTTGACTTGAACATATTTGTCATTAAAAAACTATTTTTTTTTGTTCATATTTTGAACATATATCACTATGTTTTTATTCAAATTTTGAGCAGGAGCATTTGTTGTTGAAATACAAACAAAAAAATAGTTTTTTTATGTTTCTTCCTCTAAAGTTAATAAATATTTTATTATTATATTCCTTAGGAGGACCATTTTAGACCCCAGATTTCCTCTAATGTTTGACAGCCTCGACAACACCAATTCAATATCTAGATCACCAAGATAAACAAAAATTCATAAGCACTCCGATACCATGTTTGACTACACATAATTTTTTCAAGAGGCTGAACACATTGAGAAACCACTCACACAAATAGATCATAGATCAACACATCGATGTTTTTACATGTTTAAACCCTCAAGAGGGAAACACTCCACAACCCCAACCAAATATCTACTTGAGGAAATATTTATTTGCATAAGAAAATAGTGTTACAAATGAGCTTCTCATAACCAATAAACTAAAAAATGACCCTCCATGCTCTTTAAGTAGAGTTCATGGACCAATCAAGTGCTAAGCCATAGATCAATGGCCATTAAGATTAAGGAGAAGCTGAACATGGTGACCATTGGATTACATATATACAAATGCATACTAAACAAACACACTTTATCTAACAAATATATTAGAATAAGTTGATCTTAACTAACTCCTAAGTGTCTAAATATCCTAACAATTCCCCCACCTGAACACACCTATCCGCATGTATGAGAACAACTACCTGAGATGAGACCTATCCACATGGATCCGTCTGAGTGTCAACATCCACCATACACTTGGATACTTGTGAAGATCTAAAAAAGTACTCCTTTTCCCAAAACAATTGCCTCGATTTTGGTTCCTATTCGTAAAACCCCAAATTTTGTTCCATGACGCCGATGAGAGAATAATCCAGTATTCGGAGAAGAAATCGCTTGCAAAAATTACCCCCCCTAACCCTAGAATAAACTACTCCTAAAAAAATTTGACCCCCTACAATCCTCCTAAGTTATTTGGGTGAATCCATGAAGATGGGTAACACTTTTGGCAAAAAATGATGGTGAAAATTCATTTTTTATTGATTTATTAAATTAAANATTTTGTACACACTTATGTGCACGTATTTTTTTTAACTGGTAAAAAAGTTTAAAAAACAAAAAGTACCCTTTTGAAGAGGACTCATTTCTCTTAGGTGTATGTATTTTTTTAAAAAAATTGTTGTGCTCTTTTTTGTTGTTGATCTTTCTTTACACTTCTTTGAAGATGTCGACATCGCTTTCAAGAGTAAGTTTGAAAAGGAAAAAAATAATACAAACTCTAAAACATGTAAATTATATGTCAATGGAAAGATGATTCTTTGACAATAATTATGAAGTCCGCCACTTAAATTGCATCCTAAGGCAGAGTTCAAGCTTGGTGAAGAGGGCATAAAAATTCAAACTGCAGAAAAAGCGCTAAAGGACTGTATTTTAAGCCCTTGATTGAGCTAATAACTCGTTGAGGTCTTTAAAACCATCGATTGAGGTTTTGAACAGATTTCAAATACCTCGACCAAGGGTTTAATCGAGCTTAATAGCTCGATCGAGCTCTTTAAATTAAATATTTTTTTTCAGTGTCCACATTCGGTGATCAAATATGGACACCCAAATCTTTTTGTTAATCGATATATATTTTTTAAATCAGTATCGTTTAAGGTCCACCGAACTTTTTGAATTTAATGAAAGGTAAACATAGAATTATATGATAATAAAAGTTAATAAATTATATTTTACAAAATATGATACTTGTGGGTAATGATAAATAACTTGAAAAACAAATCAAGTAAATGGATTACTACCGCCAGTTCCTCTAGATATTCGTTTGCAGATATGGTTTGCGGAGTAATTGGAGTCATAGATTTGATCAATCACATACATAAATTCAATTAATTTGCACCTATATTTTCAAATGAATAAGACTTTCTCATCTCTAAACACTAATTACACATACATTATATCTATCATATTTGTAACCTGTCTCTATTAGCCTTTCAATAAATTTCTATGCAACAAATACAATAAAATAAGTCGTGGTTTGTTGACTTTTTATAGTGACAACGACTATAGATGCTTGATCGAGCTATGGGTGCTCAATCGAGCTATATAAAAATGCTTGATCAAGGGTTAATAAAACCCTCAATCGAGATGTATAACTTGACTAAGGGTTTTACTAACCCTCAGTCGAGCGTCTTTTTAAGCCCTCAATCGAGCTTTCTAAATCTTGATCGAGATCTTGAAAAAAACCTGATGGAGGTATGGTTTTAACGTAATCGCCCCCTCTACTTGCCAAAAAGTGTTACCCATATTCATGGGAAACCCATTTGCATCTTCTATAATTTGCTATATTATAAATTGCTCATCCTTCTGTAATTAATGTTTAATTAATAATTTTAGAGCATAATAACAATTTGTTCAACACATCACTAAATTAGAATGGAAGTAGTTTCCCCCTAATGCTTGCTTTGTTGATTAATTTTAATAGTCTATTTAGGCGAATAGTGTCTATGCTTTTCTTCGACTATTAATTTCATTACCATAAAGTTCACTTTCATAACGATATTGACGTTAAGCTAAAATCATCCTAAAAGAATATAATTTGTGCATCATTAGATGGCACTGAAACTCTTCTCACCCTTGGAATATTCTAATGGATTTCACGAATTGTTTGTTAGCAATTGAATTTGTATTACCAATATATCTTGTGCTTAAACTGCAATGCCCAAGACTAGTGCCCAAACTGTATTGTTGCATGACAATAAAATATGACATAGGGAATGCTATCATAACAAATATATGGTGTTAATGCATCTTCCATGGAATCATTCAATGATAGATAATATTCAATGTAGAGAATGTTACCATAAGAAATATTGGTCTCAATACATATTCTTCAAAATCTGTTAGATAGTTAGCCTATATTTGGTAAAGGAGGATCATGGTCCAAGGGAGGGCATTTAATGCACATTTTACATTAAGGAGAAACACCTTGAATGATCATCCTCATGAAGGAGGGTGCAGGAATGAAAAAACATTAACTAAAATTTTTGTATGTTATCGATGTTTGAAAAATTATATTTTGAATAGTTACAACACCCAAGAAGGTTGCAGAGTTGGCTCCCTGTGAAAAAGGTTGCAGAGTTGGTTGAAGAGTTGGATATGGGAAAGGTAACTAATTTTACCTAGTTAATTGGGGTGAATATTTTATGCATGAAATAAAGGTCTTGTAGAAATTGAAGTTGAAAAGTCAAAAGTGAAGTAAGAAAAAAAATCAATCTAAATTTTCAATATCCAAAATGATGCATCCTAAGTGTTCAACTCTATCAAGAAAACTAATTGCATATTCAATGATCACCATGAGGAGGAAGAAATTCTGTATATATGAAATAATAGAGGAAGGTGCAATGCAATAATGAATACATATTCAATGATCACCATGAGGAGAAAGAAACTTTGTATACATGAAATAATAGAGGAAGGTGCAATGCAATAATGAATACAAATAAATTGAAGCTTTAATAGTTATCGAAGTTGAAATATTTATACTTTGAAGAGTGACAATTTAAAAAAAGGTTGCAGTGATTTGAATGTGGATAGGTGGATATTTCAAGACATTGTCCACAATATTAGCGGGCTCACTTGGATATGGATTAATGCTAATTAATTGACATAAAAACAGAGAAATGACAATTAAAATTGTAGACTTGAAAATAATTAAAACATAATTAGGTGGTTCATGCCCAAACGATCTATATCTATGAATTTCACTATTACCTTCACAGGGAAGAACACACCGTTATAGCAGGACATTTGTGCTATAACGCTCGTTGCTTTATCATCATAGTCAAAATAAAAGACATCATTCATTTGCATATATGAACTAAATTTTAATTGCAATTATTTTTAAATGCATGTAGTAAATTTTTTAAGGTCCACAAATTCCTATAAGTCCTAAAACACTTTACATATGAATCACAATGAAAATTTATATTCAACGTATGCAATACAATGAACGTTTTTCTTTAACATATCATTTAACAATGGTATGGGTAGACTTTCAATTGCATCTTTCCGAATATTGGGTTAAACATTTATTTTGTATAATATATGTTATTAACAACATAAGAGAACATGTGTTTCCTATAATATGCCATTAACAACACAAGAATACATTTATGATGCATATACAAATTTTTGAGTATAAATTATTCACAGTTGTTGTAAAAATATGTAAGGTATCTATCTCATGCACATCAAACCCTCCTAGAGAACAATCTGCTCATGGAAATCTAATTTTGCCATTGTGCAACACCCATAAAGTAGGAAACATATTGAAAAAGCAAAACCACCACACTTCAAATTTTTTCTTATGGTCATATTCATTACCTCTTGTTTATGAAATAAATGAGTAGCAATGATACATGAGCTCAAACTCCTCCCTAAAATCCACATGCTTTCCCAGTTTATTCCTTTTGTTGAACAAGAAAAAATTTCCACTTGTTTTCATCCACTTTTTAGCGTGTATTTTATATATGTTAGTCTTGGTTTCCCAAATAACTCTCCTTTAACTTGTGGTTTCCATGCACTTACCTACTTAGTAGCAACAACACTGTGATACACGTAAGCTACTTATGTTAATCATGTAAAATTGACAGCCCTTACAATCCTTGTGTACACCTCTTGTACATGCTCATATAGTCCTAGTGATGTTGGAGTTTAAATATATGATCCATTCTAGGAGTGTCTTTCCATTTTTCCACACAAAATAGAGCCAAGGTGGCTCATGTATGCATCCATAGTAGGATGGAAGAGATTAAAACTTACATGCAACCATTATATAGTTGCAACAATACATTTCTTCTCTCATACTAAAATCACTGTAGATTTTTGTCAAGAGTCACTTCGAACCCTTATCGATAGGGATATAAATTGGCATATGGAATCATAGGGATTAATTTTGTCTCTCTAATTGCAAAGCAATGGAAGACGGAAGCTTGAATAAAACCCCAACTCCTATATTTAGCCTTGAATTCTATAGGTTCCTCCATAGAATCCACTTCTGTTTGAGGACAAGCCACAATACCAAGGTGAATTTGGTTCTTGAAATTTAAAGTAATATTGTTAGCATAATGCATAATAACTTTTTTATTAGATAATACTATAGCCTCCCTTCCTTCTTTCTAGGATTGCGGAATAACTCCAAGCTATGATGAATTTTATTGAGAGTAAAACACTTATTTATACATTAGTATGAATCTTGGATTTAAACTTCCAAGAGGATTTGTGGGTGACTTTATTCAATAAATAAAACCAAAGCAAATATTTATAACAATTTACAAAAGGAACCATAATTCCATAGGATTAGGCTTCAAACATTCCCCTCCTTAATCCGAAAGGGGTGTTCATGAGTCAAAGCATCTTTCTAAAATTTTCAAGCTTCTCTCTTCCAAGTGATTAGGTGAAGGTATCTACAATTTTCTCATTTGTGGAAGAATGTCTCGAATGATCTGTCTTTTCCTCTACATGATATAGAATTAGATGTCACTTCATGTTGATGTGCTTGGTTCGATCATGGAATCTTGGATTCTTGGCCAACTTGATTACATCAGTGTTGTCAATCAACAAAGGAGTAGAATTCACCTATTTCTCTTGCAAATCTTCAAGTATTTTTCCAAGCCACACAATCTCATTTGCTACTTTTTTGGTAGCCACATATTCTACCTCTATTGTGGAATATGTTGGAACATATTGTTTGCATGATCTCTAGGAGGCGGTTGCTGATCCAAGACTCTTGAGGTAGCTTGAAGTAGATACGTTCTCTTTTTCACCTTCAAAGTCTGAATCATAATAACCAATCAGTTTGAAGTCATCAACCTTAGAATACTTGAGTTCAAAATATTGGGCTGCCTTCAAGTATTTTAGAACTCTTTTGGTAGAATACCAATGTCCTTCCCAAGGTTTTTTCATAAACCTAGAAATGATCACAATGATAAATGAAATACTTGGTCTTATGGTGGTAAGGTAGATAAGACTTCCCACAAGCTATTTATACTTGGTTCCATCCTCAAATTCATTTGATGTGAGCTTCAAATTTTGTTCCATCAGAGTAGAGAGAGGGTTTCACTATGTCATGCCAAATATGTTCAACATGTCTCTAGCATACATCTTCTAGGAGATGAATATGTACTTGGTATTCTGAGTCACATCAATTCCCAAGTAGGGAAGATGTCCCAAATATGTCATTTCAAAGATATTCAATTATTTATTTATGGATGTAATGTAGCTTTCATTGTTCACTGTCATCAAAAGATCATATACATACACCACAAGATATACAAATGATCTTCCAACATTATTTACAAATAATGTTGCATCATCAAGATTAAAGTGTTTGAAATTTAATTTCAGAAGATGCTCAATTAAATTTTCATACCATGCACGAGGTGGTTGTTTTAGGCCATACAATGACTTGATGAGTTTTCATACCTTTTTTTCTTCTTCTTATCCCTACACAACAAATCCTTCTAGATGAGACATGAAGAAATTCTCTTTCAAGTATCCCTTCAAGAAAGCAGTATTCACATCCATCTAATAAACTTTCCACCCATTATGTGCAACCAAATACAATAGAGTGTGAATGGTAGACCATTTTGATGTGGGGGAGAAAATATCCTCATAGGTAATGCCTTATTTTTATTCAAAAATTTTTTCCACAAGCCTCGCCTTATTCTTGTCAAGTGCTCGATCTGACTTGTACTTGTTCTTGTATCCCACTTGCAACCAATTGGTTTGGTTCCAAATTAAGGGTCCAACTTCCATGCCCCATTCTTGATGAGAGCATCATATTAATTTTGCATGGATTATTTCCACTTGTCATAACCAACAACTTCTTCAAAATAAGTTGGTTCAAGTTTAGTAGATACATTTAATTCAAAGTCATACAAAAAACCCATATCTTCTACATCTCCTGAATTTGAATTATTTGCATCTCAATCTTCTTGTTTGGTCAAAGTTCTAGTTCCTGTCTTTCTGAATTCATCAGGATGAACACTTTCCAGTGTCTTTGTGACCCACTTTGGAACTTTTCATGAAGGTCTAGGTTGCTTAGATGATGTCGCTTCATTCTCTTCAAAATTCAATTTTCCAATTCTCTCAATCACATCATCTAATTGAACATTATGTTCTCGTGAAGTGGCAGGAACTTCTTAATGAGGTTGAGATGGTCCTGCAAAAGGAGATTCCAAATATTGATGCAATATAGGGATAACCCCTTCAAGATGTGGAATCTCATAGTCATCTTCATGAAATGTATTTACACGTTAAATTTATCTAGATGATAAAGCTACATCTCAATAGTCTTGTCTTTTTTATTAATTTCAAGTAAAATGATATCTTTGGAAAATATGAAATTTTTTTACCTCATCATAAATATGATATTCCTTGGTGGTGTTTGAGTACCCCAATAAAATTCAATTTCAACTTCATGCACTGATCTTGTTTCTTTTTTCTTTTGCGATTAAGAAATAACAGGTGGAACCAAAGACCATGAGATGCCTCACTAAAGGAATGCTTCCATACCACATTTCATATGGAGCATTTTTTTCTAGATCATGAGTTGGAATTCTATTCCTCAAATAAAATGCACATAAAACCACATCACCCCAAAACATCAATTTCACATTCTTGAAAAATAGCATAGAGCGTACCAAGCCTCGAGGGTTAGTTCAGTTGATTGGAGCATCTGAGTCCAAGACCAAAGTAGTCAAGTTTGGAGGTTCAAATATTTGGGTCCTTTGGGGTTAGGTTCCCAAACATGGATATGACAAGGTGAGGCCCCTTCGGGTGCCCCCCCGAGAATTATTACCGTGGATGTAGCTATCCCTCCATCTTCCGGGGTTGTGAACCACATGAAAAAAATCATGGAGCATACCATATCAAGAGTGTCATGTTCATTCTTTTTTCTACACCATTCTGGTGTGGATTATATGGAATAGTTGTTTGATGCATAATCCCATGTTGATTAATATAGTTTTCAAAATTATAGGTGTACTTTTTTCATTATTAGTAAGAAGAGTGCTAATGTGAAATTGTGCTTCATTTTCCATCCATACGTTAAAATTTTTAAATGTTTCATATGCCTCATATTTTCGCTTTAGTAAATAGACCCAACATATCCTGTTGTAATCATCAAAAGGTCATGCGATATTTATTACCATTTGCAAAAAGAACATGCATGGGTCCACATAGGTCATAATGTATCAACTCTAGTTTTCTACATGCTTTGAAATTTTACTCATGAAAAGGTTGTCTATTATGTTCACCAAGAATACAAGCATTACACTATTTCAAATTCTTTGGAATGCTGGGAAAACTAGAAACACATTTATTTTTCAACAATTGGATACTATCATAATTCATGTGTCCATATCTAGCATGCCATAAAAGACTTGACTTCCTTCTTCATGCTAAGAGAGGTAGTAAAAATTCTGAGCTCTTGTAGATGTTCCTTTTAGACTCAACAGTTTCACATATTCATCTTTGGCCATGATGACCTAGTTGTTAGAGGACCTACTTATATAAACTATCCCATCAAACATGTGGATGGAATGGCCTTGCTGTTGGATGTGCACTAGGGACATCAAGTTTGTTTTCAACTCTTGAATATAGAGAACACCATGCAACCAAAATTCAAGGAAGCCAAGCAATTTGAGCTTGATGGATTCAATTCCCTTGGGATCGAGAATAAACTTATTTGCAAAATACACTACATCATATACATCATCCCATTTAAAAATATCTTCTAAATTTCATGTGGGAGGTCGCACCAGTGTCGAGTATACAAGTATCTCTCCAATATGAAAACGAAGTATTCAATGTGACCTCATAATTTATTCTAACATTATGATGTGAAACAATAAAATGAGTAAATTCCTAGGAGATTTACCATTCTTATTAGATTTACCTTTGTATTATTTCTTCTAGTTATGCCTATTTTTAATCATCCCCATGGGGCCTGACAATGTTTTGTATAATGTCCATTCGTGCCACAACAACCACAGTGAAGGTCAAGTCTCTTGTTGTGATTGTTTCTACACACCCTACTAGTAAAATTGTTTCTTTCACATCCTCTCTTACTATTTTATCCTTTATAATAATCATTTGATTGATTCTTCCATTTTTAGGAAAGGTACAAGGTCTCTCGAGTGGGATGAATTGCCTTTTTCCAATGGCTTTATTTCTTTACACAATCTTCTCCACCAATGTAAAAGTGAGGTCTTTCAATTTACCACCATATTGAAGTGATTCATGGTAGTGTGAATATGTGGGGTTGAGGAACTTGATGAATGTA
>LPNX010698803.1:1189413-1259750 GCA_001517045.1 Pseudotsuga menziesii
CTCGATGCCATACATTTAGTCGTGGATCTATGGTTTCCATGGGGGCATCCCATGCACACTCATCGAGCCACGAATCAATGTCCAACATTGATCCATGGCTCGATGGGCCCGTGGGGATCCCCCCATGGTTCCCATTGAGCCAAAACTTGATGGGCGGGCGGGGGAGCCCCCCTTGGTGCTTATCGAGTGATGAATTGATGCCTGACATCGAGCTGTGGCTCGATCCCTGACATTGAGATGTGGATCGATGGGAACTCATGGGGGTTTGATGAGGGGTGGCAAGGGAGGGGAGGGAGGGGTAAAGGGGTGGTGAGTAAGGGGAGGGAGGGGGGAAGGGGTGGTAGGGGAAGGGAAGGGGGGAAGGGGTGGCAAGGGAGGGAAAGTGGGTGGGTGGGTAGTTAGGTTGTTTTTCTTTTTTTTGTTACTTTTTAATTTGTTTTTGTTTTCTTTTATGTTTGTTTAATTTTTTTTTTTAATAATAGAAAAAAATTATTAATAAAAATTTTCAAATTTTTTATATTTCTTTTAATAAAAAATTGATTTTTTAAATAAAAGTTCATTCTTTTTATTTTTGTTTTTTAAATTTTTATTTAAATGCTTAATTTTTTTTTATCAAAAACAGGGAAGGAGAAGTGATGGCCACGAAGACGGGATGCCCAATTTTTCAAGGCCATGGTTTAAAAAATGCTGCATTGTTAGCACTACTTTTCGATTTAGAGATCGATTTTAAGATTTTTCTACCAATAATATTGATTGTTAAGTCCATGTTTTCAAACAAGTTATAATTTTATCCTTTGAAAAAACCAATGTGCGGCTAGTAGCATTAGTTTTCTGTTCAAGGATTGATTTTAAGGCTATTTCTAGCAACACTATGACTTTTTAAGGCAATGGTTGTATTTTTAACCTTGAAACGAAAAAATCTACCAGCAACATCACTTTTCAATTTGAAGGTTGATTTTGGTGATTTTGAGTATAGAGTTCTCGTTAGGTTGTATAACGTGTTAAAATATCGATAGGATTTTGATTCAACATAACAACCCATCATGACTCTTTGCATTTGATTTCTTCATGCAGTTGTCACTGATATGTTCCCAAGAAACACATCCAAAGGTTCTAAGGTTTCTGAAAGAAGGATTTCTTCCTTGGCATTTATCGAATGGAGTCATGTCATTGAAATCTCTAATCAGAACAAGGTCGAAGAGATATTTTGAGCAATAATTTTTTTTTGGCCAAGAATTAGTGAGAAGGCCTTTGGCTTGTAGAAGACATAGAGCCATTTCTATCAAAGTCCTATTCTTCGTCTCCACCACTCCATTATTTTGATGGGTGTGAGGGACATATATGTAACAAGAGATACCACTATATACTAGGAAATATTCAAACTATCGAATCACATATTCTCCACCATTGTTTGATCTCAAACATATAATAGGCCGACCACATTTCTTCTAATCTAATGCCCTAAATTCCTTGAATCTTTCATATATGACTCTTATTATTCAATAAATAAACCCATGTAAACCTAGAGAAATCATCAATAAAAGTCAAATATACTTCACACCTACTAATGATGGTTTTTTCATGCAACATAAATCACTACGAACAAGTTCCAGTCAGTCCTATGCTTGCCATGCTTTCTTGGGATTAAAGGGTGCTTGATGATGGTTCCAAGAACACATCCTATACAAAATTCATCAAGTAGAATGATATTTGGGAGACTAGTAGCCATATTCTCTATTACCATAAATTCAAACTTTGAATGTTCAAATGTCCAAGTCGTTCATGCTAAATTCAACTTTGGTCACTGGTTTGAGCAACAAGAGAAATCGGTCTAGAGTCATTTATGGGAGAGTAAAAGAACTTACATAGTCCATCTTTGGGATCTAGATATCTTGTTTGTGTAATTTGAGAAACTAAAAACAAGTTCACACTCAAGATGTGAACATGATAGGCATTGGATATTATTCCATGTCGACATTCAACATCTCCACTTCTAGGGGTTGTGAGGGCATAATCATCAACATAATAAATTTTCTATTCTAGAGGCATCTTAAGGAAGATAACAAAGAGGCTTCCTTAGACATATTATGAGTGCAACTAGAATTGACTATCCACTCGATTCAAGTGGTGTGGCAATGTAATGCATGGGAAGTGCTGACATAAAAGATAAAATTATCTCCAATTCAATTGGTCAATTGAATAACATATACTTAATTTTTAAGATGCTTGAACTTTTCTTCCAAATCCTTTGTTTTATTTCAACCAATTTTCTCCATATGTCCCACCTTTCCACTGTATTGACATGTTTTCTTCTTTCGATTTTTCTTGTTTGATGTCAACTCACCAGTATTTCCTTTAGTGGGTTGGTCGATACAATCTTGTCATTTATTCAGGGTTTTCGGTCGACCTTGTTCTTTATAATTTTCCTTGATCTTGCCTTTGAGAAAGTGAGCCTAGTGTCTTGTACAAAGCTTCCCTTCATCAAGTAGCTTTTGTTGATCCTTGATCAATAAATCACAAAAGGTATCAAAGGAAAATTCCTTACCATATTCCTTGTGTGACATCGAACTTGTGGGAAATGAGGATCATAACACATCATAAGGTGTCTTCGGTCGATTCATCAAGACCAATTAAATGAGTTGTCCATCCTTCTTTGAATTTTTTTTCCCACATTCACCCAATTTCAACTATAAACTTTTGATACAAGCCAAATAGTCCTCAATCCTTTCAAAAGAATGAGGTTATATATATATGCATTCTTTCTCTATCTTCATCAGTTGACTTTCATTAACCTTATCAAACAACGACATCATCTTATTCTAGACAACACGAGGATAACCGATCCCACTTGTATGAAATCGAATAATTTCTTGAAATATAGGTCACGATGACCCCAAAAACCTCATATTTCTTTTTGTCGATAAAAAACTTATCCTGGTCATCCAATGAATATAGAATAGTAGTCATGGTAAATTGCTAGAGTTCGTTGCTCTTTAGTAATGTTTCCATGTCAGAAGATCATGTTGCATGGTTACGACCACTCAAAATAGCATGTTTTATATTGGAATCCATACTTTTGATATCTTATATATCTGATCCAAGTTCAAAGGTTTCAACTAAAAAATATTTATCCCAAATTCGACTAATCCTATATTTGACTCATCATAACTTCAGGACAACATGCTAGGTTAATAACAATAGCTTCAAGCAACTGCAATTATGGGGGTAGTGTGTGTTTAGAGAACATAATTTCATCTCCTAAACCTATAAAGTGTTTTTCTAATAGGGGGTGTTGGAACAAAATGTTATGTAGGTTCATCACACCTATGGATCTTCTTAGGAGATATTCAACTGAAGGTTAACAATCGACTAGCATAAAAGTCAACTGAATGCTTGACTGAGTGGTTGATTTATCGGTTGACTGAATAACATATCTCTCTCATGTGTTATGTCATGTAACCCTATATAGAGTTTATAGATTTTGTATTAGGGTATTAAATCGAGAGATAATAGGATTAGGAATGTATATTAAAATATATCTTTTTCTTGAAAAGTCAAGTATTCTCTTCTCTTCCATCAAATGATTATCTTGAGAATAAAAAATGTGCGATAGAAAGACCAGTTTCTCACAAAATGTTGTCAAGTAGTTGCCATGTAGTATTAAGGTGTTGAATTGTTGAGCCACCTTTCATGTTTACAGATCCATGAAGGAAACAAGTCACACTGTTAAGATAAAAACTATCGAATTCCATGGGGGTTTTAGCTCTTTATTTCATTATCATTTTTATCATTTTAGAATTCTTTCTTAGCATTTATTCCTGCAATGCAGATACATGGAACATATCAAGAATATTTTTTTTCATTCTTAAATGGAAGATCTAAACATTGGGGTTTATATAAGATTTATTCTCATTCATTTACAATTTAACATAAATTATGTTATAGATTTTGGTTTAAAATTAAAAATGATTAGTTTGTCTCTATTCCTATAATTGAAGGTTTCTCAATGATTTTCCAATAGTTGAAGTTACAATCAATGACATTCATTTCAAGAGTCTTTATGATTATTTTCACTAGGATGATTTAGGGTTTGTCACTAATTAATCTAACTCATTTTGTATTATGATGTTGACAAGTTGCAAGAACATATTTCACACAACCTATTCTCTTGGGTTTATCAAAGGATATGTAGTTGTTAGTCCTTGAGGCTTACTAAGTTGAAGATAATATATGCCAAGGCATGACGAGGATAAACTTTTATAGATTTTAGAGCTAAACATGTATGTGAATTTGAGATGTGAATGTAAATAATGCTAGTATCTCTCTTATAGGTAAATATTATGCATTGATTTGAACATACAAGATCATTTTCAGAACAATTTTACAAAGTATGCCAATACTTTGAATTTAAATGATTATGAATTCTAGCTTATAGAACAAGATTATATGTAAGAAGTGCTTACAGGACCATTTTTTTACATTTAATGGCAACATAAAGGTAGTAAGATTTATGAAAAAGAATTTAGTAGTTTGGAACAAAATGGAAATATCTCATAAGTTTTATAAGGACTTGTAGGACACATGGCATCCATATGAACAACAATAAAGGAAAACTTCAAATACCGATGTAGCATATACATATCTTGAAACTGGGCCATATGTCAAGGAATTGAAATATTTGTTATCATTTTCACATTAAACATAACAATGTCATCAATGACACAAAAATTAGGCTGAATCTGTTGCTCAAAGTTTTATTAACATCTCATGAAAGAATTACATGGATAATAAAAGTTATGGAAAAACATAGGAAGGAAAAATTATAGTAGAAAACATCGATGTAACACTCTGCAATCTCAATCTTATAAAAACCTCATTACATGCAAATAAAGTCCACTGACTCAAAAATCCTAAAGAGGCTCTAGAAATTTCCAGTCTTGAGTAATCAATTTGAATTTCATTATTAGGCATTTTAGGAATAATTGATTTTTTCTATTCTAAACTGTTTGAGTACACAAGATGCTTCCAAAAGACAGAACAACTATAGAATCCACTCACAAAAATAGGTCACATATTAACGCACCAATGTTTTCACGTGATTTAAACCCTCGAAAGGGAAACACTCCACGACCCCAGGCAAATATCTACTTGAGGCAGTTTATTATGCAAAAGAAAGAAAGTTACAAATGAGCTTCTCATAATCGATAAACTAGCCAATGACCCTCCATGCTCTTTAAATATATATCTTGGACCAATCGGGTGCTAAGACATAGATCAAAGGTAGTTACGATCTAAGAGAAGATGAACCTTCAAATCACTCTATGTATAGAACATATCGTGACTGTCGGATTATATATTTACAAATGCATACTAAAGAAACACACTTTTCCTAACAAATATATTATAACAAGTTGATCTTAAATAACTCCTAAGTGTTTAAATATCCTAACATCCCCCTTTAAGAACATCTTGGGATGGGATTGAAGGATTTACAAAAGTGACACTATTAGGAGAAGGAAGGAGGCATTATATCATATCCCCCCTTAATGATGAATTCCTAAACTCCTAACATAGATCAATGTTTGGAAAAATTCGCTTTTGTAAGAGACTTGGTGAAGATGTCTACAACTTGATCATTTGTAGGGAAAAATAACACTTCAAGAATGCGATCATGAACAAGCTTTCTGATGAAGTGCATATGTATCTCAATGTGTTTATTGCGTTGATGTTGAATTGGATATTTGGTGAGCTTTATGGCACTTTGATTATCGCACCAAAGTGGATTAGGATACTATTTCTCAAATCCAAACTTTGAAAGGAACTGTCAAAGCCATAAAGCTTCATGACTAGCATTAACTATGGCTCAATATTATGCTTCTGCTGAAGAAAGAGCAAGATACAAGTCTAGGTGATAAGTCTAGAGCCCAGACAGAAAACATAACCTGCAATAGACTTTTGATCATCAGGATCTCCGATCCAATATGAATTAGTGAAACAAATAAACAAAGGACCCTATATTGTAATGAATCCCAAACTGAATTGTACCCCAAATATATCGAAGCATTTTTTTTTGCTTCTTTCTAGTGACTTTCATGACATGTTTTCATATAGTAGGAAACACAACCAAAGACAAAAGAAATATCAAGATGGGAATGATTCAAGTATAAGAGACTACCAACAAGTTGACGATACAAGGTGGCATTTACTTTAGGTGAAGTGCAAGTGGTAGAAAGTTTGAATCGAAGCTGGAAGGGAGAAGGGGATGGCTTACAATATTCCATGTGAAAGTGACGAAGAAGGTCACAAGCATACTTATACTGAGAAATAAATATTCCTTATTTGGTTTGCAAGACTTGGAGACGAAGAAAATAATGCAAATGTCCTATGTCTGTCATTTCAAAATTTTGCTTAAGACTGGATTTCACATGAGTTAAAAGCTTAGGGTCACTACCAGTAAGAATAACATCATCAACATATAGAACAAGGATGATGATATAATTTCCTACTTTCTTGGTTTATACATTGGGGTCATAATGAAATCTAGAAAAATTAGTGTCAAGTAGAAAGCTATCCATTTTGGCATACCAAGCTCGTGATGCTTTCTCAAGGCCATATAAGTATTTGTTAAGGTGACAAACAAGGATAGATTCATTCTGAACATATCTAGGAGTTTGTTCCATGTAAATTTCCTTCTGCAAATCACCATGTAAGAATGCAGACTTGACATCCGTTTGATTAACCTCCCATTTATGTAAGGATGCAAGGGAAAGAATAAGGAAGATGGAGTTCATTTTTGCGACATGAGCAAATGTTTCATTCAAAGTCAATCCTTTAAACTTGGGAAAAAAATTTGGAAACTAACCTTGCCTTAAGTCTTTCAACACTTCCATCTGATGCATACTTAGCTCTATAGACCCATTTACATCTAACAAGTTTTCTTCCTTTTGGAAGAGGTACAAGATCCAAAGTATCATTTTCCATTAAAGAACGATATTCTTCATCCATAGATGCATTCCAATTTAGACTCCATTAAGATTTTGCAAAAAAATTTAGATCACGATTCTCTAAAACTTGAGCCAAAAGAGAAGAGGCTCACTAGAACTGCTTCTGTGTTCGACATTGATCTCTAGGATCACCATCAAGATCACCAATTTCTTTGCATGTTGAATGAACCCATAGAGGAAGCGATTGTGCTAGTGCGACTGGAGGTAAATTAGGAAGTGAAGGTGGATTTTCATCCTCACTGTCATCATAAAAAACTGGAGCTGGAAAGATTCCAAGGAAGTTGGAAGTAGAAGAAGGCACAAGCACCGAATTAGGATCGCAGGCCAAAGATGGCACAAACACGGAGTTAGGATCGTAGGTTAAGTGATTTTCATCAAATTTTACATCTCTTATAATAATTATATCATGAAAATGTGGTTGAAGAAGTCTATAATCTTTTACATTTTCATAATATCCAACAAATATGCACTTTTCACTTTTAAGTTGCAATGCTTTCTATTTTTCATCTGGAAAATGAGCCCATGCTTCACTACCAAACACACGGAAGTGGGTTACACCTAGTTTAATTTTACTTCATGCTTCTTCTGGTGTGATAACTTGTAAATATCTAGTGGGGGTTTGATTAACTATTTAGTTTGCACAATTTATGGCTTCAACCCAAAATTGAAGACTTAGTCCCTTAACTTGAAGCTTAGAGTTATCCATTTCTTTTAAAGTGCGGCTATTTCGTTCAACTACAAAATTTTGCTGTGGTGTATATGGAACAATGTGTTGTTTTTGGATTTCTTTTTCAGTGTATAAATTAGTGAATTTAATGTCCCAACTTGTTATTTTGGAGAAAATTACAAATTGGGCAAAATTCGAGCTTAACTAGTCATGATTCTAGAGGGTTCCAAATTTCACCAAATGATCCCAAATTTCAAATGAAATGGTATGGTGAGCCTTAAAACATAACAATGTGGTTAATGGAAACTTTTTATATGACTTTATACCTCTGCAACCTTTATTGGGGCTGATGAAAAAAATGCCAAAATTACTAGGAAATTGTGATGTAATTCCCCCTAGAGTGTAGGCCAACTGGGATTCCCAACTCATGTACGAACCTCCAAAATATGAAATAAGAGTAAGGGGATTGATATAATACTTAATTTACTATCATTACACATGGTTATTAGTTCTGCAAACTTGTTTTAGAGTTCCACATTCGTTTGATAACTTTTAGTGAAATTGCTTATGGAGAAATCACATAACTAACTCGATTTTGACATATGAAAGGTAGAGTTAAAGGATAAAATAAGGATGTTACATATAGATACCATATACATAATAAAAATTTATTTGACAAAATTATTAAACAACATATAAATTCCTTCATACAATTATTATATACAACTCATTCAGTATGGGAGTCAAATACATGAAAACTAGTGAATTAGTAGCATGGAATTGCAAGAGTTTCACATATGGATTTTGACCCACAGATAAGAAGGAAATGAAATTAAAGAAAAAAAACTAATATATGGCTTTAAAAACATCATCAAACTAATATAAAATCCCTCATACAAATCTAATACAAGACTCCTTCAAGATTGAAGCCAAAGTCATGGAAACTAGTGATTCAATGGCATGGGAATGCAAGCTTTTCACACATGAGTTTATTGGATTTCGAGTCACAAATAATATGGACATTAAATTACAGAGTAATTCATCAGATATTTCTGTAAAAAAATCATCCAAATCATAGAATATCCATCATACAAATCTTGCATAAAACTGCTTCAATATTGAAGCCAAAATTCATGAAAACTAGTGATACAATGGCATGAGAATGCAATATTTTCACACGGTAGTTTCTTGGATTTAGAGATGAATAAATATGGGAATGAAAGTACATATTATTACATAATATATGGCTTCACTAACATCATCAAACTCAGATAAAATTCCTCATACAAATCTGATATAAAACTACTTCAATATTGAAGACAAATCCATGAAAACTAGTTATTCAAGAGCATGGGGAATGAGAGCCTTTCATACATGTATTTATGATATTTAAAATTATAGAGAATATTTACATGATATTAAATATCCATACATCATACATAAAATCTTTTTCATCAACTATAATCAGCAAAGCACAAGCACCACTCCAACAAGTGCGCCATCAACATGAGACTGTGGGGGAATGGAGAAGAAAGAATGAGAGAATAGGGAGATATATGAGAATTAGAATGTATGGAACTTCAAAATTAAACTAAAACTCCTTAATTAATCTCCAATTATAGTTTTTAATTTCCTCTCTATAAACCAACTTGGAAATGAATTCAACTCCCTCGAAATTGGTTCACAAGCAGGGAGAGTGAACACTCACTGTGCAATGGACAATCAAAAGCTCTCCAAAATGATAAAGGACAATTAAAAAATGATCAAAATATATTATTCTTCCTCATGAAATCATTTTATTAATTTCATGACGCATCCTAAGGTCGAATTTCCCTCCATGCGCTTCCTCCAACTCATCTTAGTGGTTTAGTAACTCTCACGATACTTGTCTTCCTCTTCATGCTCCAATTATTTCCCCAATTTGAATGGATGCCTATAACTCCAAAATTAGACCTATTGGTGGATATTTTCATATTTCAGCAATCAGTTCCGAATTTGTCATACTTGTCATATAATCTTTCATCATTTGTTGTCATAGAGTGCATGTAATCTCCTTCCAAGTGCCACACATTGTCTTCTAGTATCTTCCTCTTCCATGGGAGTTAATATCCTTTACTAATTCAAATTATTTGTCTCATTTTATTATATTTTACACCACATCACTACCCAATAATGTTACATTACCCATGTGTTCGAATTTAGATGAATACCATGCCAAGTGTGTAGGGAATCGAGTCACCCAAAGGCTCCACAAGCTTCCAAGTGTCTTCATGAACCAATGCCACATTATTTTATTATAAATTATAATTTATGTGACCCATTTAAATCTGAATATGGTAAAATAAATTCCTTTTGGGTCCCATATCCTCTTTTTACAAAATTTATGTCTCCATCTCAACCTAGGGAACTAGTAGGCTGGTGAAACATTATTTGCAAATAGTCTTATTTGGAAATTATTTAATTGGGGACATGATAGTCCTCCCCACTCAATATTGGTTGTCCTGAAGCAATGCCAATTTTTTATGCTACAAAATTTGTTCATATTCCCAAGTGGTGTCCTCATTTGGCACTCCTTCCTTTTCACCAAGTGCTCTCTTATGGTTATGCTCATTAATTTTCTTTAGCTGCAATTTGAGTAGTGGTACTCATGTATTGCAATTTTGTGTTCCCAAAATTAAAGAGACGTGGATTGTGCATATTGGTATATCCTGTTACATCAACACTAACACCAAAATTATTGATCAAATCCATAAAAACCAAATTTGCACAAATAATATATACCTCCATATTTTGGAAACCTTTTCTGAACTTTCACCCAATTTTGCTTATGTATAATTATTTGAAGTTGGTACTGAGTTACCAAAATTTGAGTTTCTTAACATTGCAATAAAATTTCAGATAGGAGCCACCATGATTGCTACTTCACTACTCTGATTACAATCATTTTCTCAAGTGGTGACTAAATCTCCAATGCTACTTGCTGCCTCCACAATTGAAACCAATGAGACAAAAAATGATGGTAGGGTCCCATATGATTTTGATACATGCATGGTGTGAAATGTATATGATTAAATGCCATGAACATGAAGCTGGATAAAATTTAATCCATCTCTCAAAAGGTCTCCCACATAGGAAACTGGAACACTGCTATGCAAAGATGAACTCAAACAACTGAAGGTTGGTTTGCTTTCTCAAACCAACAATCGAACTGCTACTCCAAGTGATATGAAACCAAGAAATTTCAAGATCCCATTGCTTGTATTTCACCCTTACAAAAATCATGAGTACAAAATATAGACCATGAAATTACATAACAACATCATACAAATGTACATCAAGAAGGTGCCTCATCAAAGAATCATGAAAGTGCTTGTACACCCAAGTAAGTAGATCATCATGCGGTCCATACACACAAGCATCAATTATTATATACTATCTGCCCCAATGGCATAGGTGAGGATCCCATGTCCCATAATGCTGCTTCAAAAAAGTATAATGTTCATCAATTTAATCCGCCATGTGTTCTTTCATCCAAGAAGTGAATGAAGAATGTCCACCAAAATCTGAACCAAATAAGGAGCAAAGAAAACTTGAAGACTTCAAGTGGCTCAAAGAAGTCTCATCAATGCACCTATGAATATGTATATCATCACAATGAAACAAAGGTTTCTTCTGCAAATGTAAATAATAATGTGGTCTATTCATGGCATCATCAAAAGGAGAGACAGAAGTTTCATACTCCTCATGTGGCACCATAAAAAAATAAACCTTTCACCCATACTTCATTAGGATGAATGCTGCAAAATTTGGAAGTGTAGGATGTAGGAGAAAAAAAAAATCATCCAAATGATCAGAAAGTGAAAATTTTTCATCATGTGAAGTATCCATAGGGGTAGGAACATGCACCTCCCTAAAAATGCAAAACTTTCCCCATAGGTTTGTTCCAAGGTAGTGGAATCATGCACTTCTTCAAAAAGTGTGTAACCATTTTCAAGGTGCAACTCAAGTTCCTCTTCCACCACAACAAGTGATTGGCTCTCATCAAGCTCATATTCAAACACATCAAGAACCTACATTTTTACATGTCTCTCATGGTCCCTCATGTCATGAGAATCCTCCAAGCAATCTACCTTATGACAATCTAAAACATAAGAGAAAGAACAAGTATCTTGCAACCTGTTAAGAAGTTGCTCATTTTGATTTTTGAGCTTATGAATATCCTCATTATTATTCAAGTATTCTTCATGTAAACACTCACTAATATCAACCAAATTGTTTCTATCAAAATGCAAAGACACGAAATTACCTTTGATTGTGCACATTTCTCTTTGAATCTTCTCCATGTCTTCAAGGAAGGATGGATACTCCAATGAAGAAACTTTCCAACAAGAATTTTATACCAATGCTTTAGTGTCATGGAGTATGCCAAGGGACTCATGGATATTCATTTCACTCATCGTCAAAGACTCTTCAATGAATGATGGTTCATGGGAGTGAACCTCTTCTTCTTCTTTCTTCTTGTTTTGATCAACTTCTTGAAGCTCAAGTGGTGATAGGGAAGTTGACCTTGGTTCTTAATTAGCTGCTACAAGGTATTCATATTTATGCTCATGAGAAATTTGGCTTGCACTAACATTTTCAAATATGATCTCTATGTCACCAACATAGAGTTGTGAGCACCCATCAGTAGGTACTCCACAATTCAAGCATCCATAAGTAGATTCCCTTTGGTCCATGTCCATAATATAATATGTCTTGGAATGATATTCAATAGTTTCAAGGTAATATTATTCATTCTCATGTGATTTTTCCTCATATTTTTCAAATTCACTTGGGAGTGACTTTTGATCCTCTTGATATAATACTTTTTCTACTTCACCACCCACATAACTTGGTGACTCCTTGGTCTCCTCCATACTTGTGGATTGCTGATTGTTCCTTAAAGAGTTCATATTTTCCTTATTGTTCCTAAATCCATACTTACAAGATATTATTGGAATGAATACCTTTCACAACTATCCCATCTCAAATTTCGATACTCTTGGTAGCATGCTTCGATATCTATGGTTATAATTTCTTCTTTTGTTGGCCCTGAGAGGAAGGAAAGTGGGCATAGTGGGTATAGTAAAGCCAAGACATGTCTGAAATTTTTTATTCAATGGATGGTATTAATGCACAAATGTGAGTAACATGCTCTGATACCATTGAAATGTCCCAACTTGGGATTTTGGAGAAAATTACAAATTGGGAAAAATTCAAGCTTAACTAGTCACAACTCTAGAGGGTTCCAAATTTCACCAAATGGTCATGAATTTGAAATTAAATGGTATCGTGAGCCTCAAAAAATACAAAGGTGGTTTATGGACACTTTTTATATGAATTTAGACCTCTTAAACCTTGTTTGGGTTTGATGACAAAAATGCCAAAATGACTAGGAAATTGTGATGAAATCCCCCCTAGGGTGTAGGCCAACTAGGCTTCCCAACTCATGTACAAACATCCCAAATTTGTAAGAAGAGTATGGGGAATGATATAATACCTCATGGAATGTCATTACACATGGTTATTAGTTCTGAAAACTTGTTATATATTTTTACATTCGTTTGAAACTTTCAGTGAAATTGCTTATGGGGAAATTGCATAACTAGCTCGATTTTAACATATGAAAGCTAGAGTTAAAGGATCAGATAAGGATGTGAAATATAGATAAAATATATAGAATAAAAATTTCTTCCAAAACAGTATTAAAAACCATATAAATCCCCTCATACAAGCCTTGTATACAACTCATTTAGTATGGGAGTCAAATACATGAAAACTAGTGAATTAGTAGCATGGAATTGCAAGAGTTTCACATATGGATTTCTTGGATTTCGACCCACAAAGAATAGGGAAATTAAATTAAAGAAAAAAACATCATATATGGCTATCAAAAAACCATAAAACTTAGATAACATCCCTCATACAAATATGATACAAGACTCCTTCAAGATTGAAGCCAAAGTGATGGAAACTAGTGATTCAATGGCATGGGAATGTAAGCTTTCCACACATGAGTTTATTGGATTTTGAGGAAAAGAGAATATGGAAATTAAATTACAGAGTAATGCATAATATATGGCTGTCACTACATCATCCAACTCATAGAATATCCCTCATACAAATCTGGTATAAAATTACTTCAAGATTGAAGCCAAAATCTATGAAAACTAGTGATACAATGGCATGAGAATGCAAGCTTTCTCACACAATAGTTTCTTGGATATAGAGCTGAATAGAATATGGGAATGAAATTACAAAGTCTTACATAATTCAATAACATCATCAAAATCATAGAAAATTCCGCATACAAATCTTATATAAAACTACTTCAATATTGAAGCCAAATCCATGAAAACTAGTTATTCAAGAGCATGGGGAATGCGAGCCTTTAATACATGTATTTATGATATTTAGAATTACAGAGAATATGAGAATGATATTATAGATACATACATAATACATAAAATATTTGGATTCAACTATAATCAGCAAATCACAAGCACCACTCCAACAAGTGCACCATCAACATAGACTGTGGGGAAATAGAGAAGAAGGAATGATAGAATAGGGAGATATATGAGAATTCGAATGTCTTCAACATGAAACTAAAACTAATTCATAAATATCCAAAGAGAGGTATGAATTTCCTCTCCATAAACCAACTTGGAAAGGAATCCAACTGTCTCGAAATTCGTTCACAAGCAGGGAGAGTGAACACTCGTCGTGCAATGGACAAGCAAAATCTCTCCAAAATCCCAAAGGAAAATTTAAAAATTATCAAAAGATATTATATTTCCTCATGAAATAATTTTATTAAATTCATGAGGCCTCCTAAGGTTGAATTTCCCTCCATGATCTTCCTTCAACTCATCTTAGTGGTTTAGCAACTCTCATGACACTTGTCTTCCTCTTCATGCTCCAATTCTTTCCCCAATTCGAATGGCTGCCTCTAACTCCAAAACTTGACCTCTTGGTGGATATTTTTAGCCCTTTCATGTCATATTTTTCATATGTAAGCAATCAGGTCTGAATTTGTTATACTTTTCATATAATCTTGCATCATTTGTTATCATAGAGTGCATGTAATCTCCTTCCAAGTGGCACACATTGTATTCTAGTATCTTCCTCTTCCATGGGAGTTATTATCCTTTAATAATTAAAATTACTTGGCTCATTATATGATATTTGATACCACGTCACCATCCAATAATGTTACATTACCCATGTGTTCGAATTTGAATGAATATCATGCCAAGTGTGTGGGGAATCTAGTCACCCAAAGGCTCCACAAGCTTCCAAGTGTCTTCATGAACCCATACCACCTTATTTTATTATAATTTATCATTTATGTGACCCATTTAAATGTGAATATGGTAAACTAAAATCATTTTGGGTCCCATAGCCCCTTATTACAAAATTTATGTCTCCATCTCAACCTAGGGAACTAGTAGGTTGGTGAAATATTATTTGCAAATTGAAAATTATTTAATTGGGGACATGACAGTGAAATTGTTGTTAACACATTCTCCTCCATTATCAGATCTTAACTAAGAGTTTGATGACCATATTGTTTTTCAACAAGGGCCTTGTAGGTCAATAACATGTTAAATACTTCACTCTTAAGTTTTAGTAAATAAACCCAAGTGCGTTTGGAGTAATCATCAATGAAAGTTAAGAAATATTTGAAACCAGAAAATGAAGCATATGGAAGAGGACCACACAAGTCACTATGCACAATCTCCAAGGGGGTCGAGGCATTCCAAGATGCACATTTGTCAAACTATCTCAATGATGTTTTTCGAGTACACAACCGAAATAAACACCATCCTTTCAAGATACCATCAGAAGACCGATCACCATATTTTCTTTACATAGTTGTTGAAATGATCGATAATTTAAGTGTCCAAATCCCTCATGCCAAAGTTTGCTCAAGTAATAACTATGAGAAACAAAAACTGAAGGAAAGGTGATGACCCAAAGTTGTTAAATTTGTACAACTTGGTAATATCATCAACAATTCCAATAGCTAGGACATGCTTAGGATCTTTAAAATCCTTGATTACAACTTGGTGAGGTGTAAATGTTACAATTTTACCATCACCAGAATGAGTGATGTGATAGAATGACAACAAATTGGAGGAAATTCTTGAAACACATAGTACATCACTAAAATGGCCATTATCTATTGGAACTGTTCCAGATCATACAAGACTTAGATATCTATCATCTCCAATAAATATTTGTTTGGTGTTACCTTCATGCATAGTAGAAAATATTCTTGATCCTTAGCCATATGATAAGATTCTCCATAATCAATGAGCCACTCATTTGAAGTAGAAGAAGCAGTTATAGTATAGGAAAAACCAGAACCGCAAAGTGCATGTCTATGAGATGTAGATTCTGAAGACGAATCAAGGCTTATATGGTGCTTCTTCATTGCTGCTACAAGTTTTCCAGCTTCTTGAAACATTTAGATTCATCATGATTACATTTCCCTCAATAGTTGCAATGACGCTCACTATTTTTACCTTTTGGCTTGGTGCCTTTGTCATTTTTAAAGAATGAGTTGACTGAGAGGGTTTTGGACCCTTGTTTGGATTATTATTACGATGATTTTGTTTCTTGAGAGGCTTGAAATTTTCTTTCTGTTATGCCAATAAGGATTTCCCAGATGTATCTGCATTGCTAATCATTCTAATATGTATGAGATTATATTGCTCTCTAATAAAGGAATCAAAAAAGGATTCAAGACTAGGCGCTATATAGCTAGTTGTATCCAATGATTTGTTCATGGAGTAAAATGTAGATACAAAAAGAAAATATGCAGGTTCAAGTTTGGAAAGAATATGATAAATGCATTGCTTGTATTCCCTTTTAATTTTGCACTCTGCACATAAGAGTCTAAGAGTTTTGTACTTAGATAAATAATCTTAAATGTAGGAAACATCACTTGGATTTAAAGAAATCAACTCATTTTCAAGCTGATGACCTTGAATTTCATTGTGTTTACCAAATACAGCTACCAACTTTTCCCATGCTTTATTTGGTTCATCAATTCCAGATAGGTGGAATCGTAAATCAATAGAGATTGACATCCCAATCAATCCACAAGATTCATTACATTTATTTTCCCATTTTATTTTCTTATCATCATCAGTGGGTTCTATTTATTTTCCTGAGGTAATTCGGTAAAGTACACTACTTCGTAAGACATCTTCCATACGAGATTTCCATGACAAATAGTTGGAACTAGTAAGTAGAATATCACAAGGGGCGGCCATACTGTAAAATAAAGGCTGTAAAAACAGAAACCAACGGTTTGGATGCAAATATCTCAAAACATAGGATGCTTAAAAATAAACGGCACTGAAAACTCACTCCGGATGAGAAAGTTATGCTTGATTGAGAAAAGGTTAAAGCTTACCCCAAGAGAGACGTGGTAGATAGATGATTGACCTTTTAAACTCACTTTACAATAATGTTGCTTTATGTGAATCACTTTTGTAAAATAAGTGAAATTCACTTTTACAATGATGTAACTTCAAATATTGCATGCAAAAACTAAAAGGACTTTAAGTGACTCGATTTTATAACATAAGTGAGATGCACTTTTACAATAAAGTAACTTAAAAATAGAAATTACAAGCACTTTTAGAAAATTAACTAACAAGACTTTAACTCAAGACCTTTTAATTAATAAAACAACTTTTAACCAAGTGAGCCAATATTAAAAAGTACATAAAATATGGGAAGGAGGAAGGTATTTTTTTTTACTCTTCTGTCTCAATGTGCATGCTTGCTTCTTTTCCTGTAAATCACTTCACATAAACCGAAACAAAAACTACAATAAAAACTTGTCTGCCACAATTTTGGGATTAGTCCTCATTAGCTTTCCTGGAATGTCTACATTTTCCCACAGATCCCGATTTACCACGATCACACAAGGTGCACGATAAAGAGCATACACAATAGAGAAAAACCCTTTCCCTCCTGTTTCTAATTTGCCGTGATCGCACGAGGTGCACAACAAAGAGCATACATAACCAAGAAAGGAAACAATCCGAAACAAAAAAAAAAGATCTGATAAAATATAAGATTGTTTTTTTTAATTAAAAAAAACGTCATTGGAACATTATACCTTCAAATACGATGAATGACCGTTCGTCTCCTCTTCTATCACACAATTTAACAAAATGCCTTGAGGATATTTCTACTGAGAGGTATTAATCCAATATGAAATATTTGACAGGTTACAATTTCAAAGATATAGCCTCTGATTTACTCATATGCTTTGGACATTCAAGGTGCATCAAATAATAAACAATATCCCTATACCATGTAGATATTTCAAATTTTGGATTCACTTTCATTTCATTATTTTGGAAACCTTCTTTGTCTCTTATGTCTTCTTCCTCTGTTAGTTCTGCCATCTTATTTAGATCTAGTGCTTCAGAATTTGATTCAACCAATAGTTTTTTCAGTCCTTTCCCTTTGACCAATTTGGTAGGCTTGATTTCTATGTCATATTCTTGTATTTTGGCAATCCATTTACCTCTCCTTCCTTCATTTTATGTCTAGATGAGTATATATTTTGCAATACTATGTGGCACATAAGCAATTACATGTGAATGTAACAAATAACATCTGAAGGATTTTAGTACTTCACCATGGCGTAAGATTGCTTCTCTGTTAGGATATACTTCAACTTTGCATCCCTTAAATCTTTACTGAAAAATGAAATTTGATGTTCATATCCCTCTCGGTTCTTTTGGGGAAGGACAACTGCAATAGTGATAGATGAAGTAAGATAAAAATCAAGGAAAAACTTAGTATAATATAGAATTATCAATATAGGGGCCTCTCCCAAATCCCTTTTGAGCTGCTTAGAAGATTCCATCCAATTAACTTCATTTTCCTTCTCTATCATATTGGTAATGATTTTTATCATTTCATCCAAATTTGGAATAAATCTCCTTAAGCATTTTATCTGTCCCATGAAGTTTGTACTTATTTCTTATTTCTAGAATCTTAATTGACTACAACGGCTTCCACCCTTTCTGGATTGATTCTTAGTCCATCCTTGGAAACAATGTGTCCCGATAACTTTCCTTCCTGCAAGGAAAAATGTGATTTCTTAGGATTGAGGGATAATCCATACCTTCTGCATTTATTAAATATTTTCTTCAAATGAGATAAATGCTCTTCATCTATATTATAAAAAACAATCATGTCATCAAGATATATCAAAAAAATTTATCCCTTTCTCCCACAAAGGCTATATCAATGGCTTGATGAAATGTTGCTCCTGCATTCATACACATGAAAGGCATATTATCATACATGAATGTACCCCAAGGGGTTGTGAAAGATGGATTTTATTTGTCCCCTTTGATCATTGCAACCTAGTTGTATCTTGAAAAAACATCCATCATGGATATTCTGTTTTCCCTGACCACTCTTTGCAAAATTTGATCCATATTTGGCAAGGGATGGTTATCCTTTAAAGAGCATTTATTCAAGTTTATGAAGTCAACATATTATCTTATTTCTCCAATTTTATTCTTGACTAGTACCAAGTTTTCTACCCACTCTGAATATCTCAAAGGAATTATGATCCTTGCATCTAATAGTTTTCTTAGTTTCTTTTCTATTATGGGAAGCAAAACATGGTTGATTTGCTAGAGCTTCTTCTTGAAATGCTTCACTCCAGGATTTAAAGGTATATTGTGTTGAATAATAGATGTATCATATGTTTGAAGATCTTCATACTTCCATGCAAAAACATCCATATATTCTGCAAACAATTTTAAATACTTCCATTTGACTTCAACATGTGACAATTTAGATAGTTTGATATATTTAGGCTCTTCAGTTGTGCTAATGTTCAAATTTTCTACATTTTCCTATTTTGAATGAACAATAGGTTTGACAAGAATGCTATTTTTATCAAACAACCTTTCTAATGGAACCGAACCTTTGGGGATGAAATTATTCTTCAGCTGCAATATCCTATGATTTGCCACTTTGATGCTGAATTTTGGATCTATTTTTATCTCTTCTTAATAGTCTGCATCTTCATCTTCATCCCGATCTTGAACTATGCAAGTATTTGAGAAATCATATGTCATTTCTAATTTTCTTTTAAATTTGATGATCATCTTCAAAGACTTTCTAGTGCTTCAGGTTGTCAGGGACACAAGGTTTATTTATCATTTTCACTTACTGCTTCATATTGATCTCTTTGGGTCCCTTTAAATGAACTAACAACAACAACCAAAGAATATGCTTTCTAATTCATATCTCTCAGGACAACAATGATATTAGAGAAATAAATAAATTTTATATGAGATCCCATACTTGGTTCTTATATGCTCTCATCTGGGGGTGTTTAGTCTGATAAACATTTCTAATTTCATGAACAATTAATTATGAATATCCATAAGTAGTAATATGTGTTATCCTCGTCCTTTTGGAATATTCCAATCCAAATATGAGTGCTTCATACTCTGCAACATTTTTTGTGGTCTCAAAATTGAGTTTGAAATCAAAGAGAATTTCTTCCTGATTTGGGGATAAGAGCACTACTCCTGCTCTTGCTTCTCCTTTTGATGACGCTCCATCAATTTTTTTTTCCAAATCTAATATGATTCTAAGGAGGTATCTTGAAAAACCACTTATATATAGGAATTTGTTTCAGATGTTTCATCCAAAGCCATAATGCAAAATCCCATATCCTCTTCCAAAGAATACACATGATAATTAATAGGGATGTTCTGGTCACTGATCACATAGGAAGATTTGGCCTCTCTGTATAATATTTTGGTTTCTCCTGCAAATAAAGGTAGCATAGAATACTTAATGTCCATTTGCATAGTTCCTCCCATCTTCTTAGCCCAATTTATTGACAACAACATACCATATATGGTAGGAACATCTGCCACCACCACATCCATCGTAATTCTATTTGTAGGTAGCTGAGCTAAACTGACCACCATATATTTAATCATACCTAAGCACAACACTTTCTTAGAGTAAAAAATATACAAATCAAGATATGGCTTGGTGATCTCTAATCCTAATTACTCCATGATGACTTTTGGAATTAAGTTGTCGGAGTCTCCTATATCTAAAATACAATTATGCAACAATTTTCCATGTATACTTAGAGTTACATAGAATGGGGTTGTATGTTCATCTTTTTCCTCCTCAACCACAAGACCTACTAAAATGACAGGTTTTCATCAGCTAGATTCAATGTATAATGATGGATATTTTGTCCAGTTAAGCTTAGGACCTTTTCTATTTGTTTATGATAAACAAGTTTTCTAGCCAACTCTGACATAGGTATAAGGATTTTTATTTTGGCTAATTCATGTTCAAGATAAAATGGAATGGGAAACTTTTCTTGTTCTTTGTTTTTAGGCTCCGTTCTCTTAGCTTGAGAAACTCCAACTTTATTTTGTACAACAAGGAGTATAGGTTTGATCATTCTTTCTTGTGGAACAAGAGACTTCCTAGAAGTGAGTTAGCTATCAACAATTATATTAGGTTTTGGATCTTCAACAACTTTTGTAGGGAAAGTGTTTTTCTCTTGATTTGCAAGATTGTTTTTAGGCATCAAGTTATATCTCCTCTATTATCCTTGATCATTCTGGTATACTTCTTCATGTAAAGATATTTCATACTCCTCCCGTGTCATATGTATTGTATCATTCTCATAGGTGGTTATATATACTCCTCATTTGGAGGCATATATGCAAACTGATTATTATTATTCTTATTATTTTCCATGATAGGAGGGTGGAGAGGAGGATCTTCATTCATTCTTTCTTTGTTTATAGTTTGAGGGTTGAAAGGATTTTTTCACTAATTTGGATTTCTATAACTTCCAGGCTTGTTGATTTCTATTAAAGTTATTTCCTTCCACCTCTATCTTGGTAAGCTTGTTTGACAGACCTCTGAGTATTATTGACATCTCTTCTATTTTTCTATCTTGTGAAGATTTGTCTTTACCATAGGTTTTCACATTTTCTTTAAATTTTTTCTTATTAAGATCTTTCTTATATTTGAGTTTTCCAGAGGCTTTCATGTTCCATTCTACATCCATAGCATCATTTTGCATACTCAAAATAGTTGCTGTTAGCACTCCAGGAAACTACCTAGGGTTATAAGCTAGGTATGCCTGGTAACTTAAGAATTCAATGTTTTTTGTGTTTTTTGTAAGGGGTGGATCAATGGGATGACTCAATCCGAGTATAGCATTCAGACATTCATCATGGTAAACAAATAAAACAGTGCTCTCAAGAGTTGATTAATCAGCAAATACTTTGAAAATGGATGAAGAAAAGAAATGTAACCAAACCAGTACAGAGTAGGGCTCAAGAGACATTCAAGAAACTAACATCAGGCTATGAGCTAAACAAAAGAGACCATTCAAAGCTAGATAACACAGATAATAGTGAAAGGAAGATGGAAAGTTGATACCAAAGCTGAAAGAAACCTGTGATCTGTATTAGCATAAAGAAAGCTGAGTACAATAGTAGACTACTGCATCCAAAATCGAACCTTTGGTTCAGCCTCAGTACTCAGACTTTATAGTCTTTACAAAGTAGCTTCAAGATCCTAAAAACATGGATCTTGTTTGAGTTAACACTAGTAAACTAGAACAGCAAATGCAAAACAATAGGGACTGATCTCTAAAATCAAGGAAATGCTGATATGAAGATCTCCTTTCAAAAGCTCGGTGGTTGGTGAAGAGCAGCTAGCCTTCCAAGGCTCGGTGGACTTGATTGGAACATAACAGAAACGCTCTGATGATGTGGCACTTTGAACTTAGAGCTGTTTCCTCAAAAAGATGCTTCAAATCAGCCAAAACACCCACTTCACTTTGATCTAGCTCAAAACTCCTGTAGATAATGATAAAATAATTTATGCTTCATTCATTCTGATCGGCTTTCTGCTAGTTCAGGGAATAAAATTGAGATCTGGGCGAAAATTTAGAGAAAAATTGCAAAACAAGCTTTCGGCAGCTAAGCCTTCTGCCAGTTTCACGCGTTAGCTGTCGAAAGTCATCCTTTTCGGCAGCTAATGAGCTCTTGGAGGCTCGCCTAAGCTGCCGAAACCTGTAGAATTCCTGAAAAAATTGCCTTTGGAAAAAATCAATTTTCTCAACCGTCCGATGTCCGTTTTGCATGTTCAAATAGTTGATTTTGATCTACAAATCATAAGATATCCACTGGTACTTCCAGATTTGAATTTGGAGTTTGGGAAGGCCGTCACAATTTCCCCGCAAGATCACGCGATTTCAGCAAAAAATTCCTCTTGTTTCGGTGTGATGCATCATGGGCTTTCATATAGAAGTGCTTGAAAGTTTGAAATACTGAAAGTGTTTATCCAGGTGATAACTGCAACAGGCCTCAAAAAGAGCTCTCCAGACTGACAACTAATGGTGGCTTCTCCACTCTTGTATTCTATTGCAGCAGTTGCTCATGTTCCTTGTTGAACTGTTTCAAATGTCTCTCCATCTAGTCTTTATGGGAAAAGTCTGCAAGAGTTTATAGCATGCTAGACATGTTCGGATCCATCCAGCTGTGAAATGCTTTGTTGCCCTGAACTCTGCACACTGTGATGCAATTGCTCTACCCTCTGTATATATAGATCTCATCATTTAGTTCAAAGATAAAACCTGTTATATTTCTGCCAACCTTCTGTATATTTGTGAAATGAACTAAATGTCACAGAAAGCTTCAAATCAGACTCAGTCAATTCATGTATATTGTCAGAAGACATGACTGATCATGGACTTGAGAGTTGTAGTTTAGTTCCTGACCGATCTATGATACCATTATCTTCATCTGCTCTATGCAAACCAATAGTTTGTATTCCTGTTTTTAGGCCTCTCTTAATCAGACTTTATGAAACTTAGGACAACAGGTGTCAACTCTTTTTGATGGAAATTGTAATAATGATCAGTTTCATCCAAAACCTGAAGAACATGATTTGATATAAGCTTATCAAATTCAAAAGCATTCGTGACAGGAAAGATCTCATCCTCAGAGCCATGAACAGTCACACCCTGCACTTTTAGATTTTGAAGACCAAGACTCACAAAAAATGAATTTTTAACCCATTCTATCACCCAAAATGACGGTGTACTTTTTGGGAGATAACAGTTGCAGACCTCATTCTCTCAAGGTCATGGAAAAATAGGGCTCATAAGCCACTGCATATGTGACCTTAGTTACTACTTTTGAAGGTTTGACGTCATGAGGAATATTACTGTATATTTTATTGAATATTTTTTTGAATTCCCCCGCTGTTTATCTAATATTTTTCTTTAATGTAACAATTTCCTTAAGATAATAATGGTGATCAATTTTTTCACTTCCTTGATTTGGGGAAACAAATATACCTGAAAATTTCTCATTTCTCTATCTCATCGTGTTATGTTTTCTATTTACAATATAATATCATAGCACACAAAAACCTAACCCATTAAACTGTTAGAGAAGAATAACCCTCTCCTTAGCTTCATTCTCCTACTTGGTGACTTAACTATGTTTTCATGATTCTAGTGGTATAAACCTCATTAAATTTGACCACATGAGTCACCCTATATATTAATTATAAATTAAAAGGTTCCTATATAGATCGATGTACCTTAATTGATGTCTATTCCTTGATTTGGGGGCAAATTCCTTGATTTGGGGGTGCTTTCCTAGATTTGGGTCATGTATGAGTTAGAGGTGAGCTAGGGACTAGTTGCACTCCAAAAATTTATGTCCTAACTGACCCTTGATGTACCTCTGTATTCATTACCACTTTAGTTGATCCTTTTTAGGTATGTGCTTGTGGACGCAATCGGTTGCATGCATGTAATCAGAAATAATGCACCTTCTATGAACAGAATTTGTTCCTCTGGTCTGAATGGTTCAGATCTAAAACAAATGAGTGAATAACTTGGTTGAAGACCTTCCCTGGATGTTATAGAAGCCTGGAATATAACTCTGACGAAAGACCTGTATACCTGTAATACATATCAAACATACAAAGACATCAAAGCTACCAGAAAAACATCTACATGTCCATATCAGTGACTAAGGAATCTAATAACATGTATGCGAGATTTACACAACAAACATGTGGGAAGGAAATCAACTTTGCATTAGAAAATAAATGAAAGAGCTTACAACCATGTTCCTTAGTGTCAAGACACTCCTTCACAAGACTAACACCTTGTCCCCAATAGCTCCAAGTTGCTCCACAATTACTCTCTGATGGAGTAGGCCAGGGTATCAATTCAGTAGTATAACTCTACTATTCTTTTCCTCCCCCTCAACTATGGACATGAGCTTGTATTTATAAGGCTCAATGGATAGGGATAGTTGAGAGAATTGTGGGTGAGGTGGATCTAAGATCCTACCAAGAGGGATATCAAGTTCAAATAACCCATATTGATACGGATAAGGGAGGACATGAGGCTCAAGGTCTAAAAGCCTCGAGAAACTTCTTTTTTTCCCATTTTACCCAGGGTACCACTTTTGTTCCCTTATGAAAAAGTAGTTTAGGTGAGAACCGCTTCAAAGAAAAAGCACTTCCGCGGTGGCACTGCTTCTCTATAATAGGAAAAAGGTGGTGTTGAGCAAGGTACCGCTCATCAACCAAAGGGTAAGAGCGGTGCTAGGTTTTTTCAAGTAGAATTGATATCCAGAGCAAGTTTCCACTCCAAGTTTTGGGATTAAGGGCAAACATAGGGGTTAAGGATATCATCACATGATGGTGACAAGATTTAGGTATAAAAATGCACATCCTTTAATTAGAACTAGTGATCAGTGAGTCACAAGTTAGTTAAACTCATACTTGAAGAGTGTGCATGAATAACTAAGGGTCTCTAGCTCTAGTTAAGACTAAATAGTCTTTCATTCACTGCATGAGCAATTTGAATATCCTCCTTACTATTTATTTCCTTTCACTTCATTCATTGAAGCTCAATGTAATGCAACATTCTCTCCAACTATTTGATCTATCTTTTTGTGTAATGATTAATGCAATCACATTTTTTACATGAACTTGTTGATTATTTATCTCTTCACATAGTATTTCTATATTTTCTAGTATCTAGAACCACATGCTCAAATTCTATATGGTATCAGAGTAGTAGGGGTGCTAAATAGTTAGTATACTAATTGTTTTTTCAAGGATCTAGTTCAAATGGTAGGGAAAAGTGTGGAAATTGAACCCAGTGTTAGAACAGTTACACTCACATCAATTGCCAATTACACATGCAAAATTACTCACAAAAGAGACTGAATATGGAGCTGAACACTAAACTTTATTGAATAAGTGTACAATAGCCAACCCTGTGAAGTCATAGGCTACCAAAATAAATAATTACATGAGGGATTCGAATGCATGAAGTTTCCATTTGAATCTAGTCAAAAGCAAGCTTACTAAATCTAAGCAAATTCCCCATAGGTGCATAAAGCAGTTTCCAAAACTGTCAAGGAGCTCACGAATTACAAAAATAAATTAGGAAAGCTAAAAGGTAATGGAAGGAGAACTCATACATCATTTTCATAGGAGAAAAGAGTGGAGGATGTGGGGGACAAAAAACAAGTTAAACTCACCTAGTCAAACTTTCCCAATTGCCTTAAAGCACTGAAAAAGAAGGCAATAAAGCAGAAAAAGCAGACAAGAGCTAGGAAGGCCAGGAATAAAGCAAATTTGATTCTAGGAGGTTTCCCAAGCACTCCATGACTCAAAATTAGCAAGTTTTACCACTATGGATGTGTAGATGACAACTTGCATAAGGTGGAATATGGAAACTAGGAAAATAAGACAAAAATGTATTAATTAATGTCTAAGGTAGCTAACTATGGGTTGATTATTCTAACACCCCCCCTTAAGCCTGACTTATGAGTAATATATCAGAAAATTATAGGGCCTAGCAACAAGGCTTAGTCACCCTTTACATACTACATGTCCATTTAACCAAGGAAAGAGGCAAAAATCCAGTGGAAAAATCCTCCCTTAAACATGGACTGTAAAACAAAATTTGGAAATCTTGTCATCACTCATGCTTCACAGCATGATCAGCAATCCCCAGCAGTGATTTGAGATTGCTGAATGTCTTCTCACAAAAATATTTGGTGAAGATATCAGCTACTTGTTCTGAAGATGAACATAAGAGTAGGTGAATGGTGCCATCATGCACAAGCTCTCTGATGTAGTGCATATGGATCTCAATGTGTTTGGTTCTCTGCTTCTGAATTAGATCATTGTAGATTCGAATGGTACTCTGATTACCATAGTATATAGTATTTGAGTATTCTGATTCGAAGCCACACTCTCCAAGTAACCCCTGCAACCATAAACATTGAGTTGCTGCATTTACAACTCCTTTGTACTCTGCTTCTGTAGATGAGAGTGCAATGGCACTCTGTTTCTTGCTTAACAAGCTGATTGGCCCTTCTGCAAGCATGAACACATATCCTGATGTTGAATTTCTGTTTGTGCTGTCACCTGCCCAATCATTGTCAGTAAACCCAATCAAATCAAGATCAGTTTTAGCTTTATAGAAGATCCCATGTGTCCTTGTTCCCTGAACAAAGTTAAGGATCCTTTTGGCTGCTTTCCAATGGATCTCATGAGGCTGATCCATGTATCTAGAAGCCAAACTTACTGCATAATAAATATCAGGTCTAGTATGTGTAAGATACAACAAACATCCAATCAATTGCCTATACAGTGTATTGTTTACCATAGGTGAAGAATCAACTTCTTCAAGCTTCACTCCTGAAAGGAAAGGAGTCTTGCTTGGCTTGAATTCCTTCATTCTGAATTTGTTCAGCAAATCCAAGGCATACTTAGACTGGTGCACCTTGATTCCATATTTGGTTTGAGCAATCTCAAGCCCCAAGAATTGGCTCAATAACCCCAAATCTGTCATGGCAGAGGCTTGGTTCATTGCATCCTTCAAGGAAGCAATTTCATCCTTTGAGCTTCATGTAATGAGAAGGTCATAAACATATAACACAATGATCATTAATGAACCATTAATCAACTTCAAATAGACATTTTGATCGGATTTGCATCGAACAAAATTCAGTGATAGCAAAAAGCTATCAATCTTGGCATACCAAGCCCTAGGGGCTTGCTTAAGCCCATACAATGACTTCTTTAGCCTGCACACAAGAGATGGGTTAGTAGCAAATCCTTGAGGCTGCTTCATGTATATCTCTTTAGTGAGATATCCATTCAGGAAGGCACACTTTACATCCATGTGATGTACCTCCCATTGCTTTGAAGCTGCAATGGCTAAGGCTAGCCTGATGGAGTCCATCTTTGCCACTGGTGCAAAGGTCTCATTGTAATCTAAGCCATGAACCTATGAGTAGCCCTTGGCTACCAATATATCCTTGTACTTCAGAGGTTAACCATCAGCAGCAAATTTGGTCTTGTACACCCACTTACACTAAACTAGCTTTCTTCTTGGGGGAAGATCAACCAACTCCCAAATGTTTCTCTTCTGGAGTGAGTTGAACTCTTCCTTCATGGATGCTTGCCATCTTGGATCTTCTGCTGCATCTTCATATTTTTGAGGATCTGATTCCACCATCAGATAGCATTTCTCATCAAACTTAGGATCTTTCATGCATAGAACACTCTCAAATTGAGATCTAGTGCTCCTAGGGTCATTAGGATTTCCAGCTAGCTCTCCAGCTGCATGAATGGTCTTGGATTCCCATTTTGGCCTTGTAGGGCTGTTAGGATCTGCAATAAAATCATCACTATTAGACATATCAGAATCATCATGTTCAACTATCTCTTCACTTACATTCAGAGGTTCTGGTGGTGAAGAGGATTCTCCAACTTCCACTGCTGCTAGGGGTTCTTGAAATTGAACACACCTTTCAATGAAGGATTTGTTTGTGCTCAAAATGATCAGCTTGTACCCTTTTGAATATTTAGAGTACCCAGCAAATAGACACTCTTGGCTTTGGGGCTGCAAAGCCTTTCTCTTTTTTGTTGGAATTCGAGCCCAAGCCCTTGAGCCAAAAATCCTAAAATGGGTCATATCTGGCTTGTGCCCACTCCATGCTTCGAAAGGAGTCATACCATCAAGATGTTTATGAGGCACCCTATTCTAGATATAGGCTGCATATTTTATAGCTTCGGCCCATTACTTTGGTGGCAAATTCTTAGCCTCCATCATGCAGGTTGCCATCTCTTTTAGTGATCTGTTCTTCCTCTTAGCAACACCATTTTGCTGTGGTGTGTAAGGGATAGAATGATACATTTGCACAATATTGAATAAACTCAGAATTGACATACTCACCACCATTTTCAGATCTAAGGACCTTGATTTTCCTCCTAGACTGGTTTTCAACCAAAGCCTTAAAGACTTTGAAGAGGCCAAAAACTTCAAACTTGTGTTTCAGGAAGTAAACCCAACAATACCTGGAAAAGTCATCTATGAAAGTCAATGCATATTTGTCCTGACTCAATGAAATATGAGGGAATGGACCAGCAACATCACTGTGGATCAACTCAAGGGGTGAAGAGGTTCTCTCATGACTAGCTCTCTCAAATTTGTGCTCTAGGTGTTTTCTTAGGATGCAACCTTGGCAGACTCCTTTGGAAAATTTTATCTTGGGTAACCCTATGACCATTTCTTTTTCACTAAGATCAGAAAGATACTTGTAATTTAGGTGGCCAAATATTTCATGCCAAAGCTTGCTTGCCTCATTAACATGAATCAGAAGAGCAGAGGGGTTTGAGTAGGGTAGGAAGTGTGAGAACATGTATACCTTCGAAGTATGATTTGCAACTCCTTTTGCAATGAATTTACCACTTGAGATCTCTGTGATCTCAACTTCATCAGGGGAGAATATGACCTTCTTTGGAGACCCCGTGTGGGTCATCTAATACACTGGTAAGAGGTTAGAGGCAAGATCTAGAACATACAACACATTGCTGAACTTACCATGATCAAGATCAATCCTCCCTTTGCCCAAACTTTCAGTGAGAGAGTCATCTCCCAGTACTATTGGTGGACCTTTCGACATGTCAAGTGAGGTGAATTCCTCCTTGGTCGAAACCATATGTCTTGAAGCTCTAGAATCAATGATGAAACTAGGTGAGCTTGATGTGCTAGCAACCAATGCATGAACTCTCTCTCTGTCTTCTGAACTTGATCCTCCTTCCCTCTTCTTTGAGTTGTCTGGAAGGGAGATGCCATTCTTCTCCAAGAGTTGGGTTAGCATGTCTATTTGCTTCTTCATGTAGGAGCTCTCAAAATTATTGCCCTTACTGCAGTATGCACACTTGCTCATTTCTCCTGTGTTCTTCTTCTTTTGTAGTTCTTCTTGGAACCTTGAGGCTCCTCCGGAGACTTGTTCTTGTCTCTCTTTTGCTCAAGTGGATTTTTAGCTTTCTTTTTGCTTTTTGAATCCACCCTTGAATCTCCAGCAAACAGAGCTTGGTCTTTGGATGGTTTGATGGTGCCCATCATCACCAGTTTATCTTGTTCTTGTGTGAGAGATTCCATGAAATCTGCAAGGCTAGGCATCTTCCAGGTTCGAGCTGTCAACTTTGTGGCATAGAAGGTCAAAAAAAACAATGAATAGTTAGGGCCAAGCTTCAATAGTATGGCCAAGACCAGCTGATCATCCTTCTTTTCGATCCCACATTGTTTTAGCTACAAAACAAGTGCTTTGAACTTGGAGAAATAGAGTTGCAGGGATTCAAAGCTATTGGGACTCAGGGAGATCAGTTCATTTTTGATTTGATGTCCCCTCATCTCATCTGTCTTTCCAAAAATATCAACAAGCTTCTCCCATACTTCATTCGGTGATGTCAATCCATCAATATGGAAAAGGAGGTCTCTGGATATACTCAGACACAAGAGACCATAGGCCTCATCCCTCTTGTTGTGACATTTTATCTTCTTTGCAGTTGCATTGGGCTCTGCTTCTATTGCCATAGTCCCTCTGTAGAGGCCTTTCACTCTCAACAGTATCTCCATCTCTTCTTTCCATTCAAAGAAGTTAAATGGAGTCAAGATGATCTTCTGAGATTGATCCATAGCTCAGAAATTGTCCCGGCAGTCAGTAGAAGGCTCCCAGTCAATGATGTCGAACCTGAAAAACAAATTGGAAGGAGAGAAATTGATCTGCAAAGGCTCTAATACCATGTGGAAATTGAACCCAGTGTTAGAACAATTACACTCACATCAATTGCCAATTACACATGCAAAATTACTCACAAAAGAGACTGAATATGGAGCTAAACACTAAACTGTATTGAATAAGTGTACAATAGCCAACCTTGTGAATTCATAGTCTACCAAAATAAATAATTACATGAGGGATTCGAATGCATGAATTTGCCATTCGAATCTAGTCAAAAGCAGGCTTACTAAATCTAAGCAAATCCCCCATAGGTGCATAAAACAGTTTCCAGAACTGTCAAGGAGCTCACGAATTGGAAAAATCAATTAGGCAAGCTAAAAGGTAATGGAATGAAAACTCATACATGCTTTTCATAGGAGAAAAGAGTGGAGGATGCGGAGGACAAAAAACAAGTTAACCTCACCTAGTCAAACTTTCCCAATTGCCTTAAAGCACTGAAAAAGCAGGCAATAAAGTAGAAAAAGCAGACAGGTGCTAGGCAGGCTAGGAATAAAGTAGATTTGATTCCAGGAGGTTTCCCAAGTGCTCCATGACTCAAAATTAGCAATTTTGACCACTCTGGATGTGTAGATGACAACTTGCATAAGGTGGAATATGGAAACTAGGCAAATAATACAAAAATGGATTAATTAATGTCTAAGGTAGCTAACTATGGGTTGATTATTCTAACAAAAAGAAGTACATTTGCAGCCATCAAAGAACACATTTTATACCATGTAACTATCTCCCCAATAGATTGTAACCCCTTCAACTAATTTTAATAAAAATCAAGAGTAGAGATGATCTTGAAGATGAAGCGGCTCTACCGGGTCAAAATGGGAACTAAGGTGGAACTAAATTGAGTGGTTGAAAAGTACAAATACTTTAATTGAATGGATGAAGCACGTGGAATGATTTGCTATTCAATTTATCCATACTTACTCTACCACATTTAAGCCAAGAAAATTCCAAATGAAGATTGTACCACACTATCCACTCTCTTCAAAACACAAGATGAAATGAGGGGCCATCAATTCAAGGTGTAACCAAAGAACTTTATACAAAGTGATTTTGACTCTATTCAATATTTTTTCACCAAGTTCAAATTAATTCCTTTGGAGCTGAATATTTCATGTAATATCGAGAATCATGACACACAAATGGTACTCTCTATTCTCTCTAGATTGGGTCAGGATTGTAGTGTATTTGTTTCTTCCTTCCATGCTACTAGATTGGCTCTTGGAGCATATTTCAAAATGCCTACCTTGGATGTATTTTATTTATCCTTTATTGAAGAGCAAGATACTATCTCACAAATGGGCCTACAAGACCTCAAAATCACATGTAGTTGCAAAAAATGAGGATAAGAAGGGCACAAGCAACTGAAAGAAGCAATAAGGCAAATGGGATCAAAATCCTAAGTTTTCACATGACAAAGGAAAACTCCAAAGAAGGAAAGACTAAGAAGGAGCTGCCTTTGTGTCCTTTTTGTAGGAAGGGACCTCACAAAAAATAAAAGTATAGGTATAAAAAGTTTTTCGTAGTAAATGAAGACAAACTATGCAATCAAAAGAGTCAAAGCCATTCTTCCAAAAGAGGACTTGCACTTGTGACAATTTCAGCCTAAAATATAGCTTCTTAGATCCTAAAATCTAGTCAATCCAACCACATGGAGTCATACAAGGACATGCTCACCTCTATTCATCCATGTAGCAATCAAGAAGTACTCATGGGAGAGAACACACCGATGAAGGTATGTGGAAAAGGGGACATTCTACAAAAAGATGGGTAGTTTCAAGATGTACTTTGTGAACCATATTTGTCCAAAATATCCATTTCCATCCAAATCACTCACTTAGTCAAAGGAAAGTGAGTTGAGTTCACCAAGGACCTAGTAATAATCTATGATATGATTGTTGGATCAAAGGTTTCACTTGGGAAAGTGGATCACAAAAACAAGTTGTATGTTTTTTTTAAATTCTTACCAAAATATCCTGCTTCAGTTTTATTAATGCATTCTAATTATGTTAGTAGATTATGGCATGAGCAGTTTGGGAAAACTATGTTAATATTTCATATGCTAAGCTAGATATCATTAGTGTTTAATCCAAATTCACAACAGTAGCATATGCAAAATCACTGAAAGAAACACAATCACAAGATAGACACAGTATTTATCCTGGGAAACCCTTAAGGGGAAGAAAACCCAACAAAAACTTCCTCTGTATAAGATCTATAAGATAAAACCTCAAAATAGGTATTCTCCTCCTTGTTGATATCTCTCTCTCTCTCTCTCTCTCTCTCCTATGCGCTACTCAAGTGAGTGAGTGTGTTATGAGGGACACAACTCCTCTATTTATACACTTTAAGTCACTTGACTTTTACCCTAACAAGTCGACCCCACTAAACTAACTGGGCTGACTTCATATAGGAAGACTCAAAACAATATTATATTATATTCATTGGGGTACTATTGACCTGACTTACAATGGAGGATTTACCTCATGACTCTATGATGACCAATTACAATAGTAACATCTCGACAGAGGAATAATAACATATCCCTTGGGATACATCAGTAAAATACATTTAGAATATCCTTTGAAGTTAGAATATTTCAACACTCCCCCTTAAGGATAAGGGTATTATAATGACAACATCATCATCAACAATAGGAGTAACGAGAGAGAGAATCTTGAGCAGTATCGAGGTAATACATCTATATGTCATAGGAAGTTTTCAACAATCATCAGTAACTAAAATAATTACTCTTCAATGTCTTCATCTCCTACAGCACACAATCACTTGATCCTTTTGCAACAATACTTCGATCTTCCTAATCCTTTACAAAAGCACTTTGATCTTCTCGATCCTTTGCAGAAACACTTGTATCTTCTTGATCCTTTGCAACAACACTTTGATCTTCTTGATCCTTTGTAACAACACTTCGATATTCTTGATCCTTTGCAACATCACTTTGATGTTCTCGATCCTTTGTAGTAGCACTTCGATATTCTCAATCCTTTATAGCCGCACTACTTACAATACACATGATCTCTTTGCAGGATGATCAGTCCCTATCACTTTAGGACATAGGTCCAAGGATGATGCAATCCTCCATCAGCCTACTCCCCCTTAACGATAAGGGTCCATAGTATCAACCAGATGAATAATCTACAACTAAATGTAGATCTCATCCGCACATGAATGCAGGACCTATCATCCGTAAGGACTCATCGTAGACAATCCTCGGCCTGTTAGAGCTAGGACCACTCCAAGAAAGTGTTATACTATGACATATACATGGACATGTAGGCATACTCTCCATAGAAGAGTATTTTTTCCAATAGTAGATCTCGATCGCACCTAGATGCTGGCCCTCATTGTAGGAAATCCTCAGTGTGAAAGCTAGGACCACTCCATGTGAGTGTTTTACTACGATGTCCATAAGGACTCATCATAGATCATCCTTAGCACTAAATCTATGACTTATCCCAAGTGAGTGTTATTCTATGGCATCTACATATAAATGTAGGCACACTCTCCATGCGAGAGTAATGTCTGCAAGGCAGATCTCGACTGCACCTAAATGCAGGCCTTGTCATCCGTAAGGACTCATCATAGAGAATCCTTGGCTTCAAATATAGGAACACTCCTAAACAAGTGTTATTATACGGTATCCACAAATGAATGCGGGTACTCTCCATTCGAGAGTAACATCTGCAAGGCCATCCTTATCTAGTAAGGACAACTCTTAGGAACATAGTTTTATTTCTTGTTATACCATCCTCAAGAGAGGATGCTATCATCCACAAGTGAATGTCAGACCTTGTTAGTTTCTTTAGACATACTTGGCCTCTTTCATACTAGAGCTTCACAGTCATCTTGTCATCAATGATGGTCTTATCATTACTCCCCCTTTCCAGGGAGGATCCATATCATCAACCTACTCCCCCTTTGTTTGAGGAGGGTTCATATCTTCGACCCGTTCTTGCTTTTCAAGAAGAGTCCATTTCTTCGACTTGTTCCTCCTTTTCAGAGAGAGTCCAGATATTCATCATTTGTAGTATCATCATTGTTCCTCCTTGCGAGTAAAGTCTTTTCAAAATACACCAAGCTTGTCACAAAAATATTCAAACTTTACTCGAGATAGGGGCTTGGTCAGCACATCGGCAACTTGCTCATTGGTACTCACATACTGGAGTTTTATAGCTCCCTTTTGTACCATATCCCTTATATAGAAGTATTAGATTTTTATGTGCTTTAATTTATCATGGAACATAGGATTCTCCGTCATCTTTATGCAACTCTAGTTTTCACAAAGAATCATTGTGGTATCCAACTCCATGTCAAATAGTCCTGACATCAGTTTTTGAAGAAATATTGGTTCACAAATAGCAGAGCAAGATGCTATGTACTCTGCTTCAGCTATGCTGAGAGAAACACATGATTGTTTCTTACTAAACCATGAGATCATGGTGGATCCTAGACAATAACATCCACCTAAGGTACTCTTCCTATATGTGACACTCCCTACCCAATTTGAATCCGTATATCCATATAATTTGTAGTCATGATCTCAAACATAGTATAGTCCAAAATATATCGTACCCTTTAAGTACCTCACCACATGCTTTGCAGCTATCAGGTGAACTCGTCTAGGTTTAACTAGATACTTACTTAAGTTGTTCACAGCAAAGCATATATATGGACTTGTATTTGTTAGATACATCAATGACCCAATAATCTGTTTGCACTAAGTCATGTCCACTAATTCTGATGATTCATCAGATAACAGCTTCAAGTTGGTGTCCATGGATTTACAATCCAACATATCAATTATTTTCAATATTTCTACTACATACTTTCCCTAGTTCAGAAAGATTCCTTCTAGGATCTGCCACACTTCCAACCCAAGGAAATAATACACCAATCCAAGATATTTCATCTTGAATTCCTCAGCCATTTTCTTCTTGCTCTATGTGATCTGTTTCTCACTTCTAGTTAGAAATAGATCATGTACATATAGTAATAGTATGACAGGTTCATCATCCATAATATTCATGTAAAGGTTAGGATCAACTTTACTTTTGGTAAAGACCAAGATTGTCAAGAAGCTGTCTATTCTTCCATACCAAGCTCTAGGAGCTTGGTTCAGTCCATACAGATCCTTTTTCAACTTACATACATGAGTCACTCTGTCTTCGACTTCAAATCCTTGTGGTTGTTCGATGTAAACATCTTCCTCAATCATACCATTCAAAAAGGATGTCTTTACATCCATTTGGTGTAGATCCCACTTCATCATGGAAGCAAGTGTCATGATGGTTCTGAAGGAAGTGTACCTTGCTACTGGAGCAAATGTCTCTTCATAATCAATCCCCTGTTTCTGAGAGAATCCTCTAGCCACAAATCTTGCCTTGTAATTTTAAATACTTCCATCAGCAACATGTTTTATCTTGTAGATCCATTTCAAAGATACCACACTCTTGTTTTCTGGTTTGGGTACTATATCCCAAACATCATTCTTCATTATTGTCTGATATTCTTTCATCATTTCTTCCATCCACTCTTTATTTTGTTCAACTTCCTCATAGCTGGTGGGTTCTTGATCTACACGGTCACACATTAAAGTTACATAACTGGAGTATCGCTTTGATATTTTGCTTGTTCTTATGGAGCCTTCTGGAGTTCCATATCTCTTTGCTTCTTGTATGATTTATCTTACCCATGCAGGTTTTCTCTTTCAAGATATATCCATAGTAGGGGGTTCCTGAGGTTCTAGCATACCATGATATTCAGATGCTACTATTTCAGGAGAAGATTCAACTTCTACCTTTTTGGGAGGTACATCCTCTTCATGTACTTCTTCAAGCTGGCACCTTCTAGTTTTCTTAAGAGACGTCTCTTCATCAAATGTTACATCCCTACGAATCTCCATATGATGGAATCCTGAAATGTATATCCTGAAGGCTTTAGAGACTTCATAGCATCCAACAAATATTCCCTTGTTTCCATAAGGATCCAACTTGGTTCTCTTCTATTTTGGAATATGTACATATACTGGAAAACCAAATATCTTGAGATGGATCACTTTAGGTTTCTTTCCTGTATACATTTATTTAGGAGTATTGAATCCAAGAGCATTGTGAGATAATATATTTTGCACATACACGACTGTTCTTGCTGCTTCAACCCATAGGTGCATGGGGAGGTCTTGGTCATGAATCATTTTTTTCACTGCTTCCATAATGGTTCTATTCTTTATTTCTGCAACACCATTCTATTGAGGATTGTAGGGATCGGTTAGTCCCATCTTGATTCCTTCCTCCTTGCAGAATGCTTGAAATTCTTTTTAATTATATTCTCCACCATTATCTGATCTCAATGTCTTGATTCTTCTTTCTGAAAGGTTCTCTATCAAGGATTTGAATTCCTTGAATTTCCTGGACACTTCACTCTTTTTCTTCAAGAAGTATATCCATGTCTTTCTTGAATAGTCATCAATAAATGTGACATAATATTCATATCCACTTAAACATGTGGATGGAATAGGACCACATACATTAGAATGAATTAATTCCAATGTACCTTTAGTATTTGTTTCACTTTCCAGAAACGAATTCTTGATGTTCTTTCCCATTAGAGGAAATTTGAGGTCTAAAATGGGCTTCCTAAGGAAAATAATAAAATAATAGTTATTAATTTTGGAGGAAGAATAAAAAAAACTACTTTGTGTGTTCGTATTTTTGACATATCTCCCTGTATATTTACTCAAATTTCGAGCGGGAGATCACGTTTTTTCAGGTATTTATTGTTTTTGCGGTAGCGGGGTCCATCAAAATTATGCTGAGTGGGTACTCGTTGGATGCGCAATTTAATTCTGCATCCAATGAGCTTTCCCTCTTGAAATTTGAGTAAAAACACAGGGAGATATGTTGAAAATACAAACAAAAAAAGTAGTTTTCTTTTATGACAAATATGTCAATTCAACCATTATGGTTGACTCATTTTATTGAAATTCTATCGGTTCTTGAATTCCAACTCACAAAATTTATTGTTGGCGCTTTTTCTTATAAGGCCCATCTTAGACCCCAAATTTCCTCTAATGCTCTTGCACATCCTTTGCAAGTTCCCTCATGATCAATCTTTATATCTAGTAACCCTGTTACCACCTTGCTCACATAGGGTAGTGATTTTTAGTTGATGTTAGCAAGCCTCCTATGCCATAGTTCACTTGAGCTAGTAGTCTCATGGACAAAGGATGTCTCTGGATGTCCTTTGAGTTTGTATAGTCCTCCTTCTTCACCAATGACCACAACATATTAAAGTGTCTTTCCTTTGGACCACATAATTACTTGTCCATCTATGAAAGCAAATCTATATCCTTTCTTATCTAGTGTTGAGATGGAAAGTAGGTTCTTTTTCAAACCTGGTACATATAGTACTTCCTTTATCTTCATCTAAGTTCCAGAGTCAAGCTTGTAGCTTGATTTACCAATACCTTTGACGAGATATTGATAGTAATCTCCTAATGATACTTTCTGAGGAGAGCTCTTTTCTTCAAGTCTTGAAAGAGTTTGTTTCTTCCCTGTCATGTGCTTTGAAGTACCACTATCAATAAGCCATGTATTTTCTCTAGGTGTTACATACGCAGAGAGTGCAGAGAATAGTACATATTCTTCTACACTTCTTCTTTTATCAGTCTCTTTCGATGTATTTCTTCTTCTTTCTCATCTTCAGCTAGATGAGCATGGTGTCTTTTTTTGTTGTTATTCTTTTATGATGATGGACACTCTTTGGCAAGGTGTCCTATCTTATGACAGTTATTACATTGATACTTTGAGTAATCTTTGTTTACTCTTTTCTTTTGAAAATTTTTATTTGAAGGTTTATGATTACCCTTATTGAAGTTTGATTGTTTTATTCCTTTAGTATGGATGGCTAGAGCGTGATCATCTTCTCTAAGTAGAGATTCTCTATTAGCTACTCTAGCTTCTTCTTCAATGCAATCTTCCCATACAATGTCAAACTTCATACTTTCTTTTCTAGCACATAGAGTCTGTATGAATGAGTCCCAAGGTCAAGTGAGACCATTAAGAGAAGTCATAACTAGTTCATCCTCATAAAGGGTGTCTCTAATAACACCTAGTTGTTCCCTGAACTGGGAGACCCTTGTGAAGTAATCTTGAATTGATTCTCCTTTACTCATCTTGGTGCCATTCAATTGAGTTCTCAAATTCATCTTTCTGTTGATGTTCCTTCCCTCATACATTCTGGAAAGTGCATCATACATTTTATTTGGCATCTTCTTATATGACACTTAAGGGATTAAGTGATCTTTGATAGAATCCACAATGATCCTCATTGCCTTGATTAGGTCTTGCTCATGGTTCTCCTTAGCTTCAACTTCTGTTGGTTCTGCAACTTCATCCTTGATGTACTTCTCAAGGCCATTCTCTTTAAGAATGAGACCAATCTTATATTTCCGTGCTAGGAAGTTTTCTATGCCTTCCAATTTGTCCTCAAGCTTAGTGCTTTGGGCCATCCTATTTAGGAGGTCACTAAAAAATGAAATTTCTCAAAATGAAAAGCTAACGTTACAAGGAGATGCACTTGATTGAGGATATTTGATTCATCCACTTGGTTTCTAGAGATCCCAAATATTCACCCTTCAAATCTTACTTGTGAGGTTCCAATTTCTACAGAATTTCTAGTTCTGGTTGTTTGCAGTTTTCTGGTTTAGGTGCAAACTAGGGTTTGTATTTCTTGAAGATTCAACTACCCAAAAAATTCGATCCTGGGCTCAATAGATGCACTCTAGGGAGGCACAAATTTCTATGCAAGCAGATCTTCCAAATTCCAAAATTTGCAGAAACCCTAATTTCTTCCAGAGGGAGAGGAGAGAGAGTTTCACCTTGTGAAAGTTGTTCTATTAAGGATAGTTCTGATACCATGCTAATATTTCATATGCTAATCTAGATATCATTAGTGTTTAATCCAAATTCACAACAATAGCATATGCAGAATCATTGAAAGAAACACAATCACAAGATAGACACAATATTTATCCTGGGAAACCCTAAATGGGAAGAAAACCCAACAAAAACTTCCTATGTATAAGATGTATAAGATAGAACCCCAAAACAGGTATTCTCCTCCTTTATGATCTCTCTCTCTCTCCTATGCGCCACTCAATTGAGTGAGTCTGTGTTATAATGAGGAACACAACTCCTCTATTTATACACTTTAAGTCACTTGAATTTTACCCTAACAAGTTGGCCCCACTAAACTGACTAGGCCGAATTCACCTAGGAAGACTCAAAACAATATTATATTATATTCATTGGTGTACTATTGACCTGACTTACAATGGAGGATTTAACTCATGACTCTATGACGACCAATTACAATAGCAACATCTCAATGGAGGAATAATAACATCTCCCTTGTGGTACATCAATAAAACACGTTTATAATATCCTTTGAAGTTACAATATTTCAAAAAACTAACTACCCTTAATTGAAACAAATAAGAAGGGAAGGGATGGTAGTAGGGATTCCACCCATCTCCTTTTCAGATGGAGTATGACTAGGATGTGCACTTGGTAAGCATCATGAAGAAATATTTGAGAAAGGCAAGGCATGGAGAGTCTCTTCTCTTCTTGAATTCGTCCATAATGATTTTACAGGCCCTTTTCCTTATCCATAAATTATCAAGGACAAATATGTATTGACCTTCATTGATGACTATTTGAGATACAATGGGGTATAATCCCTAAAGCACAAAGATGATGTATTGGAATGTCTGCAATATTTTACAGCACTTGCAAAGAAACAGTATGGGAACGCGATCAAGTTCCTTCACATGGATCATGGGGGGAAGTAGGCCAATAAATATGTACATCATATATTCTCCACATCTAGGATATATCTGCAACATATTCATCCTTTTACTCCACAACAGAATGAGGTGGTAGAGAGGGAAAAAAAACATTGAAATAAACGGCCACTGATATGCTACAATGAAAGGATATGCCTAAAAAATTATGGGATGAATCTATAATTTATTGAAATTATATTCAAAATATAGTACCTCACAAAATTGTGAAAGGGGTAACTCCTTTTGAAGCTTGTATTGGTAAAAAACCAACAGTAAAAAAATTTAGCGTGTTTGAATCTTGTGCTTGGTCTCATATTATTTCCAAGAAAGCAAGGGCCTTAGATCCACAAAGCAAGGTGTGCCCTTTTGTGGGATATCCAGATGAGTAAAAGGTTATAGGATGATGGATCCAAAGTCTGATTTTTTATATTTAAACAAGTGTAAATTTATAAGGAACTAGTCCTCTTGCAATGTATGATACTAGTCCTCCTACTTATGCACAACTAGTCACTCAAAATGAAATTTCTAATGATTCATTTGATGTTTCAACATAATATTGAGATTATGATATATTCAAAGTCACACGAATATAATGTTTATGATATTGAAAATTAGAGGGCTTCACACCCAAAAATTCATCCTCATTGGGAAAAGTAAACCCTTGAATTAGTAGGGGAACTAGCCGATGATCATGCCAATACATAAAGAACCCACTCACAGTTTCATGCTGCCACAAACATTCTTTTAGACATAGAGCCATTTATGCCCTATAATCCATATATGGTGTCTAATTTTAATCCCAAAACCCATGTGGAATCCTTTTACAATCCACATTGGGAATCAACCATAGACGAGGAGTATCAATCCCTCATGGACAATAAAACATGGGATTTGGCACAAGTTCTTAAGTGAAGGAAATTGATTCGATGAGAATCAATATATATATATATATATATATAGCACCAGTATGGAATCCAGTGGAATTATAAGCAAGTACAAAGAAATATTAGTGTCCAAGGGCTTCTCACTTATTCATGCCATTGACTGCACAAAAATGTTTTCTTTGGTCGCAAATATGGATTCAGTTCAACTTGTACTTTCCATAGTAGCAACAAAAAAATGGGAGATTCATCACATGGTTTTGAAGAGTGCCTTTCTTCATAGGGACCTTTCATAGGATATATACATGGAGAATCCACATGTGTACATTTAAGACTCATCTCTTGTATGCAAATTAAAAAAATCATTTTATGGACTAAAACAAACTCCTCGAGCTTGGTATGCAAAAATGGATTTTTTTTTTTGAACTCCCAAAAATTATCGAGTTGTGATTCAGATCCAAATGTCTACATGATTTTATAAGGTGTATATATTTTCTTATTTTTCTCTATGTGGTATCTCCTCATCATAGGGAGTTCTGCCACATCCATTGAATGGTTTAAATCTACCTTGCATGACAGGTTTTCCATGACTGACTTAGGAATGATACAATTATTTCTTGGACTCTAAATCACCAAATAGGATCTGGGAGTCACTATAGCATAATTTATGAGTGCACATGATATTCTAATTATTTTTAAAATGGAATATTCCAAATTATCCCCATCCCCCTTCTTTTCAGGAGTCAATCTTGAATATGGAGGTACTACACCTTTGGTGGGTAGTACCCTGTATTGATAATTAGTTGGGAGTCTTCTTTATCTCAATCATAGTCAACCAAACATATCCTTTACCATTAATATCAATTTATATATATATGGAGGAGCTACATGAGATGAATTGGAAAGATTCTAAAAATATACTCTGATATGTGAAGGGCTTATACGACTATAGGTTCCACTATGTAGAAAAATGCAAATTTGATCTAGTAGGATACATAGATTCTCATTAGGCTTGTGATGAAAGTGATCGCAAGTCTGCCTTTTGTTATGTTTTTAGTTAGGGATTAGGGCCTATTTGTGGTCAAGAAAAAAAAGAAAGAAATTATTGATTTATTGACAATGTAAGTAGAGTATCGAGGAGCAATGGATGTTGCAACTTAATCCATTTGGTTGTAACACATTATTATTTACTTTGGGATAGAGTTTCATAGGCCTACTATAATATTTTGTTACAAACAAGGCACCACTCAAATTTCAAGAAATCCTGATTAGCGACTATGGACCAAGCACATAGATATCCATATGCACTATATAAGAGGGATAATACATGATCATGTCATAGATTTGCAATTCTATCCTTCCTCTAAGTAGATTGCAGATATCTTCATGAGTCCTTTATTGAGAATCATTTCACCTAGATAAGAGATTCCTTGGGAGTGAAGGAGTATTTTGAGTAGGATACTTAAAGTATTCTCATTCACATTCTCTTTTATCTGGTGGTTTCTTTCCATTTGGTTTTCACTCTTACTTAGTTTTTAGAGAATTTTGTGTGTGTGCATGGGTACCTAATATGGATGAAAATAGTCAAGAACCATTTTTTTTGCATTTATTTCACCTAGTTTGGATTATGCAGGGGTGTTAGAGAAAAATAACCCTCTCCATAGCTTCATTCTCCTACCTACTGACTTATACTATAATTTCATTGATTCTATTGGTCCAAACCTAATTAAATTTGACCACCTCAGTCACCCTAGAGCTTACTTATAAACTCTAAGGGTTCTATACTAACTTAGTTTCCTCAACTAATGTTTATTTTTTTATTTGGGGGTGCTTTCCTAGATTTGTAGCATGTATGAGTTAGAGGTGAGTTAGGAACTAGTTAGACTCCACTAATTTAGGTCCTAATTGACCCCTTATGACCCTCTTTAGTCATTAACACTTTTGTTGGGACTTTTTATGGAATATGTGCATGTGCATGCAATCAATTACATGTGCATCCTTCAATTATAACTAGTTCTCAATGATTCATAAGTAAGTTAAACTCAACATGTGAGAGTGTGCATTGCTAACTAAGCGTATTTGGCTCTAGTTAGGCCTAACTAGTCTCTCATGCACTTCATGAGAAATTCAGAAGACATTATTATTATTATTATTATTATATTTTGTTGTACCTCCATCAGAGATTATTTTTCCTTTGTTCGAGGATGTCATCATTATGTTTGGTCATGCAAGGTCATTGAGGTAAAACCTCCGTTGTAAGTTGGGGCAATAGTCCCCAGAAGAACCAATATAAAATGTATTTTGAAGTCTTCCTAGGTAGGTTGACCCCAATTAGAGAACCTGGCCGACCTAGTTAGTTAAGTGGGTCACAAAACTGAAGAATATAAATAGGAAGGCACCCTCCCTCATTTGAACACACTCAAGTTCACTAAAGAGAGAGAGACAGAGAGAGAGAGAAGTGTGCTTGTGATAGAAGAAGAAGAAACTGCCGAAGATTTATTTCTTTGCATATTCTATCTTGGTTTGACATTGTACTTAGTGACAAAACTATTCTGAAGAATTTTGTGGGGTTTTATCCTTTATGGTTCCCCTGAGGAAAATTCTCGTGTCTCTTGTGTTTTGCTGTGCTTATTATTCTTAGTGTTAAAGATCCTAATCAAATTGAAATAAAGTGAAAACTCTAACATGGTATCAAAGCCACTCTGAAAGAAGGCATCGTGTAGTAGCGGGAAACTAGGATTCCTAGTTCAAGGTATTCTCTCCACAGATTATTAGAAAAATAGGTCTAGGCTAACTCACCCTAGGAGGGCACATCTTTTGGAGGAAGCATAATCAAATTTGGATAATTTTCAGTTTTTACCTAAACACTAGCGCGGGAGAAAACTAGGGCATCGATTTTTTGGGATTTTCCTCCATCAATTTGGAAAAAAAATACATTAGTAACTCTCCCTAGAAGGGCGCATCTTTCTATGGAGTCAAAATTCAATTCCGAAAATTTTCATTTTTGGCCTCATCTCTACTACCGAGGGAAACTAGGGCATCAATTTTTTGGATTTTCCCTCCATTGAATTTGACAAAGTACCTCACTAAACAACTCACCCCAAGGAGGCACATATTTCTATCTAGACAGAATTTCAAGATTCAAAGTTTAGAAAATAAGGGTTCTCTATGTAACCCTAGGTCAGTCAGATCTAGAATCAGCTTGGGCATCTCAAATTGGTAAGGTCTAAATCTCTGCTATTTCTATTTGAGGTTCTCATTTCAAATGACTCACCACACCCAACTTGATGATAAGATTGGGGGAGATGGAAACTTCCAAGCATGGAAGCATAGAATCTCCCTTATCCTTGAAGAAAACGATTTGGCATTAGAGGAAATTTCAACTCAAAATGGGCCTTTTAACTTTTATTCAAATTCCATGTCATCATGTGTTAGCCAATGAAATTGCTTTAAATTTGAAATACCATATAGGTCTTAAACACTTTTTTAATATAGATTTGGGGATAGGTATCATAAAAAAAACTACTTTTTTTTGTTTGTATTTTTGACATATCTCCCTGTGTTTTTACTCAAATTTCGATTGGGAGAGCTCGTTGGATGTGGTATTAAATTACACATGCAACAAGTACCCACTTGGCATACTTTTTATGGACCCCGCTACCCTAAAAACAAGAAATACTTAAAAAAACAGAATGATTATATCATCATTCCATTTTTTCAAGTATTTCTTGTTTTTGGGGTAGCGAGGTCCGTCAAAAGTATGATGAGTGGGTACTCGTTGGATGAAGAATTTAATTCCACATCCAAAGATCTCTCTCGATCGAAATTTGAGTAAAAACACAGGGAGATATGTCAAAAATACAAACAAAAAAGTAGTTTTTTTATTTTCTTCCTCCAAAATTAATAAATATTATTTTATTAGTTCATTTTAGGAGGCCCATTTTGAGTTGAAATTTCCTCTAATGAAAATTATATTAGTGACGAAGTTCCATCTCCAGAGGGAGATGAAGCTAAGTCTATCCACAAGAAGAACTTGGTTAAGGACATGAGAATTATTGCAGATTCTATTAAGGATGATCTTATCACTCATGTGTCATCCTTGAAGACATTCAAATAAGTGTTTGATGCTTTGACGAATCTATTCGAAGGAAAGAAAGATAAATCAGAAGACGACATTAAGGAACCAACTCAAGAATGTGAAGATGAAAATTCAGTGAACATGCAATCATACTTCACAAGGGTTTCCCAAATCAAGGAACAACTTGAAACAATTGAAGAGAAGGTAGAAGAAGGATATATTGTTATGACTATATTGAATGGTCTCCCAATATCATGGGATTCATTCATTCAAGGAATATGTCCCAGAAAGAAGCTGATCGCTTTCAATAGACTTTGGGAAGAATGCATCCAAGAAGAAGCTCGATTCATAACAAGAGAAGAGAAGATGGGAACAACTGATGATTAATCTCTCATAGTTCACACCGGAAGAAATCACAACAAGAGGAAGGACCATCATCACAACAAGAGGAAGTACCATCGTCACAAGAGACAAAGTAAACCCAAAGGAGATCTATCCAATATTATATGTTACACATGTGATGATAAGGGACACTAATACAGACATTGTCCCATAAAAAAAGGCTCCTCCAACAAGAAGTCAAACAAGAAAAGACATCATTCTCACACCGTTGAAGATGATGAACCAACAATGAAAAGAATCAGATAAGAAAGAGTTAATTCCTCAAGTGATGAGGAACATGTACTTTAACCTAGGAGGACTCAACCCATGACAAACAAGAACATATTATCCATCTTAGTATTTGGAGAAGAAGGGATGCATTTGTGAATGAAGAAGTGACACTCAGATTCAGAACCAGTATACAGTCCCATCTGGTCTATGGTATAGAAGAATTTCTCAAGCATGAGAAAGAGAGAAACATGTACTTAGAGCTAGATGATGAAGCAGGGCACACTTTCAAAGACTCCAGCAATTCCTGCAAGAAGAGAAGGATAACGAGGGTTTCCACCAATGAAACAAGAAAAGATAAGTGCTCAAATTGTCATTTTCTATATATCTAGTTACTTAAATAATATTGTTTACTTGTGTACATATTTATATTTAGTTGATGTATTATGCATGATTGAGTGTCTGCATTTATGAACAATATACTAATGACTTGCATGTGATGGGTAAGTAACCTATGGTGATGTACAACATTCCATTGCTACTTATCTAGAATGAAACCTCTTTTCTAACATATTAGGAGTAGTGAACACTCTTAATAATGTTCTAGTAGAGATGGAAGGAATCTAGAAAGTTACCATATGTATACATGATATGGACAATGGTTGCACGGGCTAATATAGTTACATGATCGTGCAACAATTTTCCTTATGCATAAGAACTTATCATTATTAATATGTTTAGGAAATTATGAAATGTTTCTAAACATGCAACTGAATTTGAATTATAGGAAAGATCGTGTACACTCACCTACAAGAAAAGAAGGATGAGACTTGTTCCAAAGAACACATGATGATGGTTCAGCTAGAAGATTCACTCCAACACACACATGAAGAGGAACCTGAAGTTCCCAGGATTAAAGACATCGTGTTGAAAGAAAGAGCTTCAGAAGAATATAAGAATCATGATATGACCAAGCCATAGAGAGAGGTAGATCCACCTTGAGAGATGAAGACCATCTTGGGCATGAAATATCATCCAATATGAATAAAAGTATGACAAGACTTCCAAATAAAGTAAGATGCCTCAGACACACTCCAGTTATGTAGCACTGTTGAGTAACATCAATGATACATAAGCTTCCAACTACAAATACATAGGTGGTACTTGGGACATAATGCACCTGGGGTGCTCTTAACATGCTCCCATGCTGGAGATAATGAATGATCGGAAGACATAGATACACTAGAGCGATTTCTTGCATGGTGGAAGACGTAGGTGGTCCTTAGGACATAATGCACCCGGGGTGCTCCTCGCGTGCTCCAATATTGGAGATGAGGAGAATTCCACCGGTCACAAAGACACTTGGTGTGCACCTACACTTCTCTCACATGGTGGTAGACGCAGGTGGTCCTTGGGACGTAATGCACCTGGGGTGCTCCTGGAGTGCTCCCATGCTGGTAGACGTGAGATGACCATTGAGAGACGTAATACACCTTGGGTGCTCCTAAGTGATTCTCACATGGTGGAAGAAGCAGGTGGTCCTTGGGACATAATGCACCTGGGGTGCTCCTGGAGTACTCCCATGCTAGTAGAATGTAGGTGGTCTATTGGAAATGAGGTGTGCATCTGGAATGCCCTCTGTGTGTGATGATGAGATGATCTAGATATGATGAGATGATGATAGGAGACACATGGAAATGTAATGTATGGTACTGGGATGTACCTACTTGATGCCTTGCTTGTGAATATTATGAATACATAGATGCAGGCTAGGCCTACATCCAACATGAAACATGGCTAGATCTATGGAAACTTCTGAAGAAGGATAAATTTGAAACATGTCACTAGTCAATGGTCGACAAGATGAGAATTGATGCAGCAGTGATAATGATCTAGAGGACATTATCTAGTGATAATGATCCAGAGATGATGATCAAACGATGATTTCCATATCCTATTCCCAATTGTGACGATGTTTGGGTTGAGAGAATACCTTCCTAGTCTAGAGGGAGTGTTGTTGTAAATGTAAATTCAAAAGACATTCTATTATTATTATTGTATTTTTTGTACCTCTGTCAAAGATGGTTTTTCCTTATTATTATTATTATGTTTGGTTATGCAAGGTCATTGAGGTAAAACCTCCATTATAAGTCGAGGCAATAGTCCCCAGAGAAACAATATAAAATGTATTTTGAAGTCTTCTTATGTCGGTCTACCCCAATTAGAGAACCTGGCTGGCCTAGTTAGTTAAGTGAGTCACACAAGAGAAGAATATAAATAGGGATGTTCCCTCCCTCATTTGAACACACTCACTCACACTCAAGTTCACTAGAGAGAGAGAGAGAGAGAGACAAGTGTGCCTGTGCTAGAAGAAGAAGAAGTTGATGAAGATATATTTCTCTAGGTATTCTACCCTAGTTTGACATTGTACTTAGTGATGAAACTATTCTGAATAAGTTTGTGGGGTTTTATCCTTTATGGTTTCCCCAAGGAAAATTCTTGTGTCTCTTGTGTTTTTCTGTGCTTGTTATTATTTCTGTTAAAGATCCTAATAAAATTGAATTAAAGTGAAAAATCTAACACTCTTCAGTCATTAGCAATTCAATTGGGCCTTTTATGGATGTGCATGTGCATCCTTCAGTTAGAACTAGTGCTCAATGAGTCATAAGTAAGGGTGTTTGGATTTAGTTAGGCCTAACTAGTCTCTCATGCACTGCATGAGAAATTCGAATTGCCTCCTTACCTAATTCAAATTTCCTTGCTATTTATTTCCTTTAACTTCATTCATTGAAGCTCAATGTAATGACAACATTCTCTCTAGATATTTGATCTATATTTTTGTGTAATGATTAATGCTATCACATTTTTTACATGAATTTGTTGATTATTGATCTCTTCTCACAGCATTGTAATCTTGTTTAGTATCTAGATCCATATAGTCAAATTCTATATAACCCAGATTAAATTACAACCTCAATTCCTTAACTAGAATTAGTTTACAATGGGAAGAAAAACCATCAACCCAAAACAACTCAAAATGGACAAAACATTGAACCAAACATTTATTTCGACAACACTTCCCCTAAGCTCTCGATGAGGGGATTTCTTCCCCCCATGCCCCCTTTCAAGGGAGATAATAATCCCCATCATACCCTCTTTGCTTTGGAAATATACAAAGAGTACAACACGTGTCCAACATTCTCCAACTTGTTGTATTCTTTGAAATAAGGGTGAAAGGGGGGAGCATTCATGAAATCAAATGCTAAGGGAAACAATACTCATTGATTTTCTACACCAAGGGAAATTTTCAATACTAATAAACATTGCCAACAAATTTGTAACAATATTCAAGGTTTCAAACTTCTCCAAAAATACTTTGTTTTGTTCAGCCATGTCTCTAATAAAATGGTGTTCTACATCAATATGATTTGTCTTGGAATGATAAGCATGGTTCTTTTCCATAAGAAAAATGCATTTCAATTGCACAACCTACTCTCACTACCTTTTGTAAAAAAAAAACACTTGAACACAACATTTGGAATTTTTACTTCCATGAGTGGTTGTCATGTATTCAACTTCTATAGTTGACAATGCAACTACACCCTGCCTCTTACTCATCCAACTGGTTTCTCCACCAAATAAGTTAAAAACATAACTACTTGCAAATCTTATGTGGGCAAGATATCTAGCCCAATTTGCATCAACAAATCATCGTATATAGATCTCCTTATGAGGTCCATGTCTTCCTTGGTAGCATATTGCATAGTCTGAAGTGCCACACAAATATTTGAAAATGCTCTTTGCAACTGTCCAATGTTTCTTTCCTGGTTTCGACATATATCTACTCAAAACACCCACTACCGTGGGAAATGTCTAGTCCAGTATAGACCATAAACAATATTAGACTTCCAACAACACTAGCATAGGGAACATGTGATATGTTTTTACCTCTTCTTGAGTTTTAGGACATTGATCTACAAATAACTTTGCATATATAGGCACATGGACCTTTATTGATTTATATTCCTACATATTAAACCCATGCAATATTGTCTCAACATATTTTTTTTGACTTAACTAGAATTTTGTATTGGCTTGATACCTTTTAATTTCCATGCCCAAAATAAAATTTGCAACACCAAGATGTTGTATGTGAAATTTAGAATAAAACTAATCTTTGACATCCCGATGATTTCCTTGTTGTTTGCAATCAACAACATATCATCAACATACAATACCATATAAATAAAATGATCACAAACCTATTTGGAATACACACAGTGATCAACTATGCTTCTTGACAAACCAAGTCCCAATATATAATTATCAAACATTTTATACCAAATTTTTGGTGATTGTTCTAAACAATATAGGGACATATTCAACTTGCAAACCAAATTCTTATTTTCCTTCACTACAAAACCATTGCACTATTTAATGTAGATTTCTTATTCAATATCACTATAAATTGTTAGGTTTCCCACTAGGGAAAATAGACAATTTGGTTCAACACACAACCAAATATAAACACGATGGATCACAAAGACAAAGATGATTGATGTGAATGCACACTATTTCTCATTATCCAAAGTACATATAAATACAATGAGAAACGACCCTTGGTTTCAACTTCCAAGTGGTCTCTTTAACTCCCAAAGACTCTTCCCATTCAATGTGAATCTTAGTCTTCTTTTCATGTGAATGGGAAGGAAATAATATAATTATTTTCCTAACACCAAGGATTAGGTTCCAAAAATTCCCACCTTAATCTGAAGAGATGTATATGAGTCCAAGAAAAGAGATTTGAATAACTGGAAGTGGACAACTACCAAATACTAAACTTTCCAACTTGACAGTTCGACTATGCCAAGCAATCTAGTAGAGGCTAAAATCTGCTGCTAAATATAAGTGCTGGTTTTGGTTGATCACAAACCAAAAGGGATAGCAAAAGATGAAGTCCTATACTAAGTGGGTGGTTTAAAGTTGAGCACAAACTCTTGATCTTAGTAGCTATAAAATCATGAACCATGAAGGTGGTTTAAAGTTGACCAAAAAATATGGAACTTGGCTTGAAGGCTCAGAGGTTCCTGGAATATTCCAAAAATATAGCACAAGTTGTTTGTCTTCTACTGAATGAGTGGTTTTAAGATGACCACAAACTTTGGAACTTGGATCGAAGGCTTAGAGGTTCTTGGAACATTCCGAAAAGCTAGTAGAATCTAGTGCAATATTCTACTAAAATGATAGTCATGTATCTAGCTCTCACTTTGGCCCTAAATACAATTTTGAGTTTGGTAGGATCAAGGCTTTGAATCTAATGTAGTCTCATGCGAGTGTTCCCTCTCACTTGTTATTGCTCACTTGTTTATGATTGTTTATCGTCCCCCCTATTAGTAACAATGTGAGCAGAAGGGAATATCTCAAATGCAATATGTGTTAATACTCATGAGAAAATTCTTCAGTATGACATATAAATATTCTTGGTTGTTGAAAACCATTGCCAAGAAGTAATCCACCCATAGTGAATCTTCTCTCTACATGTTTCTTCAGAATGAAGCATCTGTCTAAAGAATGGGTGTGCTTTCCATAATGCTTGCAAGGATGAAGATCAAAACACTTAACTTTCATGTGTCCAACTCAATCATAGTGTTGGCATGTAGAAATCTAAACTAATATGGATGAAGATAAAACTTGTTGAGGAATCCAACACTTTGAAATTGGATAGGATTGGAGAAATTATGAATGTGAACTGTCATTTCCTTGTCGTATCCAACACTAGTTCTATGCTTGTTGTGGTTGATCTCTTCCCAAGGTCTGATGATTGGCTTGAGAAGTGCAAGTAGAACCTTTGTATGCATAACTTCACTTTCTTTTACTTTTGCACCAGGGACATTGATTTGCTTATGTGATACTAAAGTGGTGTCAATATGCGCAGGTCGGTGGAAGGAATCATGTACATGATTATTATGAGCATGAGCAAGTTCATAATGTGTTTCTTCTCATTGGAGTTGTGAATCAATTTGTAGAAACTCAAGTGTTGTTTGTGATTCTCGTACAAACTTTTAAGTGTGAGTGAGAGTGGTCTTCTCAACCATCACAATGTTATCTACAGAAGAAAGAAGTAGAGTGTTCTGTAAATCTACCAGGTCATTTAATCTAGTCATGTGACTTACTCAAATGGAGAAGGGATTCTTACAACTATGCCATTTTTACACACTCAACGATCTCAAACTTAGAAATGAAGGGTGTTAGTCTCAACAGAAAATGCACCCAAGTACAATGCAGTTCCACTAGTAGACTTAAAAAAAATGATTGTTTGCAAATTACAAAAAATGTTGCTTATAAAAAGTGAATGGTTTACCATAAATTTCTTTAATGCTTCGATGTGGATTCAAGGCCACTCAAACACAAAGGCCTCCAAAGTATTCTTTAGCATTGTCTTCAAGCTGCTCGCAATCCTCGAGATCTATATCAAAAATAAATGTTACTCAAACTTTGACAATCTTTGGAATATGTTCATATATATTGATCGCGGTATCCTTTAGGTGCAGAATAGAATTTTCCAACCAATTATTTATTTCCTTAAGAAATTAAGACTATAGCCAATCAATTAAATTAACTACATGTAATGAAATTTGAAACCTAGTGCATTCCAAGGAAATAGCTTGATGACATATATCAATTTTCCATAATCTCCGATTGTACCATCATTTTTGCGGATGTGGATCATTATCAAGTGAATGAAATTCAGGAAACAGATCGAACTTTGGAACAGGTGGTTTGATATTATCAACCTCCTGGAATGCAATTGAATCTATAAGAAACCCCGTGTTGCAGGGGATTCCATCCGGGTTTAAAACGTGTGTTTTTCTTGAGGCAAGTCGATGACTGAGAGCATTTCAGGTTATTCCATCAATATATTCCATCTCTCCCCCTCCACCTATCTCCTTTGCCTTCCATCCCATCCATCCCATCGAGCTATGTCTATGTTTTAGACGTTCAGGCTATTAAGACTAAATCTGGATCCGGCTAGCAGTAAAATGAGAAAAGCTCAAAGTAAATTGTTCGTCTTATGCTATGGGCTAGTAAAACATATCTCCCCTCTGTCCCTCCACCCATACATTTTATCTATCCATCATTTTCCAACCAATTATTTATTTCCTTAAGAAATGAAGACTATAGCCAATCAATTAAATTAACTACATGTAATGAAATTTGAAACCTAGTGCATTCCAAGGAAATAGCTTAATGACATATAACAATTTTCTTCAGAATTAGAAGAGAATCTCAAAGAAAACAAGTTAACCAATATCAATTATAGTTCAACAAATCTGACTAATAAAAACCTGCAATTTAACCTTGAGCAACTTCAACAACAATTGACTGATTGCAAATCATCAATCTGGATCAATGCCTTTGTTTACAATTGAAATGCAACTATAATCAATTTATGCCTCTTCCTCTAGGGTTCATTGTAGGGTTCACCACCAACTAAAACTCAGATTTGTTAATAAATCAAGGGCAAGATTAAAATAAAAAAATAAAAACTAAACAGGAAATTTTATTAATTGGAAGGTGAGGCTATCATATTAAAGCTAGCACTTATTTATTTCTTTACACTAAATTGAATAAGGGTTTGCATAACTATAATTTATCACATAGCAAAACCGTTTAGTTACAAACTAATTGCAAGTGTTAATCTTCAACAAGATTATCAATGTAAATGGCAATCGCAGGTATCAGATTATTAATGCAAATTCATACCAAACCAAACTTATCAAAAACATTGTAGGTATCTAACACACATTTTGGCTCCTCATCAAACTGCACAAACTTAGAAAATTAGTCAACTCTGGTGCGCAAAAATGCCATTATTTTCCTGGACAATCAAATGTGCTATTGTACAAGTCAATGGATTATGCAAACCGCTTTGCAATAATAAATTCGATTATGGCAAACTACATCTCACCCATTTCCCCCAACGATGAATCGTTGAGGAAAATGAACGGTTACTGAAGGTGAACTGTTAGTAGTAATCAATGGTTGAAATGTACAAACCATTAGCATTGGAGTCCACTTAATGAGATCAACAGTTCTGCACCAATAATACGATCGACCAATAACCAAATAGAACCCATCACCACGATATCACTCAACCTCCAAGCAGGACCGAGTTCAAAAACCTCAGTTCAAGGAACAACAAGAGTCACTAGTGAAGCAACTCACCCTTGTTCTACAGAATATGCATATATACTTAATGACTAAGGCACAGCAGTGCCGAGCACAAATTCATAGGGTTCTTGGACAATATAGCTTCAACGTAGTAATTCGTGTTCGAGTTCGGCGACTTTGAAATTCGTCTAAAATTCGGTAATAAAAATTTCGGAGATAAAATTCGAAATTAAATTCGAGACTGTAAAATTAATATATAAATTAGTATTAATATTTAGAATTTTATAATATTATGTTAATGTTAATATTACTTTTAATAATTTTGTATTAATGTTAATTTGGTTTTAGTATACTCATAGTATTAATAATTAATAATAATATACAATATATATAATAAAATTAACATGAATGATAATATTAATTAAGTTTTTTAATATTAATAATAATAAGATTATTAATATTTTATATCTAGCATCACAAACAACGAACATGTTTAATGATAAATAAATAATAAAGTAAACCTAAAACTAATAAAAATGATGAATGTTAAAAACATATGAACCCTGCTAGAAGCGACTCCAATCAACTGCCAGCCGGCATTGGAAACGACCCGTCATTCACAGTTAAATGGAATCGGCCGGTCCTGCACAGTTCAATGGAATCAACCTGTGGGGAGTCTGTAGTAATCGCAGTCCGCGACTATCTTCTTTTGAGTTCACAGTAGAATCGTCCTGTGGGGAGTCTGCGGTAGTTTCCAGTCTTCCACTGTCCTCTTTTCGAATTCGCAGCAGCGGTTAGCAACTGCTAGTGTCGGCCCTCTGCATAGTGTTAAAATCTAGCCACGGATTTCACTCACACTGAGAGAATCAACGATTTCGGTGCTTCACGGCGGCTTTAACGGAGAATACACGGCAGCTTCAGCTGTGAATATACGACGGATTCACAATGGAGAATATACGGCGGCGAGTTCTGAATTAAATGCGCCGAACTTGAAAGAAAAATTCGACTGACTAAAATATTCGTCGATTTTCGATTTTCAAGAGGAAAAAACGGCGAACCCAGTGACTTAGATCTCAGAGACCAAATGCATCCCACTCAAGAATTAGGTTTCCAACAATATGGATGCTAGCAGAGTTGCTGCTGTTGCCATTGATTGGAGAATCAACACCTTCAACTTCCCCATTCATCATTCATTTGAATGCTTTGGTCTTGACATTCGTCTTCATCTTACCTCTCATCCAAAAACTTTCCTTCCTTTCTTGATTTTGACAACACTCTCTTGGATTCTCTGAGTAATACGAGGAATACATAATAGGAAATACTTTGTTGGAATCCTTACATTGATGTTTTTGTGTTATCTTTCAAATCAACGACAACTTCATCGATATTTTATCTGAATCAAACGATTTCTATGGTGATCTTGAATTCATCTGTGAAAGCTACACTTCATCTTGCAATGCAAGCTCGATCTTCATCACCAAAGCCTATGAAGAAGTGCGCCAATTTTCTCTAACCATATGTGCATTGAGAAACCATGCTCCCGTGAGTCATTTAGTGATTGAAGTGACAGAAATAGCAAATCCAATAGATGTGCACAACACAATGCTTGGTAATCGTAGTAGTTGTCAAAACTGTCGGGGCAAAGCATTAGTTTCTAAACTACTTCACATAAACCGACAGTTTCTAAACTACTTCACATAAACAACAAGGGACAAGAGGATAGAGAGACGATGACACAACTACCAGATGTTTATCACATAGAAATAGACTTTACACCTTTAGGATTAGGGTTTCAAACGACTAAATAATATTCAAGCAGCATAAGGACCAGTGCTATAATGGAGCCACATGAAGAAGACAACGGGCACATGAAAAACAAGTTTTAACTAGATTCAAAAAATGAAACCAGTGAATAATAAATAAAAATTTACATTGATACCTTTAAAATTTGCAGCCAAATGTCAGAGTATAGGTGAGCAGGAAAACTTCATAGCATAGGCCTAGGTTTCATTAAGACTCTTGTACGTAGAGGTCAGGATTTCATGGGCTCGGGATGAGGCCGGCGAGAGGAGAAGGCCACCTGTCATAGAAAAGGTGCACAGGGAGGTGCAAAGAAAATGCAGTTTTGGAAAAAACATGACACCATCATATGCAGCAACAACAAACTTCTTAAAATTATGACCTGGGCTTATTCAAAGACAAAAAAATAGTCTTTCTTAATGGATTTTCAATAATTGCAAAATAATACACAAAATAAACCTCAGCTCTCAAAAGTAGCACACGAATCTTAGCAGAATGCAGGTCGACTAAGGAGGGCACAATTCTAAGCACGGACCATAGGCTTAGATATGCTCTGATACACTGTTAGGTTTCCTACTAGGGAAAATAGACAAATTGGGTCAGCACACAGCCCAATACCAACAATATGGACCACAAAGATAGAGATGTTTGACCTGAACACACACTAGTTCACATTAACCAATGTACATATAAATAAATTGAGAAATGACCCTTGATTTTAACTTCCAAATGGTCTTTTGGACTCCCAAAGACTTCTCTTTCAATGTGACTCTTAGTATTCTTCTCAAGTGAATGAGAAGACAATAATATAATGATTTTCCTAACACAAGTATTAGGTTCCAACATCCATTTCTCTAGATAAAAATCAATAATAATAGACACAAGAAATCTAATAGAATCTAATTTAGAAATAGTGGAAAAAATATCACCATCAATTCCCTCCACTTGGGAATATCCCTTAGCTACTAGTGAGATTTGCACTTATCCACTTTACCTTATGCAGTAACTCCTTCTTAAACACCGATTTTCCACCCATAGGTTTTCCTCTAATTGGAAACTCAACTAGGTCCCAAGCATGGTCCCAAGTCTCATTTTTATCTATGGCATCCATTTCTTCAACCGTTGTCTTCTTCCAAATTTTACTATCCTTTGAATCTAGTGCAGTTTTAAGAACATCATCAATAATATAAAAATAAAAATTAGAGTGGAATTTAAGTGGGATGTACCTTTATAGTTTCCTTCTTTCATGAACTAATCTCCTCAAGGCTACAACTTAAGGTTCTTGCTCTTCTTGTTCATCTTGTTTCGTTGAGTCAAATTATTCACCCCAATTCAAATTCTATTGTCTTTGGTTCTTCACCCTTGGATGGAATTCCTATTTGGAAGGAACTTTAACCTCTCTAAATTCAATACCTGATTATAAACAATATTCTTAGTTAATGGGTTCCACCGTTTAAAGCCTTTTATACCATCTATATAATAAATAAAGAAATTTTCATCTTTATTTTTCCAAATTACTCCTAACTACCTTTGGAACATGCATATAATCATCACAACAAAAAAGTATGAGATGCTTAAGAGAGTTTTTTTTTACAGTCCATGCTTCATGTGGATTTTTGTCAACCAATGTTGATATAGGTCAGTGATTTAATAACATGCAATATCCACTTCATTTTCCCATAATTCTTGTGATAACTCCACACAACTTAGCATTCTCTTTGCCTTGTCTATCAATGTCATGTTCATCCTTTTTGTGTTAGGATATGAACTCAATATCTAGATATCCTATATTCTTCCTATAGAGTTTAGAGGGGCTAGAGGGGTGGGGCCGACATGAGAATTTCTAGACCCTTATAGTATATTTCTGTTCTTTTTGGAACCCTCATATGTATTGTATAAAAGGGAAGTGACCCCCTAACATTGTAATACAAGAGAAGAAAGCAATGCAATTTTTCTTCGAGTAATAATAAAGGATTGAAGCTTCCATTGCCTTGTGGTTAGTACCTGTGGATAGTAGGGTTTCCACTTAACTCTCATGCTCTATTGTTATTGTTGCTAGATTTTATTTTCATATTTTTCTAACATTCTAAAATTCCATTATGTTGAGGTGTGTATGGAGTAGTCTTTTTCGTTGCTATTCTACACTTCTTACACAATTCCTCCAACTCATTTCCACATAACTTGTCACCATTATTTGTCCTCGACACCCTTATTTGCTTCTCTTTATGGTTTTCTCAAGAGATTTAAAATATTTAACTCTTTTTGAAAAACTTATATTTCTTATGGAGGAAATAGACCCATGTGTTCCTTGATAAATCATCAATGAATGAAACATAGTACATAGATTTACCTAGTGACAGAACATGAACATATGCAAACACACCACTATGTATTAAATCCAATATTCATTTTTCTCTTGTATGGCTATATGGGAATATCACCCAATTTTTTTTACACTATATACAATGTTCATAAAAATAAAAATCTAATGAGAAATCATACATACCTTCAACCTTACATTTATCATATAATTATGGAAGGCTCTTCTCTCTAGTATATCCTAGTCTTTCTAGTATATCCTAGTCTTTGATGCCATAGTAATCAAAACTATAGAAAACATACTTGAAATCAAAATAAAGAAAACAAATCATCAAATCAAATTACAAAACAATCAAGAAAAAAAATTGATTTATATACAAATTAAATGCTCATGAGGCATTTAAAGTACCTCTTTAGAATTTGGCCATTATTAGAAAGGAGGCCTTCCAGATTTTGCGGTTTATACATCCTTAAACCATGATTTTCAACCACTTGGAAAGGACCAATCCGTAATGATGAAGAATGAACCTTTTCCTGGCCTAATCGCTTTCATGTTCTTATTTTAAAGTAGTATTAACCTTGATTTGGATGGCTAGGCAGGTTTTCCCACACGATGCCAATGATAATTGGAGAGAGAGCAAGAAAATATTGGCGGGGATGATGGATTCTTTCCCATAAACTAAGAAATAAGGGGATGTTCGTGGGTATCTTTTGGAGTCACTATATCAGCCCAAAAGTAATTAGGTGAGTCATTTTTTCAATTCCTATCATGGGAAACTACATTTTTCTTTAATATACAGATTAGGTTTTTGTTTGTGGACAAATTTATACAAAATTTCCATGAATAATAATTAAATGAGTACCTTAGAATGATACCTTTGTCTATATAGCATTCAATTAATTTTGATGACAAAAAATAAGTAGTATTATTTAAAATAAGCATTGATATATTAATGCCAAACCGGGTGTCAAATCTTTCTCAAAAAAATTGATAATTGCTTCTTCATTAATTTAGGTTTTTTGTTTTGTTTTTTGTTTTGTTTTTTTTTTTAGAAGAAAAAATTTTGTCCTTGATATTCATGGAGAATCAAAGGGCATTTTACATACCGGTGTGAGACCAATATAGGCATCGACAATATATGTGCTATCGAACCCAACAAGGAGCACAAAGAGAAACTGACCTGTGGTCAGTACTCATCCTAAAAGAGAAAACCCCAAGTACTCTATGACATCCTGACATATTGCCAGAGAGCACAAAAGGTGAATAGAGGACACCTCCAAGGAGTTCCATGATACAAATCATCCATAGTCTGATCAGAAATACAATAGTGCCAAGAAAAAGAGGGAGCCTAGCTCTGGCACAAGCTCAAAAGAGCTGAAATTCACCAAACTCGATGATAGAGTCATCAAAGAACTCGAAAATATAATAGATCCCCGAGGCCAAAGACAGGGCCTCCTTAGAGAGGCCATCTGCACACTAATTGTGCTCTCTGTAAATATGTTGCATGTCTATACCGAGAAAAAGTGGCATCATATGCCTAATGGCCTCACACTAGTAGTCAAGAGAGAGGCATGATAGGGATGCCTTCCCCAATGCCTAGTTGATGATGACAAAAGAATCTCTAAAGATTTGTAGTGTTGGGAGTCCCAGAGTCAAAGACCAATGCATAAGAGCCCACAAAGCTAATAATTATGCTCTTGTGTTTGTATTGTATTCGCATCCCATATTGATGTGGAAGTAATGATTACTATCGAGAGAAAGATAGATACCAGCCCCACCGATGCCTTCAACGGCAGCTCCATCAAAAAAACCTACAGGGTAGACTAGTGTAGGTGCAAGACCAATGAATCGGGTTTTTTCCTTTTTTCTAGATATAGGGAAGCTCTAGAAAAGCAAACCAATCTTGCTAGCAAGTGAGGCCAAGGGAACACTAGATCCTTCAAAAATACCTTTGTTTCAGGTATTCTAGACACACCAGTAAACAAAAAAAGGAATGTGGTAGGTGGTGGGATTGTGTTTCAGCCAGAAGTTGAGGAGGTTAAGCAGGGATCCAAGGGTGGGTGGAAGAGTAAAGTGATAAATATCCTTTAATACATTAAAAAAGGTAATAATAAAGCTACACTCTGAGAACATATGCTGGCAGTTTCCTCCTCTGCATGACAAAACCAGCAACAACTCGGATCGGATCAGCCTTTTTTAACCAGATTGTCCCAGTTTAAGATTCTGCTCATTAATAAAAGCCAGGCAAAACATTTGATCTTTAGAGGAATGTTAAGATTCCAAAGATCACCAAAAATATGATCCTTCAATGTAGAAGAATGTTGGGCTGTGCAATCTGATCATATACCAAAGAAGCTGTAACAATTCCATTTTATTATTATTATTGGACCAGAGGAGGGAGTCAGCCTTATCAGACAGATGGATGCCATTCTATTGAATACTTGTGATGTAAGAGTTGCATACAAATTTCCAAACACCCCCCAACTCAAGGTCATCAGCTGACAACCAGTAGGCCTGTGCGTCATTCTGCAAATTCTTGGCATGCTGAAGCGTAGTAATCCCATAATCACAAAGGTAATCTCTCAAATATGATGGAAAGAAGAGGATGTCATAAATGCCAGAAATGGGATCTATGCCAATTTGAACATCCCTTCCATCACCAGCCTTCCAACATAAACAACTTCCCAGCCAGGATATGGTTTTTAAAAAACCATTCGATATTATGGAGGTACTGCTAGTGCCAAAAAATTTCTCTCTCAGCCATGCTACCAGAGTCTGATGTTTTAAGTATGTGGTAGAAATGACCTGATTCCATATTCCAGTACCTTTCAGGGCCCACCAAATACTTCTCAATCTTAAAGATATGTTGAACCAGTGGAGGTTTTTGATGCCCAATCCCCCATAGGAAAAAGGCATTTCCAGAGTCTTCCAGTCCACTAGATGGAAACGGAACTTGTTTTTGCTGGATCCCCAAAGGAAGGCAAAGATCAGTTGCCTCATTTTTTAAGGATGGAAACAGGAATCGGGGCAAGTGCAAATCAATAGATGGGAAGGCTTGTGAGAACCGCATGAATAAGAACCAATATGCTTCCCAGTGATAGGAACCTATGTGACCACTTATCAATTCTTTTTTCGAACCTTTTTAAGAGACAAAACTAGTCTTTTACTTGATATCCCAATGGCTTTATGAAGTATCCCAGATACTTGAAGCCCTCATACAGAGGCTTCGCACAGTAGGGAAGAAAATGTCTGATATTATTCAGCACCTCCATATCCATCTCATTAAATAAAAACCCATATTTGTCAATGCTAATACACATGCTAGATGCATGACAGAAAGTCTCCAGAATGACATCAAAAGAAACCCATTCTTCATATGTGCCAAGAACAAACAACAAAACATCATCCATGAAAAGTAAGTGGGTGAGGGTAAGCGAGGCAGAGATTTTGATTCCTCTTATCCTGCCACTTCTTTTGGCATCATTGATGAGTAAACTGAGTCCCTTTATGGCTAGAATAAAGAGTAGGGGAGACAGGGGCATCCTTGGTGAATGCCTCTTGAAGGAGTGAAAAATCTCAAGGGGGATCCATTGATGAGTACAACAAAGTTTGCAGAAGTGATGCAACCCATAATCCAGTTCACCCCTTTTAAGGGAATTCCAATTTGCAGAAGAATGAGTCTTAAATATGTCCAGTTGACCCTGTCAAAGGCTTTGACCAGATCCAGCTTGAGTACCAAGGTACATCTATTTTTGGTCTTGATAGAGTGCAGGGCTTCTTGAGTAATTCCTACAGGTTCCATAATTTGCCAGTTCGTAAGGAATCCAAACTGTTTGGGGGAGATGTGCTTATCAAGGAAAGGTTTTAACCTGAGAGAAATGACTTTGGAGATAAGCTTGTCAGCTAAATTACATAAGGAGATGGGTTTGAAGTCTACAAAGGAAGAGGGCTTTTCTAACTTGGGTATTAGCATAAGGAATGTAGCATTCAGAGAGGGCGCCACCATTCCAGAGACCCTAGAGTGTTCAACCACGGCCAAGAGGTCATCCTTTACCAAGTCAAAAAAACTTAAGTATAACTCCACCAGCCAGCCATCTAGGCTAGGGCTTTTATCCTTCTTGAAAGTTTTTAAAGCACCTTCAATCTCGCCCAGAGTGGTTTCGGAATCAAAACATGCAGCCTCTTCAAGAGATAAAAAAGTAGGGAAAAGTTGAACTACTTTTAACTGATCAACAATATTTGTCTGATTGTCATCTTTAAAAAGTCCAGAGAAGTGTTTTACCCCAAGGTCTTTTAACAGTTCATCACTATGATTCAACCCAAGACAAATCTGCATCCTGGAGGGCCCAAATAGAGTTGTGGTTTATGCGAGTAGAGGCAACAAAGTGGAAGAATTTGGTATTAGCATCCCCCATGGTGTCCCACTAAACCCTACTCTTTCGTTTCCAAGTAAGAAGCTCGTGGGAAAGGATAGACTTCTTATGGTCCCTAAGAGACCGTAGAATGGTTTGGTTTTCCAAAGACAGGATGATAAAGGTACCACTTTAGTCCATCACGTGAAATAGTATGTGGGAGTCATAATGTATTTGTTCTACTTAGAGGAATTATTAAGATTGTTTCCCCCCTATGATATACATGCCCCATTGCTTAAAAGGTTGTTCTACATCATAAGTCATAGTGAGATAGTAGGGTTCTTTTCTTACTGGCTTCTTTTCTTACCCAACACATATTTAATGGACTTTTCATTTTCAAACATATTAATGTTCATCATTATCTATAATCATGTCCTTAAATGTAACATTATTACAAAGAAAGTAAATAATATTGTCATTTCCATTGAACACTTTCTAGCCTTGTTACATTATATAGTATTGAAGGCTTGAAAAACAAGTTGAACATAAAAGATATCATTTAAAGGGGAAATTTTGGATACAACATTGTCTTAGATGTTAGCAACTACGTTTTTATGGCGAGGAATGGAAGTGATATTAAATGCATAAAAATTATTAATAAAATTCCAACTCTCTAAGTAATAATTTCTCAAGTGTGGGGAAAAGTAGTGTATATAATTTCTTACTTGTCTAACAATAATTTTTGAGTCACCAATTTTTTTTTTAAATCTTACCTTTAATTCAATATCTTTTTTCAAACCATGTATTAAATTCTTGTATTCAGTTGTATTATGGGCACAATCAAATTCCAATTGGTGGGAAATTAGAGTTCACCTTTAACATGGATCAATGAGGATACATCCTACTCTAATTCCATCTTGTGATTTGGATCCATCAAATTATAGTGTCAAAATGTTAGTATCTAAAACTACATTAGAAGAACTAGTACTAGCATGTTATAGCTATATTTTCCACCATTAAGACTCATTGAGGTCCCATTGATCTCATCATGCTAAAACACTCACTTCTACCTTTGATTTCCTCACCTTTTAGACCTTGGTATCCCCTTGCAAGCCTAGCAAGGAGTGACCAACATCCCTTGGTCGGACCTTGTACATGAGGGTGACCATCCCTCTTTGGTCACACCCTACACCAATATGAGGGATAGATTGAATCTCATTTATTCTAGAATGAAAAAATTAAGAGGAGATGAGCATGGAATGAGATGGATCCTTCATGATATGTGCTTGGGAAATCACACATGACTCAGAGTTCACTAAGTTCTAGGAGTTTAGATCCATCTTATCATATTCTCCATTGATTAATATAAGGAATAGGACTTCATAGGAGAAGGATATTTTTGAATTGGGGATTTGGAAGAAGAAAGAAAGTAGCTAAATGCTACTCATTTCCATACTGAGACTATTCTATCATAGCCTTCATGAGATCTAATTTATCCTTGCTTAGGTGAGGGTTAAGGAGGATATGGAGCAAGGGACCAATAGGAGCTTGCACCATGACTCAAGTTATGTCTACATGAATGTAATGCTCTTCACCATTTTAATATAGATTTACATGATTTTACCCTCCATTATATTGTTAATGTGCTATAGTATACCGTTTACAATTACAGATCTAGTATTTCCTTGAGTAGATTAGATTAGATCTAGGTGTTTTCATCTTCTTATTGATTTGAAGGGTTGAGATTTGTATCGATTTGTCTTCTTGTGTGCAGGTAGCAAGTGCAATGAGTTGGAGTTGTACCTATGGAGTTGCATAAACTAGGATTAGAAAAGGATAACAAACTGATATTCTCATTCTCTATACATTTATAATATCTAGAGACTTATATCTATTGGAAATTTTGTACTGGTCTATCTCGTTTTCCATCTCAGATCAAGGGAATATCTGAGGAAAGTATCACTTTTCTGTAGGAGAGATTATTCCATCTTTTCCCATCAATATATGATGATATGTTCAACTTGATTTTCAAGCTATCTATATAGAGTTGGTGGGTATTATTACCACTACACCCCTTTAGCAAGAATTTGATCCTTCGTCATTTCCTATTTGGGCCTCCTCCCTCCATCCAAAATCCTTTAGGACTTCTATGTCTTCAGACAAGGCAATATCGGATGTTATATTTTTAACATTAAGGTAGCATAACATTAGGATCTTTAACTAAGAGAACAACAAGCACAACAATCAAACACAAGAGAGAATGAACACAGTGTTTTTCCTCGGGGAAACCATAAATGGAGAAAACCCCGCAACTTCCTCAAAGATAGAATCAACACCAAAAGTGAAACCCAAAAACAGTAAGATGATCTCCCGACATCAGTAACCTCTTTCTTCCTTGCCCCAGTGTCTTTCTCTTCCTTAGCTATTTGCTACAACTGCGTGTGTGTGAGTGTGTGATAAATAGAGAGGCTAGCTCTCTATTTATACTAATTCTCAACTTGACTAAACCCAACTAGGGCCGACTTCACTAGGTGAGTCTAATAACCCTAGTGCCCCGAAACTGTAGGGACTTTAACCCTTAGACACTAGGAGGGTTACCCACCTTGACTTGACATGACTTGTTTACATTATAGAAACTCCCGATAGGAACCTTAGGGCATGACATGACTCACTTACATTACAAATATATCCCGAAATAAACATTGGGTTACAATACATAAGAAATACAAGTGAATACATTCCGAAGTTACAATTACATCAACACTCCCTCTTAAATAGGAAGGTATTCTCTCCACACAATTTATCAGCACAAGTCTTCTTCTCTATATCATCTGGATCATTATCGAGTCCTCATCATCTTCATCTTCAAGTCATCTCTTTCTTCAAGTCATCTTCATCTGGATCTGGATCATCACTCGATCTGGATCATCCCTCGATCTGGATCATCTTTGGAGCATCATCATTGGATCTGGATCATCCCTTGATCTAAATCATCTCTGCTGGATCATCACCACCGGATCTTCACAGGTGCTATCTCATGATTCTTCTCGTCACAGGAAGTTATACAGCCCTTTTTCATGTTGGTTGTAGGCCTAGCCTCCATGTAGGTCTTCTTCCAGCACTTATATCTGACCCTAAGTCAAAATGGCTTGCCTAGCACTTATATCTGATCATGTAGGAACCAATCCTATAATAATATTAGAAAGGCACGCCCAACACTCACATCTGACCATGTGGGAACACCTCCCATAACCCTGTCAGAAAGGCCCTGCACTCACATACGTCAACCAATGTCAGGAAGGATCAGCACTTACACTCGGCCATGCAAGGAATCAATCCTCCATGCCTAAAGGCTCTGCACTTATATCTGACAACCAATGTCATAAAGTCTCAGCACTTATATTCAACCATGCAAGGAACCAATCCTTCATGCCGAAAGGGCTCTGCACTTACATCTGACAACCAATGTTAGAAGGGCTTTGCACTCACATCTGATCATGTAGAAACCAATCCTACAGTCACATCAGAATGGCCCTCAGTCCCAGACTGAGCTTTCCTGGTAACTGACCAGGTGCCTCCATTCCAAGAATGGAATTCAGTGCTTACTTATGATCATGTAGGAACCAATCCTACAGTCACATCAGAATGGATCAACACTCACATCTGACATGGAAGGAACCATTCCTCTCACCATGACAGAATGGCTTAGCCCTGACCATGGAAGGAACCAATCCTCTCACCATGTCAGAATGGCTCTGGGTCTCATCATTTCCCCTTGGAGGAAACCTTGATCTAGAGAACACCAAGCTTCTCCGTAAAGTACTCGAACTTCACCCTAGCCAATGGCTTTTTCAACACATTAGCTATCTATTCCTCTGTCACAACATACTAGAGCTTCACTGCTCCCCTCTACGCCATATCCCTGATATAGTGATACTTGATCTCGATATGCTTCGACTTGTCATGGAACACTGGATTCTCTGACAACTTCACAAAACTTTGGTTGTCACAATGTATACAAGTAGCATCCATCTGGGGATCAAATAAATCAGACAGTAGCTTCTGCAGCAATATTGCCTCACAACTAGATGAACAAGCTACAACATACTTTGCTTCAGCTGTACTCAATGCCACACAGGATTGCTTCCTGCTAAACCAAGAGATCACACCTAATCCCATACTAAAACAACACCCTGAAGTGCTCTTCCTATCGATGGCACTGCCTACCTGATCTGAATCAACATGACCCTCCAAGTTAATCTTCTGATTCGCCTCATACTTGAGCCCATAATCAATTGTACCCCTCAGGTACCTCAGAATATGCTTTGTAGAAATCAAGTGAACAAGTCTCAGATCTGTCAAGAAATGGCTCAAGATGTTCACAGCAAAGAAAATGTCTAGTCTCGTGTTTGTCAGATACATCAAGGACCCAATCATCTGACAATACATCGTAGCATCAACTGTCTCTGATGAAGCATCACCCAATAGCTTCAGGTTCGATGCCATAGGTGTGGTCATGGCCTTGTATTCCATCATCCCAAACCTCTTCAGGATCTCTACTGCATACTTCCCTTGTCTGAGGGATATTCCATCCGCATTCTGCCACACCTCCATGCCTAGAAAATAATGCATCATACCCAAGTCCTTCATTTCGAACTCGGTAGCAAGCTTTCTCTTCGTATCAGTAATCAACCCATCCATACCTGTTACAAACAGATCATCTACATACAGTAGGAGCATCATTGGGTTGCCATCTTCAACCTTGTAGTAAAGGTTGGAATCTACTTTACTCTTGGTAAATCCCAAACTGGATAGAAATCTGTCAATTCTACGGTACCATGTCCTGGGTGCTTGTTTCAAACAGTACAGGGCTTTCTTCAATCTGCACACATGAGATTCCCTGTCATGTGTCTCAAAACCAAGTGGCTATTCTACATACACTTCCTCTTCCACTACACCATTCAGGAAAGAAGTCTTGACATCCATTTGGTGTATCTTCCATTTCATCACTGTAGCCAGAACAAGTACTAATCTTATGGAAGTGTTTCTGGCTACAGGTGCAAAGGTTTATTCATAGTCTATTCCTTCTTTCTGGGAGAAACCTCGAGCCACGAATCTTGCCTTATATTTCTCTATGCTACCATCTGTAGCATGCTTGATCTTGTAGATCCATTTGGAAGTTACAACGGACTTCCCTTCTGGTCTTGGGACAACATCCCAAACATCATTCTTCATGATCGATTGATACTCTTCTATCATGGCATTCTTCCATTTTTCCGTTCTGCCGCTTCTTCATAATTGGAAGGTTCTTCATTGATAAAGTCACATAGTAAAGCTACATATCCAGAGCAAGATCTGGTTCTCTTTCTTTCTCTGTGATTCTCTTCTGGAGCCCCATATATTTCCACACCTTGGATAATTTCTCATACCCAAGCAGGTTTCCTCTTGTGAGGATTCTTCTCCTAAGGTGGATCTACAGGTCTTTGTGGTTCTTCAAATTCTCGATCTTCTTCTTGAATTTCTTCGTTCATGGTTGTATCATGAATTCTGGATGCTTCTGCTTCTTCAGGATCTTCAGTAGGTCTCTTTCTAGATTTGTTGCAAGCAGTGTCTTCATGAAATGTCACATCCCTGCTAGTTTCAACCTTCTTGAATCTTGGGAAGTATATTCTGTAAGCCTTCGAGCTTTCAGAGTATCCCACAAATATGCCCTTCTTTCCTAAAGGATCTAGTTTTGTTCTCTTCTCTTTTGGAATGTGTATGTACACTGGACAATCGAATATTCTGAGATGGCTGACTTCTGGTTTCTTGCTGGAAAAGACTTCTTCAGGTGTCTTATTCTTGAGTACTCTGTGTGGAGTACAGTTCTGTACATACACCACCGTTCTGGCAGATTCTGCCCATAGATGCATGGGAATATCTTGATCATGAACCATTGCTCTTGCAACTTCCATGATAGTTCTATTCTTCCTTTTTGCAACCCCCTTCTGTTGTGGATTATATGGAGTGGATAACTCCCTCTTAATCCCTGATTCTTTGCATAAGTCTTTGAATTCATTTGATGTGAATTCTCCACCATTATCTGGTCGAAAGGTCTTGATCTTCTTTTTTGTGTGGTTCTCGATCAAGGCTTTAAATTCCTTGAACTTGCTAAAAACTTCATCTATGTTCTTCATGAAGTAAATCCATGTCTTCCTAGAAAATTCATCAATGAAAGAAACATAGTATGCATACCCACTTAGTGAACTTGATGACATTGGTCGGCATACAACGGAGTGGATGATTTCCAAGATTCCTTTTTCCTTGCTCTCACTACTTGGAAATGTCTTTTTTGTATTCTTTCCTTTTGCACATCCTTTGCAGACCCCTTCATGTTTTGCTTGAATTTATGGAAGACCTTCAACAACTTTGCTTGCAAGTGGTAGTGCTCTGTAATGCACATGTGCAATCCTTCTATGCCAAAGTTCATTTGTCTCTACTGTGTCATGGATCAATGCTTGTTCTAGATGACCCTTCAATTTGTATAATCCTCCTTCTTGTTCTCCAATCACTATTGCATCGTCAATAGTCTTTCATCTTGACCACATGAGGACTTGGCCATCTACAAATGCAACCCTCATGCCTTTTGCATCTAATGCCGATGTGGATAGAATATTCTTCTTTAGTCCCGGTACAAACAAGGCATCCTTCATCTTCATAGACTTTCTGGAGTCTAGCTTGTAGGAGGATTCACCACTACCTTTTATGGGATATTGGCAGTCATCCCCAAGTTTCACCTTATGGGGTGAATTATGTTCGAATAGTTTCTCAAAGGATTCCTTGAAAACCCATCATGTGTTTGGAAGCCCCACTGTTAATAAGCCAATATTTGCTTCCATGAGTGACAGTTCCCGTAAGAGTAGAGATTAGAACATATTCATCTTCACTTGAAGAGTCTTCACTTTCTTGTTTTACTCTCTTCCTGGGAGGATCATCATCCTCAACAATGTGAGCATGATGTCTTCTTTTGGAGTTCTTCTTTTTCTTGGATCCATTCTTATTCATGGGACAATTTCTAGCAAAGTGTCCTATTTCATCGCATGTATAACATCTGAGTTTGGATGGATCCCTTCTTACAGGATTATTTTTTTGATGAGAATGCTTACCTTGATGATGATGATTTTCCCTTCTTCCTTTCTTGGAGTGTACTATGAGAGCTTGATCTTCACTTCCCATCTTTTCTTCTTGAGCTGCTATCCGAGCTTCTTCTTGTGAAAATTGTTGATGTATATGTAACTTCGGAATGTATTCTTCTATATATTTTATATTATTGTAACCCAATGTTTATTCCGGGATGTTTCTATTATGTATTTGAGTCA